>SJYT01030483.1:145388-276621 GCA_006410635.1 Cephalophus harveyi
CCCCCCCCCCCCCCCCCAGTCTGGCCATTTCCAGTTGCAACAGATAGAAAAAGCCTAATCTCCACACAAGTACAAACAGGCCTAATTGTTCCAGCTCTGCTGTCTTACAGGCTTGCTCTGAGGATCTAGTGAAACAGAAGTGGGAAGTACTTCATAAAGTTAAGAGTGCTTTACAATTCCAAGGATGTTCCTCCCTGGGAATTACTTAATCATCAAATGTCTGCTTCGCTCTGCACATGTGGACTTAACTGCAGGCGTGGTTTCCTCTGCATGGGAGGGAGCTCCTTTGCTGCCCTGGGAGGAAGCTCTCTCCTCCTGAACTGCTTGACAGGGCCTCAGCGGCACTGGGGGGAGCAGGTGGCTCTCTGATAATGTCGGCTCCAGTTGAGGTACAGGAAAACAGAGCAGCTGAAGACTGAAATCTGAGCGATAACAGGAAATGAAAAATGAGACAAAGTTATATCTTCTGTTCCCTCATAAAGGCTCCTGTGACAAATGGAATCGCAGGCATCACACAAACTGCCTTGCTGAGCTGCTGAATGCCCAGCTATCTTGACGGCAAATATCCTTCCTCTGGCTATCTGTGGGAAAATAATAAGCAAATGGTGTATGGGGTGGGGTGGAAAGAGAGAGAGGGAGAGTGGGCTTTTGCTGTTAATCAACAACTATCTCTACTACTTACAGCATTAAAAAATGGCAATCTATACCTCTACAGTGAAATTTAGATATTTAACTAACATTTGTGGTCTTGTTAAAGTAGTGCTACTAAGGCATGTCAGTATTTGCCAAATTGGTTTTTTTGTGTGAAATACAAAATGCAAGAGTGTGAATTCAACCATAAGTGGCCATACAAACACATTTTCATGCCCCAGTGTCCCTTGTCAAAGCCAACACTTAGCTAAAGAGGCTAATGTTTAGTTTTCTGAATAACGGTGTGAACATGTACTTATATTTCACAGTTAACACAAGGTTTGAAATTTATCTTTTCCATCCACATGATGCAAATAAAAATGCATAAATGTTCAGCCAAGAAAAAATAATCTCTTTAGCTTTCAATTAATTTGAAACTAAATCATGATGCAACTGTTTGCCTGACAGATGCTAGATTTTCAATAAATATTTGTTATATAGCTGAATGAATATACTCTAAGAAGGGCATGAAATAAAGTAAATTCTGTTCACCCCTTATACCTGTATCCAGAAAAATCATGTCAAAGTGAATACTTAGAAGTTTGAAAGAGAGACACATGTATAAGCAGGACTGTGATTGAGGGAGGTAGAAATAAAAGGGCAGGAAGCCATTCCATGCCTTTGCCAAGGGACTGAGGAGGGTTACTGTCAGATCTCTTCAAGCATCACTTAGTAAACTGCTTACCCAGCTGGATGTGTGCCTGAATTACCATACAGGAATTTGGGTTATGGAATACTTCCAAAAGAGCCTATATGATGCATTGATCCTCTGTCCTGCAGAGGGGAAGCACATCTGGGTCTCTGCAGGGATAACTCCATCTGAGCTCAGTAAAGCACCTGAAATACAGAGCTGCTCTAGTTTATCATAGTTCATTATCAACTCCACAACTGTCTGAATCAGAAGGCTCTGAGTCACAGAACCATTGAAAAGGCTGGAAAAATAGACCAACAATTTGGAGTATAGAATATTTAGACTGAATAAAATTCTCACGTCTTTGGGAAGATTTAACAAACTCCAGTCTAGTTAGTCCCTAATTTGTCTACAACTATTAAACAATAAACTGTGGAAAATTCTGAGACAGATGGGAATACCAGACCACCTGACCTGCCTCTTGAGAAATCTGTATGCAGGTTAGGAAGCAACAGTTAGAACTGGACATGGAACAACAGACTGGTTCCAAATAGGAAAAAGAGTCCATTAAGGCTGTATATTGTCACCCTGCTTATTTAACTTCTATGCAGAGTACATCATGAGAAACGCTGGACTGGAAGAAACACAAGCTGGAATCAAGATTGTCGGGAGAAATATCAAGAACCTCAGATATGCAGATGACACCACCCTTATGGCAGAAAGTGAAGAGGAACTAAAAAGCTTCTTGATGAAAGTGAAAGAGGAGAGTGAAAAAGTTGGCTTAACGCTCAATTTTCAGAAAACGAAGATCATGGCAAATAGATGGGGAGACAGTGGAAACAGTGTCAGACTTTATTTTTTGGGGCTCCAAAATCACTGCAGATGGTGACTGCAGCCATGAAATTAGAAGACGCTTACTCCTTGGAAGAAAAGTTATGACCAAACTAGATAGCATATTCAAAAGCAGAGACACCATTTTGCCGACTAAGGTCCGTCTAGTCAAGGCTATGGTTTCTCCTGTGGTCACGTATGGATGTGAGAGTTGGACTGTGAAGAAGGCTGAGCACCGAAGAATTGATGCTTTTGAACTGTGGTGTTGGAGAAGACTCTTGAGAGTCCCTTGGATGGCAAGGAGATCCAACCAGTCCATTCTGAAGGAGATCAGCCCTGGGATTTCTTTGGAAAGAATGATGCTAAAGCTGAAACAACAATACTTTGCCCACCTCATGCGAAGAGTTGACTCACTGGAAAAGACTCTGATGCTGGGAGGGATTGGGGGCAGGAGGAGAAGGGGAAGACAGAGGATGAGATGGCTGGATGGCATCACTGAATCGATGGACATGAATCTGAGTGAACTCTGGGAGTTGATGATGGACAGGGAGGCCTGGAGTGCTGCGATTCATGGGGTCGCAGAGTCGGACATGACTGGGCGACTGAACTGAACTGAACTGAAATTTCTCAAAGACAGACACTTGAAAAGGCATTTGAGGCTGTGTCCACTTACATGAGCAAATAAAATAATGTGTTTGGCTGAATGATTCATGTACTATCTCTACCTAATAGTACCAAATATATGATTACAGTTTTTGGAAGCTGTGCCCCTCTCTGTCTCACATGTGATACTTATTTAAAAGCTTCAAGGGTCTCAGAAAGTGTTGAAAAGAATGCATTCTTTTTATTATTTTTTTTAATATTTATTTATTACTTTAAGAATGCATTCTTATTGACTATTCTTTGGAAGAAATTAAGTAAGTCTTCAGTGTGTCTCTAAAGAAATAAGTGTTGGGGGTGCCTAAAAGACATCAGACTGAAAGCCTCTTCAGATTCTGCTCAGTACCCAAATCCTTGCCTACTAAAGAGCAAGCTAGAACTTTGACACAGCATTTATTTTAAAGGAAAAGACTAGATATCATTTCTAAAAATCTCTATCTGATTCTGGCCTGGGTTTTTCTCTTGTACACTGTCCACAAAGTGTGGATTATCCCTTGGATTTGTTGCTGCTGCTGCTGCTAAGTCGCTTCAGTCGTGTCTGACTCTGTGCGACCCCATAGACAGCAGCCCATCAGGCTCCCCCGTCCCTGGGATTCTCCAGGCAAGAATACTGGAGTGGGTTGTCATTTCCTTCTCCAATGCATGAAAGTGAAAAGTGAAAGTGAAAAGTGAAAGTGAAAAGTGAAAGTGAAGTCGCTCAGTCATGTCTGACTTTAGGTATTGTTATGATGCACGAATGCATGCCAGCTAATTATGAAATTGAAATCTTTGGATATGAGGTCCAAAAATCAAGACTAAACAAGCTCCCTAGACGATGCTTTACACAATGTAATATGAGAGTCATTAATAGCTTCTGAAAGTGAATCTGGATTTTAGTAGGGTCAGCAATTATTTCTGACAATGTGGACAACTGAGGAAAAGGAATGCAGTACCTCCCTGATAACCAGACTTACAAGACAGATGAACTTTCTTCTTCCAGTGGGCTGAATAGTGACCCCAAAAAGGTGTGTTCTCTCTGAATCCCCAGAATCTGTAAATAGTATCACATATGGGCAAAGATATAATTAAAGATCTTGAAATGACAATATTATTTGGCTTATCCAGATGGGCCCTAAATGCCATCACATGTCCTTAGAGAGAGAGGAAAAAGGAAATAATACAAATAACACAGATACATATAGGAAAGGGTGATATGAAGGCAGAGGAAAGAGAGAAATGGCTGCAAACCAAGAAATGTTGACAGCTGCCAGAAACTGGAAGAGGCAAGGGACAAATTCTTCCCTGCAGTCTCCAATAGACATGCAGCTCTGCTGAAGCCTTGAGTCAGGCTCTAGAGTTGGTCTCCAGAACTGGGAGAACAAATTCTATCACTTTAACCACCCAGTTTGTGGTAGTTTGTTTAGGCAGCCACAGGAGACTAAGACATAATTCTCACTATTTAAATCAAATTGCTATTAAAACAAAAATTCCTTAGAACTCACATTTCAATTTTTAAAAATGCCATTAAGCACCTATCAAATATCAGTGATGTGATGTTGTTTGAAGGCATATACCTGGCCTTGGGGGATCAAGTTCCCCACTTGAACACAGGCCCACAAGGTGGAAAATCTTGTTTTTTTTTTTTTTTCCCCTGACACATATAAGGCCCTTATAAATTTTATCTGTATGAATAGATGAAGCAAAAAAAGTAATTAATACTTAACTACACATTATAAAGAGTAGGGAATAAGAGGAGAAAATGTAAATTAGTGTATACTTCACTGGAAAATTCCATGGACAGAGGAGCCTGGCAGGCAGTCCATGGAGTTGAGAGAGATGACTGTGATTTAGTGACTAAACCACCTCAATGGTAAACAGTTCTGTCCTAGTTTTGAATCCTTTGCTTATAAGATATGTTGTCACTGAGTAAGTTACTTTATATCTATATCTTTATTTTCTCATTAATGCATTATTTATAGGTTTGTTGAGTATTAAATAATCCATTTAAAATACTTAGCTGAGTATAGCACAATATACAATATGTTAATGATATTTTTATATATTAATGAGGAGAAGCCTCCAAGGAGGTGATGGTTAAGGCCTGATGGATGAAAAGAAGCAGATTTCTGGAAGGATACATTCAGCTAAAGAAATGGTTGATGTGGAGAGCTTAGGTGGGGAAGAGTTTTATATATTTGAGAAACCAGATGGTGAGCTACTTGATAAAGCCCTGCAAGGAGGTGGGTGGCAGCATGAAATGGAGCTGGAATAGGAAGAAGGGCAGGAAGGGACATGGTGTGGGGTTTGTATTCGATCCAAAGTGCAGTGGGAAATTATGGAAAACTTTTGAGCTGGAGAGTTATACAGCTAATATTAAGTCACTTTGACTTTTTTTTTTTAATAAAGAAAGAGCAAATTTGAAGGACAAAGCAAATGAGGACATGTGTGAAGAAGTTCTTGCAATAGCTGAGGGGGAAGTGGTGATTTCTAGAATTAGGATGCTGGTGGTGGGATGGTGAGAACTCAAGTAGTTGAGGTATAGTTTGATGGCAACAGAGAAAAGACTTGCTGATGGATCAGATGTGGATTCACCGGAGCAGGAGAAAAGAAGTTACACACCCTCAGGCTCTGGCTTGAGAAATGTGTAGATGGTGATGTCGTTTATTAATTTGAGAAGCCTGAGGGAAAAAAATGGGTTTTAAGATAAAATCAAGAATTCTGTTTTGGACATGTCAGAGAGGCAGTTGGATATATAAGTGTGAAGCTCAGAGGAGTTCATATCAAGACTATAAATGTGGCTCAGAGGTTAAAGCGTCTGCCTCCAATGCGGGAGACCCGGGTTCGATCCCTGGGTCGGGAAGATCCCCTGGAGAAGGAAATGGCAATCCACTCCAGTATTCCTGCCTGGAGAATCCCATGGACGGAGAAGCCTAGCAGGTTACAGTCCACGGGGTCGCAAAGAGTCGGACACGACTGAGCGACTTTACCTTACCTTTTACCTATCAAAATATAAATGTCCATTGAAGCAGTGGGAATAAAGGAAGAGAATGTAGAAAAAAGAAAATGGTAGGGGGAAACCCCAAATGATTTCCAGCATTCACTTCTCAATGAGAGAAAGATATGACCATGAAAATGACTGAGAAGGAACAGCCAAGCTGAGAGGGGAAAATGAGGGGAGGATGATGTCATGGAGGAAGGAGAACAGGAAGAAGGAGCTGGGTTCACGGCTGCTGAAATGTGGAGCGGTTTCAGTGCAATGATGGGAGGGAGCCAGACTGGAGTAAACTGTTAAATGATAAAGAGCTGAGGAAATAGAGGCAGTGAGTCAGGTGATTCAGTTACCAGAGGAGAAAGCAGAGGAATTGGACTATAGCCAATGGAAAACTACAAGTTCATGGGATGTTATATGTCATGTCATCTTATCTGTAAGAGACATCATGTTTATGAGCTAATGATGCTTTTGAACTGTGGTGTTAGAGAAGACTCCTGAGAGTCCCTTGGACTACAAGGAGATCCAACCAGTCAATCCTAAAGGAAATCAGTCCTGAATATTCATTGGAAGGACTGATGCTGAAGCTGAAACTCCATTATTACTTTGGCCACCTGATGTGAAGAACTGACTCATTGGAAAAGACCCTGATGCTGGGAAAGATTGAAGGCAGGAGGAGAAGGGGCTAACAGAGGATGAGATGGTTGGATGGCATCACTGATGTGATAGACAGAAGTTCGAGTAAACTCCGGGAGTTGGGGATGGACAGGGAAGCCTGGCATGCTGTAGTCCACGGGGTCACAAAGAGTTGGACACGACTGAGTGACTGAATTGAACTGAAGTGAAACAATTTGGTGAGAAGAAAGAGGTTGATGATGTAGGAGAGGAAATAGACAAGTGAGAATGTAAAGTCTTTGAGAAGGTGAGGGGAAATGTGATGTAAAGCACATGTGGAGAATCCTTTGAACAGAGGAGAGATAACTTAGTCACCTGAGACCGAATGGGAAGAAGATGTTTCCACATGTAGGCTAAGAGATGTTGGATAGGGGAGGATGTGGAAACTCCAGAGTGGTGGTTCCTGATTTGCTCAATAAAGTATAGAATGAGATTTTCCTGGTGAGGAGTGGTTAAAAAAAAAAAAATGAAGTAGTATTCGATTAGTATGAAAAAGTGAACATTGTAGAGAAGTACACTAAGATTGTCAGGAAAGGCTGGGTGTCTATTTGAGGCTGGATATTATGAATTTATGGTGACTTGTCCTACAAATTATATAATCCATAAGAGTAAATACAAAGATGACTAAGTTTTTCCAGGGTTGGAGAATTGGCAGAAAAATGTGAATGAGAGAAAAATGAAGTAATAGAGTTGAAGATGTTTGGATGGAGATAAGTATGATGAGAAACCGTAAAATATATGAAAATTTAGAAGAAATGTAGAGACAAGGGTAGATGATAGAAAGAAAGCCAAGAGATTACACAGCTAAATAAAACAGACTCACTGTCTTCAAAGGACATTTTTTCAGAGGAGTTAGTTGGAGAGAAGGTTAGACTAGAGGGTGGGATCCCCCACTTAGTGATTTAGAAGGTTGCATTTTTGTTAATGACAAGGTCCAGAGATGAGCCATGACAGTGTGTGGTTGAGAAGAAGTAAAGGGAAAGGGCACAGGAGATGATGGGGTCAAGGATCTGAGAGTTGGATGGGTCTTATATCTCAAAACTGCAGCTTAAGAGAATACTGGCAGAAACTGGGACAGAGAGGAAGACCATTGCCCAGGTCTTAAGGTCATTCACAAATGAGAGGCAATGACCAGGAGATGGCAGGAAATGATAATGGGAGAGTAAAAGGATCATGTAGCTGGGTGTTATAATCTGTTATAAGAATGAGGAACATAATTGTCTAGATTGGAATTCATTCCTCATACCTCTCCTCTCTTGTCTCACTCAGGTTTGGAATGTATGGGGGTCAATGTCCTTCTCGTAAGAAGGTCAAAGTGTTTATAATCCTTAGATTCTAACAGTACTAGAAGTGGTCTTGGTAGGGTGGTCTTGAGGAGTTTACACAAGGTGATAGAAAAAAGGAAAAATGCAAGCTGGGTGATGGGCTTCAGGTTCTGTTTGATCTAGTTAGGCAGAGAAGCAGTGGGCACTGCAAGTGGGGGTAGGAATATGTTTGATAAAGTCTCCTTGGATCAGAGAGGTAAGCAAAGTAGTACATGGAATTTTATAATGTCTCTGATCTATACATTTCCTACTGGAAGCTTTTCATCTGATTCAGGATATAGCACCTGGACGAGGGAAAGCCTAGTTAAGATGCTACTTCTGACCATTTAGTTTTGAAGCCGAATGTTGAACATTTTGTTGGGATTATCTAGAGTCCTGGAGATGGAGAGGGTTGAGTATATGGCATTAAACTGAAAAGTCTGTAGCTTGTGTCTGCTGTTCTGCACTGTGTTATTGATTATCCACCTTCTCAACTTCAAAGGCATTGTAACCAAAGTGAGCAAAGGCCTCTGGAGCCAGGTAACCTGGTTCAAATCCTGTCTTGCTATTTACTAGCTGTGTGAGTTGTGGAAAGTTACTTACTTTCCCTATAAGAGTCTTCAGTAAAAGGGGACAATAGGATCTATTTCTTAGGAAATGTTGTTCAGTCATTCAGTCATGTCTGACTCTTTGCCACTCCATGGACTGCAGCATGCCAGGCTTCCCTGCTCTTCACCATCCCCTGAAGTTTAATCAAACTCATGTCCATTGAGTCGGTGATGCCATATCCTAGGAGATATGTGAGACTTAAATTATATACTATATGTGAAAAGTTTATAACTGTGCATGCATGGAGTAAGTACCATGTAAATATTTATTATTATTATTTTTCTCCCAGATTCACTCTGTGACTGAAACAGAAACTAGTCTCTGGATTCAATTATATCTTTGGTTTTCAAACTAGGTTTCTTAAAAGCTTAAAAGGGTCTCTACAATTTTAATTAAAATATGTATTGAATTTATCTTTACTTTTTAAAACCTGTAACAAAATGAATGTAAACTCAAATGTCCTATATATATTACATTTTATATATTAGTACCTTTATTGTTCTAGCTGCCAGATTAACTTATTTTTGTGTAGATCTGGAAGTGAACTCTCCCATTATCTCTTTTTTAATTAAAAATCATGTTTCAGGGCTACAAGATAAATTATTAAAACCCATTATATTTTATATATATGAAACAGGATTTTTTTTTGATTCAATGCATTTGAAACAAATGCAGAAAAAAAATATGTGAGACTGAGGCTATTATGAGTCTGCAGCCATATCGCATATTTTTGTGGTATTGAAGTAATTTTTCATTGTTTTCATTAACTGACTTATATAAGTAAATGTCACAAATTTATATTCACACAATAAACTAGCATTAACATACTACCTTATTTTTACTTTTGGATTCTATACAAGACTGTATTTGAGAAAAATTCAATTGCTTAAACAAGCAAAAATATTTAGAAATATTAAGTCACTGTTCTAGTCACCATCTCAGGGGGACTGAAAATATTGACATATATATATGCCAAATTTATACTCAAAATGCAAGCTCCTAGTGAAATTCAGTTTCAAGGGATCCCTGTGAGATGTCTGATTTACTTTCTTGTTCTAGGAATTGGTTTTTAATTAAAATTTGAATCTTTGTAGCAGGTGGAAGGAGAAGGCAATGACACCTCACTCCAGTACTCTTGCCTGGAAAATCCCATGGATGGAGGAGGCTGGTGGGCTGCAGTCCATGGGGTCGCGAAGAGTCAGACACGACTGAGCGACGTCTCTTTCACTTTTCACTTTCATGCATTGGAAAAGGAAATGGTGGCCCACTCCAGTGTTCTTGCCTGGAGAATCTCAGGGACAGGGGAGCCTGGTAGGCTGCCGTCTATGGGGTCGCACAGAGTCGGACACGACTGAAGCAACTTAGCAGCAGCAGCAGGTGGAAAGAACTTTCCGGATGAGAAGAATAAGCATTACTTGATAGTAGCCTACCTACCCAGGAGATAAAGCAGTATGGCTTCTATTTACCATGACAACTTGTGTGTGGATGAGCAGCCTGAAATACTTCAACAAGAGCTTGCAGTCTTGGTGGAGATAGTGTTCTCCATATGATCATGTTGACTTTTCTAAGTAGAGGCATACCAGAAACTTCCTAGCACAATAGTGAGAAGGGCTGGTTCTGCCATTCCCTAGCCCCGTGATCTTAGTACACCTTTAGTTTTTCATCTGCAAAATGGAGACAGTGGTAATAGCTACAGACTATTATTGTTCAATGAATTAAATAATCTATGCAAACTATTTATCCCAGGAGATGGTACATAGGTGCTCAATCAATGTTGGTTAGGATTGTTATCATATGCATGATTTAGTAGCTACTGGGTACTTATCTGTGTCTGAATTTGAATCCTGGGCGAGCCATTCAATATCTAAAAGATCTTTGAAAAGGTACACTTCCTCTCTAAGCCTCAGTACCAATATCATAAGGTTATTGTAGGTAGAAGGTGAATTAATACATATAAGAAATCTAGAATATTGTTTGGTCCCTGATAAACACTCAGCAAATGTTAGTCATCACCATTATCATCATCATCACCACCATCATCAAATCCTCTGTTATCAAAGGTCATTTGGTCCCTGCTCTTCACTACATACAACTGTGGTGCTGGAGAAGACTCTTGAGAGTCCTTTGTACTGACAGGAGATCAAATCAGTCCACTGTAAAGGAAATCAACCCTGAATATTCATTGGAAAGATTGGTGCTGAAGCTGAAGCTTCAGTACTTTGCCCACCTGGTACAAAGAGCTGACTAGTTGGAAAAGACCCTGATGCTGGGAAAAATCAAGGGCAAGAGGAGAAGGGGAAAACAGAGGATGAGATGGTTGGATGGCATCACTGACTCAATGGACATGAGTTTGAGCAAACACTGGGGAATGATGAAGGATAGGGAAGCCTGGAGTGCTACAAACCATCAAGTGGGAAAGAGTTGGGCATAACTGACTGACTGAACAACAATAACTTCACTGCATACCTGTTATTCCTTTGAATTATTTTTTATTCATCTGTTAAATGGTGACAATAACTTGGATCTACTTAAATGACTAGGCTTTTATTTTTTTAAGTTCAACTGCCATAATAGCTATAACCACACAGTAAATAATTTTTTTAAAAAAAGATAATGCCAATATGGTACAATGAAAGTGAGAATGCTAGTCCCTCAGTCATATCCCACTCTTTGCAACCCCATGGACTATAGCTAGTCAGGCTCCTCTGTCCATGGAATTCTCCAGCAAAAATACGGGAGTGGGTAGCCATTCCCTTCTCCAGGGGTTCTTCCCAAACCCAGGGATCAAACCCGAGTCTCCCACATCACAGGCAGATTCTTTATCATCTAACCCACCAGGGAAGTCCATGGTACAATGCTCTTACTTAATAGCATTTATTTCTTTTAAATATAGAAATGCCTTTGAGCCATTCAACTTTACCATTCAATAGGATACACAATTTATTCTGTTATTACAACAAATATCAAACATATAACACAAGTAGTGAGAGCAGAATGATGGACCCCATGTAGCCATAACTCAATTTCAAAAACATGACCAGTCTTTGTCATCTCTACACCTATTCATCCCTCACTTTTGTATTATTTTGAGTGTAAGACAGAATTTTCATAAAAAACACAATTATTTTTGGTGCAGTAATACATCTCAACTTTAGACCTTATCACCAATATGATGAATTTCTAATTTCTAATGTGTGAATATTAGTCATTGAGATTTCATAGACAACAGAATAATTCTTACAGTGGGGAATTTTGTTGTTGTTGAATAGTAAACCATTTTTCTAAGGTCCAATGACTGTTTTACTGCTGTCTCCTATAGATGCTGCCAGATTTTGGGGTTTGGGGAGACATCTCTTGCTGCTTCCAAAAAGCCCAGTTAGAACTCACTGTGCAACCTCCAAAGGATGATTCACAGGAATCACCTGATCAGGAGACTATCCCAGACTCACTGTCATGGGAAAATTCTAAGGGCAGCTCTTGAAGAAAGTCTGGCCAAGCACATGAGTGATTATTACACAAGCAAGTCTCTGATCATTGAGTGAAGTTGGAGGAATGGAGACAATCATGGCTGTGCACAGTTAACATCTCTGCTTCTGGCCCTGTAAATTTTATTAAGATAGAATTTCACACATTTTTCCAGAAATATCCTACCCAAGCCTTTCTCTTGCTACTTCCTGGCTTTTCTCTTATTTCTCTGGCTCCCGAATCATGCTCTCTACATCCAGCAATAGAGATTGAATTTGCTGACATTTTTAGAAAAGGGTCTGATTATCCTGACTCCATCTTTCCTCTTCATTCATCCAGAAGCACCCTACACCTTACCTTTGTATTCAAGTCAGTGACATCAGAGAGGAAAGGGCATGGGTTCTAGGCAAAGGGAACATTTTGAAAAGGCAAAGACTGGGCAGATTGCATTTGAATAGCTAAAGGAACTTCAGAAGGTTGGGGTTACATGGGAAAGGGGTGCTGAGTGAGAAACATCTAGCTAGCCTAAGGAGATTGGCTGGAGACAAATTTTACAGGACTTCAGAAAACTTCAGAATCTAGCGATTCTTTTATATATTTATTTATTTTAATGGGAGGAAAATTGCTTTACAATGTTGTATTTGTTTCTGCCATATAACAACGTGAATCAGTCATAATTTTATACACACACACAAACGCCCCTCCTGAGCCTCCTGAACCTCTTCCATCTTATCCATCTAGGTCATCACAGAGTGTCAGGCTGAGCTCCCTGTGTTATATAGCAACTTCCCCCTAGCTATCTATTTTACAAATGATAGTGTAAACATGTCAATGCTACTTTCTTAATTCTGTACTTATTCTAAAGACAACAAGAATTTCCCAATTTGCTCCATAAACATTACAGAGAAATTTGAGGAAGAATGGCTTTATGCTATTGCTCGATACTTGTGCTTTTGGGGTTTCGCTGGGGGCTCAGATGGTAAAGAAACTGCCTGCAATGTGGGAGATCCGGGTTCAATCCCTGAATCAGGAAGATCCTCTGGAGAAGGAAATGGCTACCCACGCCAGTCTTCTTGCCTGGAGAATTCCATGGACAGAGAAGCCTGGTGGGCTACAATCCATGGGGTTGCAAAGAACTGGACATGACTAACATTTTCACACTTTCACTTTTGCTTTTTGAGAATAGTTCATAAAGTTAAACAGTTTGGGCCCATTTGTGTAGATATCCTTCCCTTTCTTTCTTCTTTCTCCTCCCTCCTCTTTCCTTCCTTCTTTCCACTTTTTCTCCCTACCCTTTCTGCCTCCTTCGTCCCCTTTCTTTCTCCCTCTGACTTTCCCTTTATCTCTCATCTTTTTTCCCTATTTCTTCCTACCTCACCACCTTTTGTCTCCTTTCATTTTTTTTTCACAGCCAGCTACTAAACAAGCAGCCTCTCCTGCCTCCTTGGGGAGTGTGTACAGCTTTTCTCTGCAATCCTGAGGCCTCACTGTCTGTTCCTCTCTCCCTGTTGGCTGAAGCTGCATTTTTATCAGCCCTGCAATTCTTAGTAAAGAAGCCAATAAAATGGAGATAACAAGTCCCAAATCTCCGTCTGCAGGGAAGTTTTGCCTTGTCAATGAGAAATTAAAAAATAATGGCTAGGGCCTTGACAACACTGGCTGCAGCCAAATTTTAAAAGTCCAGATCAGACCACTGGGGCTTTTCTTCTTTAGTTTTGAGGCTTTTCTTTCTTTCTTTTTCTGAAAGGGGAGCTTTTTGACTTGAATCCTCCATAAGGCCTTGAATTTCCCTCATTAAGTTCTATGGTTTGGAAATGAAAATATAAAAGTAGGCACATGGTTATTGATTCCTGAGTTTAATCACTGAGGAGTCCCCTTTGAGGTCATCAGCTTGCAATTAGATTGCAGTTTGTCAAAAGCAAATGGAATGTTTACATCCTAGACTTCAAACTTGTAAAAGCTTTCTGTTTCCCAATTCTCTTCCAGGGACTGCTGACTACATTTCCCACTGAATTTAAGCTTCTCCACAATGGCGCCCCACTCCAGTACTCTTGCTTGGAAAATCCCATGGATGGAGGAGCCCGGAAGGCTGCAGTCCATGGGGTCGCTGAGGGTCGGACACGACTGAGCGACTTCCCTTTCACTTTTCACTTTCATGCATTGGAGAAGGAAATGGCAACCCACTCCAGTGTTCTTGCCTGGAGAATCCCAGGGACAGGGGAGCCTGGTGGGCTGCCGTCTATGGGGTCACACAGAGTCAGACACGACTGAAGTGACTTAACAGCAGCAGCAGCAGCAGAGTACTAGGACTCCAGATGAGCATTTTCAACTCACCTGCTTACTCTCTGGATGGTAAAATGTCATCTCCTCTAACAAGTGCTGTGTCCCTTACTATTATGCAAGTATTTAGAGGGTGAAGACACTTCAAACACATTTATATCCCCAAATATTTTTACTTCTTTTCTAAATTTTGAAAGTTACAAGCTGGCTCTTAAAGAACACGCTAGGATTCTTTTTTTTAATTGAATATAGTTGAGTTGATTTACAATACTATATTAGTTTCAGGTATATGGCATAATGATTCAGTTTTGATAGTATTTTGCAGGTTGTATTCTATTATTAATTTTTACCACATATTGGGCATAATCCCCTGGATAATCAGTAAATCCTTATTACTTATATATTTTATGTATAGTAGATTGTATCTATTAACTCCGTACCCTAATTTTTCCTTTCTGTATTCCTTGTCCCCTTTGGTAATCATTTATGTGGATCTAAAAACAAATATAATACAAACAAATCTATATACAAATCAGAAACAGACTCACAGACATAGAAAACAAATATATGTTGCTTTCTTTAATAACTATAAATGAATCTAGGTGACAAGATATCCTGAGGAAATAATGATAGGTGAAGTAAATACATATTTTATATTTGAGGATGGGGATTTTAAAGTTTATTTCTTTGCATTTGTCAAGAAGCCTGATATGCAATGAGTTGGTGGTGGTGGTTTAGTTGCTAAGTCATGTCCAACTCTTGTGACCCCATGGACTGTAGCCTGTCAGGAGTCTCTGTCCATAAGATTCTCCAGGCAAAGAATACTGGAGTGGGTTGCCATTTCCTTCTCCATGCGATGAGCTATTTCCTTTTAAGTCCCCGATCCCTCTGGTCCAGAATTCAGCATTCTAGCACACAACACTCTCTCTTTCTTCTCTAGTTCACAGATAGGCCAAGTGAGAAATGGGATGAGTAAGGAAGCTGTGATTAGGCACGTGGATGGAACAGTGGGGATGAAAGACCACAGGACATTCCCAGCTTGGCTAATGAGATACCACTACCAGTCAGTTCCACCTGCCCAGGCAAGAAGGCAGACCCCACTGTGAGGCCAGAGCTTGAAATGCTTTCAAGAGAAGCTAAAAATCTTGATTACTAGTATATGAAATCTCTCAATGTTTCAATAGTGGCTCTTTTTTATCAAAAACATGCAGGCCAAACAAAACATACTTGTAGGTAAGATCTGTGAGCTTCATTAGCAAGCTTTATTTATAATCATTCATTTATTACCAAATTGTCTATATTGTTATTTAAATATTTCCTGTATTGAAATATCCTCTCTCATAATAAGTCCCTTAAAAGTAGAAAATGTGTTTTCCTCTTATACTTCCCAGAATATCTCTTGTAGGATTGGACCCAGAATTGATTCCTTGTTAAAACATAATGACACAGTAAAAAACAACAAACTGGAACAGGAGCCTGGAGGAAGTATATAATTAAGTGATCTTCATGTGGTACACTGAAAGAGGGGTGGTAATATTATTTTCTATAATATTTCAGTTCAGTTCAGTCGCTTAGTGGTGACCGATTTTTGCAACCTCATGGACTACAACATGCCAGGCTTCCCTGTCCATCACCAACTCCTGGAGTTTACACAGACTCATGTCCATTGAGTCGGTGATGCCATCCAATTATCTCATCCTCTGTCATCCCCTTCTCTTCCTGCCTTCAATCTTTCCTAGTATCAGGGTCTTTTCAAATGAGTCAGTTCTTCGCATCAGGTTGCCAAAGTATTGGAGTTTCAGCTTCAACATCAGTACTTCCATTGAATATTCGGGACTGATTTCCTTTAGGATGGACTGGTTGGATCTCCTTGCCATCCAAGGGACTCTCAAGAGTCTTCTCCAACACCACAATTCAAAAGCATCAGTTTATTGGTGCTCAGCTTTCTTTATAGTCCAACTCTCACATCCATGGCACCCCACTCCAGTACTCTTGCCTGGAAAATCCCATGGGCGGAGGAGCCTGGTAGGCTGCAGTCCATGGGGTCGCGAAGTCGGACACGACTGAGCAACTTCACATTTACTTTTCACTTTCTTTTTTTTTTTCACTTTTCACTTTCATGCATTGGAGAAGGAAATGTCAACCCACTCCAGTGTTCTTGCCTGGAGAATCCCAGGGTTGGCGGAGCCTGGTGGGCTGCTGTCTATGGGGTTGCACAGAGTCGGACACGACTGAAGTGACTTAGCAGTCACATCCATACATGACTACTGGAAAAACCATAGCTTTAACTAGACAGACCTTTGTTGGCAAAGTGATGTCTCTGGTTTTTAATATACTGTCTAGGTTGGCCATAACTTTTCTTCCAAGGAGCAAGCGCCTTTTAATTTCATAGTTTCAGTCACCATCTGCAGTGATTTTGGAGCCCCCCCAAAATAAAGTCTGTCACTGTTTCCACTGTTTACCCGTCTATTTGCCATGAAGTAATGGGATCAGATGCCATGATCTATAACATTTATCATTCTCTTTTTCTGTTAACTTTGACTTTCTGTTAAATCCAGCCCCTAATTAATAGTTGTTTCCACCTTCCTTTAAGAGACATTCCTGTGAGTAAGAGTTCTGATTTTCTGTCTTGTGAATTTTCAGACAATTATTGTACATCTTCCACTGTGGTTCCATATAGTAGTAATTTCCTGGAGCAGTAGGCATTGGAATCATCTAGAAACTATTCCATATGCCTAGGCTCATCTTGTCAGCATGGGATAGAACACAGGGAGCTATGTCATAGGAAAAAAAAGAAGTCTCAACTAATTTTGCCACACTGCTGGTGGTGAGGGGAAGGACAACTTCCACCGTCCAAACCATAGCTTCATGCTCTCTTGGGGAGAAGCATTGTGGGTTTTGGGTCTTCTGACAACCAGAAGTGAGCCACCTAAAGGATATGGTCTCCTTAGTTCTCTCAAATGAACATATAAGATGAGTGGCGTTGTGTGTGCGTGTTTGTCACTCAGTCATATTTGACTTTTTGAGACCCCATGGACTGTAACCTGCCAGGCTCCTCTGTCTGTGGAACTCTACCAGGCAAGAATGCTGGAGTGGGTTGCAACTCCTCTTTCCAGGGGGATTGTCCCAAACCAGGGATCAAACCGGAGTCTCCCACATCATGGGCAGATTCTTTATTATCTGAGCTACTAGGGAAGCCCTAGAGTAGCTTTGCTGCTGCTGCTGCTAAGTCGCTTCAGTCGTGTTAAGTCCTCCTATTTCCTGCTGCCACCCCAACTATTAAGCCCCATTATACACACTTGTCTTCAGTAGCCCAATAATTCAAATGACAATAAGATGGCCTGAGCTGCTGTGTGTGTATGTATATACTTTGAATTTTTTTCTGGGTCTCGGTTACCTAAAATAGTCATCTGACTGTAAGCAAACATATATATTTAAAAATTTTCATCAGGAAGTTAGAATTCACTTTCCCCACCACATGTTTGAGGTCAGTTTATTGTTTCCCAGCCCAGTCGTGGTCTCCTGTGCATCCCAGGCAGCATTGATTTCTGCCTCTGATCTATAGTTCACATGCTTTGCTTTATTATCAGTTATGCCAACTACTTTGCAAGCCACCTGGGGCATGTGGAATGCCTTATCAATCGCTGCATTTGCTTGTTTTCTCTCTCTTTCAGTATCTCTCTGCCTAACAAAGTGCTCTGCACTGTGCAGATGTTCATTAAATACTTGTTCGTTTGGTGGATGTTTGCATGTGCTTTTTGTTATCCCTTCCAAGCAAATAGATAGCACATGGTTTCTCATGGGTGCTCATTAAGTACTTTGAGTAGATACCCTCAGGGCACTGGGAACACAGAGAGGTGGAATTTATGGTGACCTTTATTCAAAGCTGTGGGATAGATGATACCACCGTTGTATGATGAGTCAGCAGCTGCCTAGCTGTTGGAACTAAGATCTCCACGTTTCTTGTTCCTGAGCTTTTTCCCTATAGCTGGGCTCCAGTGTCAGGTGGCTCCAATGTCTTCCTACCTTGGACAAGTCATAACCTCTCTGTGCCTCAGTCACCTCTTTTATAAAGTGAATTGAAGTTTCTCATGGAGTTTCACAAAGGATCAAATGAGTGGATGCATATTAAGTATGCATATTTACTATGCACAGGACTTGGCATTTACTATGCACAGGACTTGGCATTTAGTAAGCCTCTCATCAGTACTGTTACTAGGTACCAGATTTTACCAGGCTATGTGTTAACCAAATATCGGTCCCTGAAGTTTCCCCTTTCATTATGTCCACTTCATTTTTCACTCCACTTCATTACAATACTTTACTTTCCTTGCCAGTTCTAAAGCCTGTGAAATAGTGCATTCCACACAGTGTGACTGATTACCCAAGAGAAGAAGCCTGACTTCAGGGGTCAGAAAGACCCACCAGGATAAGATGCCCTGAGTTTAGTGGCTGATAGAGGGAAGGATTAAGGAAGAAATGTCCTTACTAAAACATCAGATCAAGGGGATGAAATCAGGGTCAAGAAAACCTCTGGCCAAGTTTTGGGGTCAGGTCAAACTAAAGGGAAAGTCCGTGTCACAGGTGAGGATCCCAGATGGAGTGGCTGTGTGGATCCAGAAGCCTGCAGCTAATCCCCGCAGTCATCACCTGGAGAGCCTGACCATACCTCGAGAGCTGGACTGCCCTTGGAGGTTTCACAGGAACCAGATGCAAGGCTTGCAGCCTGGCTGCAGCTAATCTGGTCAACTGGTCCTAGAGAAAACTGTCTGTTTTGTGGAGACTATTCGGTGACTGTCAACAGGTCAGACAATGGCCTCACAAATTAAACATTTACATTTTGTGAAAATAAATGGAATTATCTCTGTTGATATAAAAGGCCCTGTAAGATAGGCCTTGCTCATCTCAAGTCACTTTGCTTCTTCACAGACTGCCCTCTGTTAGAATGAGTCACCACTTGGTCGGGAGCATGCCAGCCCCATGAGCCTTGATACAGGCTTCTCTCTGCTGGAACTCATTTCTCCCTCTTTACCACATCTTTGGTCTTTGTTAAAACCTCTAAGGTAAGTAATACCCCTTACTTGCCTCTGCAAAATCATTCTGTTTCAACAGTTCATTTAGCCATTAAGCAAATTATACACTAGTTTATAAATATATATTTTTTTTATTTGTCTCTTTGCATTTTTTTTCTGTTATCATATTAGAGTAGAAACCCTATAACCATAAGTGTAGGATCCACCTAACTCACCATTGTCTCCCCAGGGTCTAGCACGGCTCTTAGTGCTGAATTTTTAATAAAAGAATGATGACCTAGTACTCTTTTTTACTATCAAGAACTTGAAACTAAAAGCACTGTATCAGATGGGAAGGTACAAAGGCATCATTCTGCTCTCAAATCTTAACTGCTTCACTTATGCATCTCGTTCACCTGATTACAAGGCACAAGGTCAGTTAGCTGAGGATGTTGCTTTGTTTAAGGAACACATCCAAGTGATGCAGCATGCAGAGTATCTCTCTTAAAAAAAAAAAAAACAGCTTAAGAATAAGATATATATATATATACACATACATTTTTTGAAGAAACAGCAGCAAATTATCTAGATTTTCAACTTGAACTCCCTAGTTCCCTGAAGATCTCTTCCCCTTTGCTAATGGATTAACCCTAATGGCCTGCCATAATGCTATAGCAGCAAACTGGTTGGGTGGTAAATGTCCAACCTTCTTTTTCTAAAGACACCAGGGGAAGGAAATCGTGTTCTGAAATGGAGCTGACAGTTACGCTTGCCAGACTAAGAGTTACAAGAGCCATCAGGCCTCCTGCTTCAGGGCAGAAGCTGGTCACCAGCTGGGCTCAGAAGAGATTGCTCTAAGCCCCCTGCCCTGACATTGTACAATTAGGTGCATTTCAGTAAGGACTTTTGCCTTTTTTTTTTCACACCATTCCACCCTGGCTACTCTCAGAGGCGAGATCCTGGGCTGGATGGACCATTGGTCTGGCTCTACTGGGGCAATTCCTGTGCTTTGATGATCTTAAACAACCTTGCTGAGAGACAAATGTGATTCTAAGAGGATTTTGAGATAAATCCCCACAGCTGTGAAGATAAGAACATTTGACTCCAGGTTTGATATAAGCAGCAGTCCCAAATATTTAAAGTCATTTGCTTCATTTATTTTCTCAACTGTCTCTGCACATGATAATGGATGCAGTTTGCTCTGCATGGAATAATTTTTTCGCTCAGTCCCCTAGAGATTCTTCACTCGGGCTTCTGCAAGCTGATTCATCTACACAAGTAGCCATAGGTGAATTTTATTCTTTTGGATGCTTGTTCTATCCGTGACTCTACTCCCTCTAACAAATTCTACTGTGTATTTAACCTAAAATATCCCTATTAACCACGGGAGATGCAAGTTCCATCCCTGGGTCAGGAAGATCCTCTGGAGAAGGAAATGGCAAACCACTCCAGTATTCTTGCCTGGGAAATACCATGGACTCGAGGAGCCTGACAGGCTACCATCCTTGAGGTCGCAAGAGTTGGACATGACTTAGTGACTAAACTACCACCACCATAGAGGGCAATCACTTTGGTTAAGCTTGCTTTGAGACCCTAGGTTAATTAATTCAATCCCCAGAGATGTTGGTACATATTGTGTGCTAGTGCCGGCCGTGCCAACTCTTGCAGAGATGGGATGGTATTCTAATATCAAAAGGCTGTTATCTATTCCTAAGTCTACATCCAAGATAAATGAAAACATACAGCTATGCAAAAATGTGTACACATATGTTAATGGCAGCATTATGAGGAATAACCCCCCTCTCTTCCCAAAATAGAGAATGACCCATCCATCCATCCATTGATGAATGCATAAACAAAATGTGATATATCCATACAGTGAAGTATTATTTAACAAAGAAAAAGGACTTAAGTACAATTGAACCTTGAACAACATGGGCTTGAAATGTGTGCATCCACTTACATGTGTAATTTTTTTTTAGCATTAATAGCAAATACTATAGTTTTATACACAATTTGCATTTGATTTAATCTATGAATGCAGAACCAAGAATACAGAGAACTTGCATACATGGAGGGTCAACTGTAAATTATATGCAGAGTTGGCAATCCTAACCCCCACCTTATTCAAGGGTCAACTGTACTGTTATATGCTAAAAGATGATGATTTTTGAAAAGATTATGCTAAGCTAAAGAAGTCAGACACAAAAGCACATGTATGGTTCTATTTATATGAAATGTCAAGAGTGGTCAAACCTACAAATCTTCAGTAGGGACAGAAAGGAGGTTAATGGTTGCCAGGCACTGTGAGAAGAATAAATGGGGAATGCTTGCTAATGGTGTGAGGTTTCTTTTGGTGTGGGTAAAAATGTTCTGAAATTAGATAGTGGTGATGCTTGCATGACTTTGTGAATATACTGAAAAACACTAAACTGTACACTTTAAAAGGGTACATTTTATGGTATGTGAATTATATCTCAATAAAACTGTTATTAAAAGTAAGATATAAGTAAGAAAATAGATAGCAAAAATGTTAGTTTGTGGAATGAACTCCATTTAACTGGATGGAAAACGACCTGGAATGATGGACTGTTTTGGCTCGGGGGTCAGGAGGGGCATCTCTGAGATGACATTAATTTGAGAACTTAACAGGGAAAAGAGTTCTGCTTTGTGAAGCTGCCAGTTGAGGTGCATCACAGAAAGAAAAAAAAAGCATAATTAATGCATTTGAAGCCTTGCTGCTGCTGCTGCTGCTGCTGCTAAGTTGCTTCAGTGGTGTCCGACTCTGTGCAACTCCAGAGACGGAAGCCCACCAGGCTCCCCCATCCCTGGGATTCTCCAGGCAAGAACACTGGAGTGCGTTACCATTTCCTTCTCCAATGCATGAAAGTGAAAAGTGAAAGTGAAGTCCCTCAGTCGTGTCTGATGCCTAGCGACCCCATGGACTGCAGCCTACGAGGCTCCTCCATCCATGGGATTTTCCAGGCAAGAGTACTGGAGTGGGTTGCCACTGCCTTCTCCAACTGACGCCTTAACAATGGCTAATATGAACAGAGTAGAGTGAACACTGAGAGAGAATGATTCAGAATCACTCCAGAGGTAGGGGCTAGTTCTGGGGGAGCCTCTAGAATATACCACTCAGTGCCCTTCTTTCGCGGGAAACCACTGGTGGGTTTTGAACAGTGGTGAGAAATAATCTTACATACATTTTAAAAAAGACAACCATTTCTGATGTGTGAAACATAGATTAGAAAAGTGTGAGTGGCTAGGAGGCGTTGTAGATCAGAGATGAAGTGGTTTAGACCGAGTTGGAAGCAGAGAAGTCAGGCAGGCAGTTTTCAAAGTGTTCAGAGCTGGAACTGATTGGACTGAAAACAGATTCATGATTCAAAAAACTTTTGTTTGTTGTAAGGAAAAGTTAAACATGTATTCACAAAGGTAAGCTCATGACTTTCAGAGCTGCAGTATTACTAATAGTGCCAAATAAGAAACAATCCAAATGTTCACTGGCAATAGCACTGCTAAGTACATTGTAGGGTATTCACATAGAGGGATACTATACCAGCAACGAGGATGAATGACTGTGAGGGGAAAGAGACAAGACACCAAATTTCATCCAGTACTACCCCATGTATTCAAAACGGGGCAACTGGTTCAATCTACGGTGTATGAAGTCCGAATAGTGGTTACTCCTACTGGGATGATGACAAGAAGTGGACACAGAGGGGAGGTTCTGGAGGTGTTGGTAGTGCTCCCCCTCCATTTTTTTAATGCTAGTTACATGGGCTGTTCTGTTTTTGAAAATTCAAGCTGGACACTTTTTTCACTTTGGTGTGAGTAAATATATTTTGTGCTATATGCTCAGCAGCTCAGTTGTGTCTGATTCTTTGTGACCCCATGGACTATAGCCTGCAATTGTCCTCTGTCTATCGAATTTTCCTACTCCAGGTGATCTTCCCAACCCAAGGATCAAAACTGCATCTCCTGCATTGTCAGACAGATTCTTTACAACTGTGTTACTATGTAATAATGGATGTATTTTGGATCAATATAAAGTTGAATAATGAGCACAGATCGGCATGCAAATATTTGGCAGGACATATTTACATGCCAATTTTGACATTTCCGATTCTAGACTAAAAAAGTACCCGGAGTTAAAATAATTTAAATCTATAGCATATAGAAATTGCTTGAGAGTTCTGGTCTTGATGTGATAATATGACATGACTAACAATAATAACATGTAAATAGTTTTGGTTCCATTATTAATGGAATGTTATGCCAGTGGACATTTTCCCTACATTTCTTCAGCCATCATGACCATATTTCTTGAAATACATATTTCTAGCCTTAGGGAACGTCTCATGGATATTTTATATAGGACTCTTGATTTGGAAATGGAGTTAATAGTTTTATTTATTAATCTATTCATTTATTTCTTTCCTTAATTTATTCCATTTAATAAATTAAGGCACTTCCCTGGTAGACCAGTGGTTGGGAGCCTGCCTTGCAGTGTAGGGAACTTGAGTTTGATCCCTGGTCAGAGAACTAAGATCTCATATGTAGTGGAGTGAATAAGCCCACGTGCTGCAACTTAGCCTGCAGCACAGCCAGAGTCTCTGTGCCACAATGAAGGATCTGCATGACGCAACAAAGATTCTGCGTGCCACAGCTATGACCCGGTGTAACCAAATTAAATAAATCAACCAATATTAAAAAAATAAATTATTAATAATGAATGAGTATCTAGAATATGCAGATACTGTGTTGGTGCGATGGAGACAAAGATAGCTAAGATGTTGTTCCAATCTCAAGACAAGCCTATTTTAATAGAGGCGAGACAGGCAAGTAGATAACTATAATGCACAGTGATGGAAGGCAAGCAAGTCTGGTGTTCACATTAATTTGAGATCACACAGTAACAATATTCAATAATTAGGAGTCCTCTGCCCTCTCTTATTCTAGTACTTTATATGTGACTTATTCCTGGGTTGGTTGAATGGGTTAACTATTATCCCTCCCATTTTACAGATGGGAAACTTTTAGGCAAAAAGTAAGGAATTTTATTCAAGGTCACCAAACACAGGTGATGGTTCTTAAGGCTTTTGTCTTAAGGGCCTCACTGTTGCCAGGAGACCAGGAGGCCTTTCCAATAACTCTGAGCACATCTTATCTCCTTGGAAACAAATACACAAAACACCATATTGATTGTTTTATCAGTTGCTAGCAGATAAGAATTGGTGCTGACAGTAATTCAAAGTATTAGCTCTTTGTGAGGCAATTTATTGTGCTTGTGACAAAGCATAGCCTAGGGAACCTAGAGATTTAGAGGGTTTTATTGTAAACCCTTGGAGTCAACACAGTATCCTGCTCTGTACTGGAGACAGATCAAGGCTGAAAACATAACAACCTACTGCACTCACTCTAAGCATGGTTTGGGATTCCAACTCTACTCATCAGGAGAAAAAACAAGGAAGAAATTGTAAGTAAGGCTGACGACAGTTCTGTGTCTTAAGGCCATTTGGGCCCAGGGGAGACCATGTCTTAGAATATTGCTACTTTTCTTACCAGAGTCATAGTGACCTTTCAATTTTTATCTTCAAGCAGAATATTTCTCAGACTCTTTCTTTGTTGAAAAACTCTCAGATCAAAGCGTGAAATACCCTCAGCAAGTGGAGTGGAGTAGGAGATTAGAGCTTTGTCTCCTGGGGCCTCGTCTGCCCACAGTAGGCAAGTAGGTGGTACAAACTGGAGTTCAGAGCTACTGCTAGGGTTCTTGGAGCTCAAGTCACAAACCACTATTAACAGTTTTATTAATTGTTTAATAACAGTTTTAAATTGTTTTGGAATCATAGTCTTCTCTATTATTTCTAAATATTGTATTTGTTCAGTGTTCTAGACTCTCAAATCACACTCATATACTTACTTGGTTTATTAGCTACCTTTCAAATAAGCATCTTAATTAAATGCTTTATATACATCATCTCATTTTACCCATGTCTGGCCTCAGCTACCAGGGCAGGGCAGGGTGCCTCGAGCCAGGCTGGATTTAGGGCAAAAAGTCTGCTGCTCTCAACTCAGTTGCCTTCTGTGTCCCCCTGTTAGGCAGAGACAAAGCTCAGGGCAATATTCCACAGGCCTCCTTCCTACAGATATTATCACGTCTCGGAGTACATCGTGTCCTCACACTGCAGGTTGTGCTGAAAACCTGATGGGGAGGTCCCTCCCAAATGTGGAGCAGGGCAGAAGCTGCCGGACCTCAGCTTCTCTAGTCCCTTGTCTTTCTTACTTCACTTTTCACAGAGTTCTCTCTCCAGACTCCTGGGCCTGTTTGGTTGAATGAAACATAAGACATTTATGAAATTCTGTCAGGAAAACTTTCCTTAGGCCAGTCCATCCCTCACCTGTGACCTCACTGCCCTGATACCTCACAAACCTGGCTAGTAATTCTCAAACTTTACTACATATCAAGGACTTTGATTGTTGCATGTGCTGACATTGAGATGTCTCCATAGAGTTTATTTAACCCAGTAGATTGGAGTTTAGAGCCCGGGAATCTGCATCTTGAATAAGGATTCTCCCCCTTCTCTCCTTCCACCTCCCCAGTCAGGTGATTCTTGCATATGATTTTAGAGTCATACTTTGAGAAACATTGTTAGGCCCTGGAGACCCACTGCCATTGCCTCTGTAACAAGCTCTCCCTGTTTGGGGGAAATTTATTGGATAATGGTTTTAACACAAAAATATAGGTAAACAGTTTATTTCATTTAGGGAGAAAGTGTCAAGTCTATAAAAGTGAATTTACACACCACTTCTAGACTTACCCTTTCAAATTTAGCTCATGGATTAGGGAATCAAGGTAATTTATTAAAATTAATTGATTAATTTCAGGTCTTTTTTCTTCACTTTGGTGCTTTGAAGATGAATTTCATATTTTAGAGCCATCTCAGGCCACTTTCTTGAGAATCTATGTAACAGCGTTTGACAGGTTGTGGTTGACTTGTTCAGAGCCTTTGCTGTTTATGGCAGGAGCAGCCTCAGCATCACTTTTCAAAACAGAGCACAGAACAGGCTGGGGAGGCTCTCAGTTAGAACATAAACTTCAAAAAAAAAAAAAAAAAAAGAACCTAAACTTCCCCCTCCGACCACTCCTTCAGAGTAGGACGTTGACTGAGGCTAACATCTACCTGACAACTTGGTTAAATTTGTTGACTTGATTTTGCAAATAAAAAATATGAATTTAATTCAGTTCTCTTTTCTTCAACCAAACAAGTGTACTGGATAATGCAAGCCAATTCTGTGAAGAATAGCAATCATCATTATTAACAAAATGACATGGCTTAATTTTGTTGATATGTGTTTGCTTTGTCAAATAACCACTTTGGAGTTGAAATCTAAAATCTGAGTGTATTGGGGGTCTGTCACAGTCAGCAAAGTTACCAGAAGAAAGTGTTCTTTGTAGATCTTGGTTAGCATGATTCATTCTGCTGATAACAAAGGACAATCAAAACTGCAGCCTTAGATTGGAATTTACCCTGTACTCACACTGGATGTTCTATTGCCAGAAGTTGGAAAGGCTAAAATTACCATAAGCTTAATGGGACCCATTTAATCCATTTCATTTCTTCCAGATAGAGTGCCTTGAAATAATCTAAGAGATTCATAGGAAATTTCCATTGCAAAGCAGAGTCCTACAGGTAAGGAACCCATGTTTAAGTCCAGATATAGAACTAGTTCTATCATTCTATTCCTTAGCCCAATTGCTTGCATTTCAGTAAATATCAGGGTAGTGTTGGAAATGCATTTGATGAGGAGTTAGATACAGAAGTAGTCCACTGGCTGCCGTTTAGGAAGTATAACCCTGAGAGAAAATTTTTCTCACTTTTAACTCTTGCTTGGGTTTCCCTAATGGCTCAGATAGTAAAGAATCTACCTGCAATTCATGAGACCTGGGCTGGACCCCTGGGTCATGTGTGTCAAGTGCTCAGAAAAGTGCTTGACATGTAAAGTAACTTTCAGGAAAATTTAGCTAGTATTGGCTGTTTCAGGGCTTATAGCCTCCTCTGTGAACCTGGAATAACAAAACTCCTTGCTTAATTTCCATATATATATATGTATATATGGAATTACAGAAATAAATGGTTTTGGAAACTGTGAAGAGCTGCATCACTGTGCATTTTTTTTTCTTTTAAGCATTAATATTGAAGCTTCTTGGCAGAAGTAGCAGTTTTTGTGGATTTCCCAAAAGGAGATAAATATATATTAACTCTTCAGTTCCACTAGGGCCCAAATCCAGAATAACCAGACAGCAATAGGCAAGGGAACACCTGACATGGGAACGGCATATAGGTTAATGCCTACTTGCCACCACTACTGGAGGAATTCACAGTGGCCCAAGGGGCTATCAGAATGATGTTTCTGTGATGGAGAAGACGGATGAGATAAGGGCTCAAGATAAAAAGAGGCCATGGTAAATGATAGATACTTCCTATGACATTTTCTAGTTTAGGTTTCTGGGCCTATTCTGATGTCCTATTAGCAAAATTGTGGCAGCATCAAACTCTAGTTTTCCTTTTTCCTAACTTTCAGTTAATATGCCTGTCCTTTCAAAGTCCATGTCCTTTCTGCTTGTCTAGCCTCCTTGAATCTTCATAATGTGTGGCTTAGAGAAAGTCACCAATGGGCTTCCCTTGTAGTTCAGTTGATAAAGAATCTATCTGCAGGGGAGGAGATTTGGGTTTGATTCCTGGGTCAGGAGATCCCCTGGAGACAGAAATGTCAACCCACTCCAGTATTCTTGCCTGGAGAATCCCATGGACAGAGGAGCCTGGCAGGCTACAGTCCATGGGGTCGCAAGAGTTGGACATGAGTTAGCCACTAAACCACCACCACCTCCACCAATGCCTTCAGTTGCTCAGTCACGTCCAACTTTTTGTGATCCCATGGATTGCAGCATGCCAGGCTTCCCTGCCCATCACCAATTCCTGGAGCTTGCTCAAACTCATATCCATAGAGTTGGTGGTGCCATCCAACTATCTCATACTCTGTTGTCCCCTTCTCCTCCTGCTTTCAATCATTCCCAGCATCAGGATCTTTTCCAACGAGTCAATTCTTTGCATCAGGTGTCCAGAGTATTGGAGTTTCAGCTTCAGCATCACTCCTTCCAATGAATATTCAGGACTGATTTCCTTTAGGATTGACAGGTTGGATCTCCTTGCAGTCCAAGGGACTCTCAAGAGTCTTCTCCAACACCACAATTCAGAAGCATCAAATCTTCAGTGCTCAGTTTTCTTCACAGTCCAACTCTCACATCCATACATGACCACTGGAAAAACCATAACTTTGACTAGATGGACCTTTGTTGGCAAAGTAGTGTCTCTGTTCTTTAATATGCTGTCTAGAGTGGTTATACCTTTTCTTCCAAAGAGCAAGCGTCTTTTAATTTCATGGGGCGGGAGGTGGGAGGGGGATTCAGGATTGGGAGCTAATATACACCCATGGTGGATTCATGTCAATGTATGGCAAAACCAATACGGTATTGTAAAGTAAAATAAAGTAAAAATAAAATTAAAAAAAATAATAATAATTTCATGGCTTCCCTGGTGGCTCAGAGGTTAAAGCGTCTGCCTCTAATGCGGGAGACCCAGGTTCGATCCCTGGGTCGGGAAGATCCCCTGGAGAAGGAAATGGCAATCCACTCCAGTATTCTTGCCTGGAGAATCCCACGGACGGAGAAGCCTAGTAGGTTACAGTCCACGGGGTCGCAAAGAGTCGGACACGACTGAGCGACTGAACTGAACTGAACTGAACTGAATAATAATTTCATAGCTTTAGTCACCATCTGCAGTGATTTTGGAGCTCAAGATAATAAAGTCTCTCACTCTTTCCTTTGTTTACCCATCTATCTATTTGTTATGAAGTGACGGGACCAGATGCCATGATCTTTTTTTTTTTTTTGGAATGCTGAGCTTTAAGCCAACTTTTTCACTCTCCTCTTTCACTTTCATCAAGAGGCTCTTTAGTTCTTCTTTGCTTTCTGCCATAAGGGTGGTATCATCTGCATATCTGAGGTTATTGATATTTCTCCAGGCAACTTGATTACTGCTTGTGCTTCATCCAGCCTGGCATATCCCATGATGCACTGTGTATATACCAGGAATCAGAGATCAAATTACCAACATCCACTGGCTTGTTGAAAAAGCAAGAGAATTCCAGAAAAACATCTATTTCTGCTTTATTGATTATGACAAAGCCTTTGACTATGTAGATAACAACAAAATGTAGAAAATTCTTCAAGAGATGGGAATACCAGACTATCTTACCTGCTCCCTGAGAAATCTGTATGCAGTTTCAAGAAGCAACAGAACTGGACATGGAACAGACTGGCTCCAAATTAAGAAAAAGTATGTCAAAGCTGTATATTGTCACCCTGCTTATTTAACTTATATGCAGAGTACATCATGCAAAATGCCTAGCTGGAGGAAGCACAAGCTGGAATCAAGATTGTTGGGAGAAATGCCAGAAAGTGAAGAGGAGCTGAAACACCTCTTGATGAAAGTGAAAGAGGAGAGTGAAAGGCTGGCTTAAAACTCAACATTCAAAAAATTAAGTTCATGGCATCTGGTCCCATCACTTCATGGAAATAGATGGGGAAACAATGGAAACACTGAGAGACTTTACTTTCTTGGACTCCAAAATCACTGCAGATGATGATTGCAGCCATGAAATTAAAAGACATTTGCTCCTTGGAAGAAAAGCTATGACCACCCTAGACAACATATTAAAGAGCAGAGACATTACTTTGCCGACAAAGGTCCATCTAGTCAAAGCTATGGTTTTTCCAGTAGTCATGTATGGTTGTGAGAGTTCGACTATAAATAAAGCTGAGTGATGAAGAACTGATGCTTTTGAACTGTGATGCTGGAGAGTTCTTTGGCCTGAAAGGAGATCCAATCAGTCAATCCTAAAGAAATTCAGTCCTGAATATTCATTGGATGCTGAAGCTGAAGCTCCATTTCTTTGACCACTTGATGCAAAGAACTGACTTATTGGAAAACAGCCTGATTTTTGAAAAAATTGAAGGTAGAGGAGAAGGGGACAACAGAGTATGACATGGTTGGGTGGCATCACCAAATCTGTGGACATGAGTTTGAGTAAGCTCTGGGAGTTGGTGATGGACAGGGAGACCTAGCATGCTGGAGTCCTTGGAGTTGCAAAGAGTCGAACACGACTGAGCAACTGAACTGAACTGAACTGCATATAAGTTACATAAGCAGAATGACAATATGCATCTTTGACATACTACTTTCCCAATTTGGAACCAGTCTGTTGTTTCCCTGGTGGCTCAGAGGTTAAAGCATTTGCCTGCAATGCGGGAGACCTGGGTTTGATCCCTGGGTTGGGAAGATCCCCTGGAGAAGGAAATGGCAACCCGCTCCAGTATTCTTGCTTGGAAAATCCCATGGACAGAGGAGCCTGGTGGTCTACACTCCATGGGGTAGCAAAGAGTTGGACATGACTGAGCAACTTCACTTTCACTTTCTCTCATTGTTTCATATGCGGTTCAAACTGTTGCTTATTGACCTGCCTACAGATTTCTCAGGAGGCAGGTAAGGTGGTCTGATATTCTCATCTCTTTAAGAATTTTCCATAGTTTGTTGTGATCCACACAGTCAAAGGCTTTGGTGTAGTCAGTAAAGCAGAAATAGTCAGAGAGTTTTCCTGGAACTCTCTTGCTTTTTCAATGATCCAACAGATATTGGCAATTTGATCTTTGGTTCCTCATCATTTCTAAATCCAGCTTGAACATCTGGAAGTTAACGGTTCACATACTGTTGAAACCTGGCTTGCAGAATTTTGTGCATTACTTTGCTAGCATGTGAGATGAGTGCAATTGTGCAGTAGTTAGAGCATTCTTTGGCATTGTCTTTCTTTGGAATTGGAGTGAAAACTGACATTGTCCAATCCTGTAGCCACTGCTGAGTTCTCCAAATTTGCTGGCATATTGAGTGCAGCACTTTCACAGCATCATCTTTTAGGATTTGAAATAACTCAACTGGAATTCCATCATCTACACTTGCTTTGCTCATAATGATGCTTCTTAAGGCCCATTCAACTTCACATTCCAGGATGTCTGGTTCTAAGTAAGTGATCACACCATTGTGGTTATCTGGGCCATGGATATATTTTTTGTATAATTCTTCTGTGTATTCTTGCCACTTTTTCTTATATCTTCTGCTTCTGTTAGGTTCATACCATTTCTGTCCCTTATTGAGCCCATCTTTGGATGAAATGCTCCCTTGGCATCTCTGATTTTCTTGAAGAGATCTCTAGTCTTTCCCATTCTATTCTTTTCCATGATTTCTTTGCACTGATCACTGAGGAAGGTTTTCTTATATCTCCTTGCTATTCTTTGGCACTTTACATTGAGATGGGTGTATCTTTCCTTTTTCCTTTGCCTTTAGCTTCCCTTCTTTTCTCATCTATTTGTAAGAAATCAAACCCAGGTCTCCCACATTGCAGGTGGTTTCTTTACCAGCTGAGCCACAAGGGAAGCACAAGAAAACTCAACAGAGTGGAGTATCTTTAATGGAGTGGGTATCTATCCCTTCTCCAGCAGATCTTCAAGACCCAGGAATTGAACGAGTGTTTCTGACGTTGCAGGCTTATTCTTTACCAAATGAGCTATCAGAGAAGCACCTAGCAATGCCTTAGTGGAGAAATTAGTCCAGTGCCTCTGGGTGTACTAATTTAAGTGTTCCTCTCAGAGTAAGAAAATTCCAAGGATGGACTTGATTGTAACATTTTAAGAGACCAGCTCTGAGTACTTTACTGATGCTTCGGAAATCATAGGTGTCCAGAGAAGTATGTGTTATATTTATGCCAAGGCCTAACTCCTTAGAGGGAAGGAAAAGTCAGAACAGGAAGCTTTAGCACTAAGTGAGACTTTTGAGGAGTTTTTGTTATTACTGATCAATAAATAAATTCAAAGCTACTCAGTTAAAAAGAAAAAAAAGACTCTCATGTAAATTCTGATAAGACTTTGGCCATGTGACTCATTGTATTCTTCTTTATTCAGAATTCATTTTCTTCCATACCTATATTTGATTTCAATTAAAAAAAAAAAGACAGCTTGCTTAATCTTTCCCACAAACTGATACGGTGTATACCTGAGTGAACGGGACAATTTTCCTTATAAATTATGTATAAAATCCTCAACCACCACCTCTCTCAGAGACTCAAAGAAAATTCAATTTCTCTTAGCTTATTTTTTCATGGTTCTTGGGATATTCATTTCAGATTTTCCACTCATTTTTATAAATGTCTTATTTATTCAAGCTCCTCATAGAGGAAAGTAATACTGTGCATTGCTGATTTTATTACTTTGAACAGGTTACAATATCTCCTCTGGAGCCAACACACTAATTGATTTTAAAGTTTCTGTAAATGTGAGGAAGTCTTCTCACCACACACTGAAAAGGTGGATGTGTGGCACAGTGGGAAGACCCTGGTTCTAACTGAACATGGGACTCTTTGATTCTAGTCTGTTCCCATCCTTCCTTGCCCTGGGAATGTCTCTGAGCCTAGAGTACTTCATCTACAGCATGAAAACTCCTTCATTGTCCTAAAGCAGTTCAAGCAGGCATTGGAGCTAGTGATCTCAATATTGTTTTTAGTCTTAAAGTGTAGGGTTTGTCCTAGAACATTCTTCTGTAGTCCCTCTAGATCTCTTGTCAAGATTCTGTCCTACATACCCTAGGGACACACTGTTTTAGTTAGAACCTTCAGCCACAAAAATCAGACATGAGAAGGGTAAAAATTGATATTCTTTGCCTGGATAGCAAATGTTCTTCAACCATGCTTTGAGGTAGGAATTTAGGGTGATATGAAGGACTCTGTGATGAATATTTGGAGCCATAGGTCAGTATTTACTGGACTGCATGCTGCAAGCTTAGTTGCTAAGTCACATCCGGCTCTTTGTGACCACGTGGACTGTAGCCCGCAAACTCCTCTTGCTCATGAGATTTCTCAGGCAGGAATACTGAAGTAGATTACCACTGGCTCTTCCAGGGGACCTTCTAGACCCAGGGATAGAACTCGCATCTCCTGCCTCTCTTGTTTTGGCAGGCAGATTCTTTACCAATGAGCCATCTGGGGAGCCCATTTACTGGACTAGTTTCATTTTAGTTAGTGGCCATAGCTGACTTTGCTTTCACTCTCCTCATTAAAATATCCTGCTATTTTATATTTTCTCTCATTACCAAGCTCCTTTAAAAAACCAAAACAACACTGGGACTAAAAAACCAAAACAACACACGGATGACCCTGAGGGATGAGACGGGGAGGGAGGAGGGAGGGGGGTTCAGGATGGGGGACACATGTACACCCATGGCTGATTCATGTCAATGTACAGCCAAAACCACTAAAATATTGTAAAGTAATTAGGCTCCAATTAAAATAAATAAATTAAAAAAAAAAAACTATGTTCTTATAATTAGTGACTTTACGTAACTGTCTCTGTAATATCTTTTTGTTTTTAATTCATTAGATAGATTTTTAAAAGCTGATGAATAAGAATCTTTGATTTGGCTGCTGTTTAGTTTTCCAGTTCCTCTGAAAAGAATTCCAGATTTTAACTTTTGTCTTTGCTGACCTCTGCTACTTGCTTCAGGACTTGTCATACTCTTAACTGCACAGCTGCTTAGATTCAAGTCCACTCTGAAATACTGTGCTCCATACTTGTCTATTGTCTTGTTCTGAAGTTTCCACAAAAAAAAAAAAAAAAAAAAAGAAGAAGAAGAAAAAAAAACTGATTATTTGACCAAACTAGCCTGTCCATGAATTTTCTTGTCTCACCTCCATCTTCTTGTAAAAATGAACAGATATAGAGTAGTTGGAAAGTTATGGCCATAATAAGTTGTGAATAATCTTTCCAGTCCTATTTGCATGATTTGCAACCAGTAGGGAATAATACATATATCTTTATGGAGAATCTAGGAAACTTGAGGTCATAGAAACTTGCCAAGTTAATACACTCATTCACACTGAAAAGATAAATCTAAGAAAAGTGATTCTAGATTTGGGTTTCAAGTACCAAAGAGAAAAAGAGATGAAGAAACAGGTTTTAAACCAAACTAAATAAACTTGAATTTATGTCTCAAAGAAAGCAAAAAAATCCATTCAGCAGTTTATTTTTGCCTTTCTATGCTACACAACTAATTACCTTACTGGATGAAATGGAAAAGGAGCAAAAAACTAATTTAGAGTCTGTGGGGCTACCCTTTTCCACAGCCAGCACACTGCAGGAGAGGGTGTGAGCCACTGTGCAGATGCCCCTGTTCTGTGGGGCACAGACCCCACATGAGAAACAGGAGGAAGTTGAAAGGAGAGAGAATCATTCTCTTCCGTTCTTTGATCTCTGATGTCCCCTCATTCTTGTACCTTCACATGCTCACTGTGTGGAGAGATTCTATCGTCGTATTCCTTAAATTCAGAAGTCTTTTTCTACTTTTAAATCTGAAAATAAAAACATAGTCATAAAGATGAAACAGGTTATTTGCTTTCCTATGAACCAAAGATGGTTTATGAAGAAGAAATAATTTGAGATTCAGGAGGCAGTTAAGTCATATTTTAGGGAAGGCTTTCCTGCAGAATTCCATGGCATGAAATAGATTCTTTTCCAATGCAGCTGGAAAATAACAGCAGTATATGGTTCATCCGCCTGGAACATTCCAGAGGCAGACCTAGTGAAGACAGAAAAGTGGAGGAGATGATAGTCTAGATAAAGGACAATTCATTCATAAGCAGAGGCAAAAGCAAAACCAAAAGCCAGCTTCTGAAATATCTCATTTTGAAGAAGGGCCACACCTTCTGCTTTGAAGGGTCTGCAGCTTCTCTTCACATACAGGTAGTACGTATTTTTAAATGATCTTTTAAATTTGAATTTATTACCAGATAAATCACATCCCATTAGAAAAAAAGAATCCAGGAGACGTGTCAGGGATATTTGAGGTCTTTCGACTCCTACCCCCAACTCTCCCACTCCCTCCACCCCTCCACCTCCCTACCCTCCCCTCACCTTCCCACCCTGCCCCTGCTTTCCTTTGCAGGGCTCTCTTCTATAGGCCTCTGGGGGAAGCCTACAGCTTTAAGATCCTCAGGCGATTTCCTCAAGTTTCAGCTTCTGTAGCGTCTCTGATGAATGCATCTGGACTGGGGCAGGAGGCTGAGCGGCGTAATGGCACTAACATTTCTCTGCCGCCTTTTAAGTCATAGCTCGGTGGTCTTGCCCTTTCCTATTTCATGGATTTGCTTTCTCCATTTGTTCTTAGTTGATTAGGAAATTGCTGAACACAGAACTTTTCCTTGTCCATAAATATCACCTGAGTTACACAGCATGGGGAGAGAACCGCTATTTGTTTGGTTCACCGACTTTGGGACTTTTTGCAAATTAAAGGATTTGAGAGGATCTAATATGGCGATATCATCAGATAAATCTTGAGGGTCATGTTCTCCTCTTGGGATTTTCATTTAAGTTAGTGTAATGGAAGGTGTACTCAGGCATCCAAGGACAGGATACTAAGTCCTCTCTTAGTAACCAGATGCCAGTGCGTGGGGGATGAGCCTCATTTCTGCATGTGGAGCCTTGCTTTGTATTTAGGATTTCAGATTGTTATGCTCTACTGTGCAACACGGTTTCACTTCCTAGAGGACTTTAGAAAAGGAATTGCTGTTTTTATTGGCACTCTGTCACGTGTTTCCTTACTGACAGATAGTGGGCTTTTGAGATATATCTGGATTTTGCAGTGATATTTGGAATGGATGAAATTGAATGGGTCTAACGAAAAATTTGTTGCATGCTCTCTGTGTAGTCTCAGGTCTGTATTAGGTTTTTTGAAGATGGGAAGTCTTTCTATGAAAGAAAGTTAAAATTTAGTTAGAAACTAAATACTATGTTTTGGGAAACCACAAAGAAGGCAGAAGTATTCACAGAAGTGCTTACCTATGTGGTCACAGATGGGAGGGAACACAGAAGTCCGAGAAGCACCACCATTAGGCTGAGAATGCGGCCCCTAAGGAGTTAGCTATATTTTATGCATTTTCTGCTGATTGATGGCCCATATATTATAAGAAAATAGTGTTATCCAAAGTTCTGCAAGCTGTTTCTAGTTGTACCCTTGCAGCTAGAACCATTTGAAGTTTTTCAAAATTTTTATCTCCTTTACAAAGCCTTTGTCTTGAAAAATTCCAATAACTGCTTTCTCCGCTTCCTAAGAGTATCTTAATGTTTGCTTCTATACATTTAAGGTTTTGTTTCAAGAAGATAATCTGTGTAAAGCAGAAGAGTGTTTGACTCATACCAAATTTTTGTAGTCTCCACTGTTATAATCTACTAATTTCTTCTTGGTACATTATTGACTGTGATGTTATTTTTGTTTATGCTGATCAATAACTATTTATTGTTTCTACTGAAGGGCTAGTACTTTTCTAATCATTAGGAAATACACCAAAAAGGCAAAAAGTGCCATCAAAGTTTCATGGGGAAGGAAAAATAATGGACGTAAAATTTTGAAAGGTAAGTAGTTAGCTATTTGAATAAATAGAGTTCAAAGGGTTCTTGGAGACAGTAGAACATAATAAAAGCCATAATGATTGGAGAATTAAAGAATGAGGACTTTGCTGAATATTTAAGTGTTGATGGAATTTAGAGAGGGAGAAGAGATATGGCACGTGACTCCATGTTTTAGAACAGCTGAACCTGTCATCAGTATTCATTAAGCATCCAGAAGGCACATTAATGGATGTCATGAAAAGAAAAACAAACAGAGAAAGTAAGAAAGGGATGATTTGGGAGAATGGCATTGAAACATGTATAATATCATATATGAAATGAGTTGCCAGCCCAGGTTCAATGCATGATACAGGGTGCTCGGGGCTGGTGCACTGGGACGACCCAGAGGGATGGTACAGGGAGGGAGGGGGGAGGGGGTTCAGGATGGAGAACACGTGTATACCTGTGGTGGATACATGGTGATGTATGGGAAAACCAATACAATATTGTAAAGTAATTAACCTCCAATTAAAATAAATAAATTTATTTTAAAAAAAGAAAGGAAAAAACATTTACTATTTTATTTTAATTCTTACAATTAGGAGTTGGGTGGAGTTATTCCCATCTTACAGGAAAAAAAAAAAATCTGGATCAGAGAGAAAAATGGTTTCAAGACTGAATCCTTGTGCCTTCAAAACCCTGCCTATTTTGTTCCCCCATGCTGCCTCCCAGGACATTTTGGTACACCTTGAACTATAAAAATAAAACAGTGTCTCAGATTCAGACAATCCCTCCTTTATTCAACTTTGGGTCAAAAGATGCAATCATGGAATATTACCCCACAAGGCTGACCATTATAGTCAAAATAGGAGGTTAGACAAATTCATGGGCTCAAGGTCATCAAAAGAGATAGCAATTGGGTTGAGTAGCACAGAGATGGAGCTTAGAGGATGACTTAGGATCAGACTAGATTTTGACACATTTTATATCAAACCGGAATGGTATCCAACACAGGAATTTATAAACTTTAGTAATCCAAGTGTCTTCTGCAAAACAGCCTGCATTGTCAGCTGTCCTAGTCTTCCAGCTACGAGTCTCAGATTAAACCCAAACAGATAAGTTTAGGGAATTCAGGAGAAGGCAGTGCACTTAGGAAAAATCCACATGCCCGGAAAGCAGATGCTTGAGAGCCTGTTTATCTGCCCTAATCAGGTCTGAAAGAGGGAGGAGATTGCTGTAATGGAAATAAGTAGAATAGGCAGTTTTATGCCCCAAGTATTTATATCATCTATTAAAGATATTACTATAGTCCCTTTTCAGTGATTTGCTGGGCAGTTAAATTCAGACTTCAGTTCAGCTTAACACCCTCAAGTGGTTGTTTTACATAATTTATGTCACCAGGATTCTTTCTGAATTACAATCTGACCTTCACAGGTTGGGGAAGAGGCTGCAATCTGAGGCCCACCTTGGTTCAGTGGGCTCCAACAGGAAGATCAAAAGGCCTGGTTTCTTCATATCAAGTCTTAACCCCAAGCCAGGGCTGTGTTGAAAAGGCAGATTTATCTTGGAGTACTAACTTTGGTTGTGTGTTAATCTGTTAGCATCCATCACTAGACAGCCTTTTATGTGTGTGTATATCTTGTGTCTGTAATTAGGCTACGAACTTTACAAAGGTAACCCCATATCTTATGTTAGATCAACTAGCTTAGTTTTTGTGCTCATCAGAGCTTCCGCAAAGGTTTTCTTGGTTCGTCTTGTAAGGACAAGAAGTGGGAGAAGTAACAGGAAGAGAAAATGTTACATTATCCATACTTAGATTTTCCTTTAATAATTAATTTATTTTCCACTCACTTTCCTCCTTCCAACCTCAAACACACATACCATTCTCATCTATCCTTTTTAACTTTCTCAGTCCATTTGAGACTGCTGTAACAGCATACTGTAGACAGAGCAGCTAATAAATAACAAATTTATTCTTCACAGTTCTGGAGTCTAGGAAGCCCAATCGAAGCTCCAGTAGATTCGTAGTTCTGTTTCTTGGTTCGTAGATGGCCATGCTTTTGCTGTGTCCTCACATGATAGAAGGGCAAGGATCTCTTTTGTGAGATACAAATTACATTCACAAGGACTCTGCTTTCCTGAATTAATTACCTCCCGAAGGTGCCACAATCATATATCAGCAAAATTAATTTGGGAAGAGGCACAAGCATTTAGTTTATGGTATAATTTTATTCATATTATTATTTATATACTTTGTTAGCTTTCTATCCTTATCTCTCTGCCTATTCAAAATTCTTTCAATTTCTTGAGCTGATGGATATGTGGCATTTGTGTCTGCCCAGGACTCTTTTCATTGTCATTGTTCAATTGTTAAGTCATGTCTGACTCTGCGACCCCATGGACTGTAGCACGCCAGGCTCCTCTGTCCTTCACCATCTCCGGGAGTTTACTCAAACTCATGTCCATTGAGTTGGTGATACCATCCTACTGTCTCATCCCCTGTCATTCCCTTCTCCTCCTGACCTCAATCTTTCCCAGTATTAGGGTCTCATCCAGTGAGTTGGCTCTTCACATTGGGTGGCCAAAGTATTGGAACTTCAGCTTCAACACCAGTCCTTCCAATGAATATTCAGGGTTGATTTCCTTTAGAATTGACTGGTTTGATCTCCTGCTGTCCAAGGTACTCTCAAGAGTCGTCTCCAGTTGCCTTATTATTGATTGCCTCTTCTCCATCTCCCCTGGAGAAGGAAATGGCAACCCACTCCAGTACTCTTGCCTGGAGAATCCCATGGAGGGAGGAGCCTGGTAGGCTACAGTCCATGGGGTCCCAAAGAGTTGGACAGGACTGAGCGACTTCACTTTCACTTTCAGTTTCTCCATCTCATGGGTTGTGAGGAGACTCAGTCACAGTGCCTCATCTACTCTTGGTCTCAGGGGTAAGCATTCAGCCAGGCTGTTGTACCCTGGTCCTCTGTCCATGGTATTCTGTCCACAAGGTGATATTACGTCCAGGCAGACACAGTAAGCATGCCTCTAAGAGACTAGGTAGGTGGAAACTGGAGAGGGAAGATGTTTGTCTCTGGGGTCACAGTGAAGACTGTGTGCTCAGATATTGGAGTGGCCCTCTTTCTGTCATATGAAGAGAGCTTCCAGAAAAAGAAAAAAACCTGTGAGGAGATGAGTGATGAGATAGGGATGGAGGTAGAGAGTGTGAAAATGTGATAAAAATGAGGATATCATTTGCACATTTGGATTCCCACATGCTTAAAACCAGCAATATTCCTGGGGTTTTGGTTAATGAATACATTCCTTTTTCAGTTTGATTTCTATCATCTGAAGCCAAAAGATTCCTGACCATTTGTGCTAAATTTTATCTGTTTTCTCCCTGTAGCTTTCCTGGCTTGCTCTTTTAATGGAATTCTTTACTGTTTGTATTGAAAGTGTTGATGTTTTCTACAAAATCCTCAAGTTCCAGGACAGTGTTTTCTTGGCTGCTTGTCTCAAGTCTGGTGCCTGGCATGGGGCAAGGATATACAATAGATGTTCTATAAAGATCTGTTTCTTGAAAGAAAGATGCAAAGAAGTTAATACTATTTCTAGAGTATTTTCTCAGTCTTTCTAAGACCTAAGAATGTCATAAGCCACCCCTACAAGCCCTGGAACTGTGTGAAGTTGTGTGATGATTACTGCTCTCCCTTACTTCCTATTCTGCATTCCAGGTTTCATTTTCTCTCCCACACATTTGCCAGAGAGATCTGATCTTATGAACATATGGTGTCCCTAGATCACATAGAGCAGGCTAAGCTGCTAGTTTCATCCACCATCACACCAAATGAGTCTCACACTTGGGTTTTCACACTTAGATGGGGCTAAAATTCAAACACAAGCAAAATGAAAGCTTGATCCATACAGTTATTTATTTTATAATTTAAGGAAAACAAGTTTTTCCTTCTGTATCACATTCCTTCCAGATAAACCCACAGAACTGATACCCACTTTCATGCCTCTAAGCCATGATGTTAACTAATCTGTAAGTAGTATATTATAGAGGACAGAGCATTTTAAGGGCAGAGTTGCCTAAACTGGGTCTGAAGGTCTATAAATGAATAGGTCTTTCATTTTTCTCTTTCCCAAGGGTCTCTTGGGAAATGACTTTTTAAAATGGTGATTGAAGTGTCTCTCTCACTCTTTTTACCTATATCACTGATAGGCAGTAAACAAGGAGTGTGTGCTAAGTTGCTTCATTTGTGTCAGATTCTTTGCAACCCATGGACTGTAGCCTGCCAGACTCTGTCTGTCCATGGGATTCTCCAGGTAAAAATACTGGAGTGAGTTTCCATGCCCTTCTCCAGGGAATTTCCCAACCAAGGGATTGAACCTGCATCTCTTACGTCTCCTGCATTGGCAGGCAAATTCTTTACCAACAACTAGCTCCACATGAGAAGCTTGAAACAAGGAGGGACAACTGAAATTCTGTGAAGGCATTTAAAGACTCCAGAAATGCAGACAAGGCTATTCATGCAATTCAGGAGAAAATGTCAATATATTCTAGATTAATTTTTATGTACACATTTTTACATTTTTGGTGCATTTTATTACTGGCTTGCAATGCAGTCACTCCTCCATGCAGTTATACATTTCAGTGATTTGTCTGAAGTTTATTATTTCAGAGTGTCTTTGACTTTGTATATGTATTAACAGTAATGGTTAGAAATTTATTGTCATATACTGACAAGTTAAGAATAAAGAGGTGAGGCAGTAAGACAGTATCACACATTTGTTAACAAAGTGGGTTCTAAGTCAAGGAAATAAGATGCAAAAAAACACATATTGCATCATTTATTTTTATGAAATGTCCAGCATAGGCAACTCCATAGAGACAGGAAGTAGGCTAGTGGTTGCTAGGGGCTGTGGATGAAGAGTGACAGCTTATGAGTAGGGATTTCTGATGGGTGATGAGTTGTTTTAAAAATGATTGTGGTGATGGTTGTACAACTGTAGTGAATAGACATAAACTGGATTGTACATGTTAAGCAGGTAATTGTACATGTTAAGTAAGTAACGTGGATGATGTGTGTATTAGTTTGCTAGGGCAGCAGTAGCAAAGTATCACATACTGGGTAGCTTAAAAAATGGAAGTATATATTTTCTCATAGTTTTGGAGACTACAAGGCCAAAATCAAGGTATCAGCAGGACTGGATTCTTTTGTGGCCTGTGAGGGATGAATCCATTCCAGGCCTTCTTCCTAGGTTACAGATAGCTGTTTTATCCTCCGGTGTCCCCGCCTTGTCTTCCTCTGTATCTAACTTTGCCCTCATTTCCTCTTCATTTAAGACAGAAATCATATTTAATTAAGGCCATCTTAAAGAATGCATTTTAATGTAATCACTTCTGTGAAGCCCTGTCTCCAAATATGATCACATTCTGAAGTAGCAGGAGTTAAAAACTGAACATATGAATTTTGGGGGAGAACACAATAATCCCACAACAGTATGTGCATTATATTTCAAAGTTGCTCTTATTAAAGAAAGAAGGACTCACAGACTTAGAAAACAAACTCATGGTTATTGGGGGGGAAGGGATAGTTAAGGACTTTGGAAAGGTCAGTACCCCCTGCTATATTTAAAATGGATAATCAACAAAAACCTGTTGTATAGCACATTGAATTCTGTTCAATGTTATGTGCCAGCCTAGATGTGAGGGAAGTTTAGAGGAGAATGGATACATGTATATATATGGCTGAGTCCCTTCACTGTACAACATTGTTAATTGGCTATACTCCAATGCAAAATGTTTTTAGTGTTATTTTAAAAAAATAAAAATAAATTGCTTTTTAAAAAAAAAGAAGGAAAGAAAGGAAGGAAGGGGATCTGGAGTCAGGGATCTTGGGTTCAAATCCTGATTTTTTAAATGACTAGTGACTTTGAGTATGCTACCAAGACTCTCTATGCTGTATTTTTTACACTTATAAAATGATAATAATAGTAATAGTTGCATCATAGAATTACTAGGAAGATCAAATATGTCAATACCTATAAGATGTTTAGAGTATTGCTAGACATATGCTGTGCTGTGCTGAGTTGCTTCAGCAGTTGTGTATGACTCTTTGCAACCTATGGACTGTAGCCTGCTGGCTCCTCTGTCCATGGGATTATCCAGGCAAGAATACTCTAGTGGGTTGCCATGCCCTCCTCCAGGGGAATCTTCCTGACCTAGGAATCAAACCCATATCTCCAGGGTCTCCTGAATTGCAGGCAGGTTCTTTACCCACTGAGCCACCTGGGAAGCACTGCTTGATGTATAGGAAACATTCAATACAAGTTAGCTGTGATTACTGTAGATATAGTAAAGGTAAATTGAGTTATTTTATGAAGAAGACAGAGAAATCTGATATCAGGACATGGAAATGCCTCTTTTCTGATGGTAGGTTATTTTTCTAGATCTATTAAGAAGGTTTGAAAATAATATCTTCCAATCTAAGGGTGGCATGCTTTGAGACTATCCATTAATATATTCAGCCTATATTCATTGCATACCTATTAACTGAAGACTGTATTAGTGACATTTTGCATGCCTTACATATATCAGGACAGATATTAAACAATTGGTTTTACTTATATTCTCTTACTTATTAATATCTTTTCAGGATTCTTTTTTTCAGGTTTCAGTAAGATACTTAATTTCGGTTTTGTTTGTTATGGAGAATATTCATTGGAGGAACAGTTTGTAGTTTTCTGCTAGAATATGTTTCTCAATCAAAATTTAGTAATTCCTTTCTGATTTATGATCAGCAGTTGTGTTCTCACATCTACCAGACCCCACTTCTGTCCTGAAGAAGAGCTGTGAGGTTAACAGAAATGTTTGAAATAAAGCCTCAAGGCAGCCTGTTTGAATGTATATTTATCACATTCTTTCCCCAACATCCAGGGTTATATAGTCCTCATCCTCTTTGTTCCAGAGCCCATGACGTTGTAGTCCCCTCTGTTGATGCTCTAGGTGCTTCTTGACCCACAAAACCACATGAATCCAGCTTGAAGGCTGGGTTGTATTTATCCCCATTTTCATATGTCTTTCTCACAAGCTTACTGAAAAAAAGTCTGCCCTCTCTTCCCACTAAGGCAGGCATGAGAGGTTCTATAAATGAGATATACATGTATTTCTTAGGAACAAAACAGCAAACCCTATCTGGTACACAGGAATAAAAGCTTGCTATGGACTGTTCCATCCAATTGTACTCCTCTAAAACTCACTCTCACGTCTCCTCTAATTTCCTATTATCTGGAGCATCATCATGGAAGTAATAGGGATGTTAAACCAAACTGTAGGTCTAATGAGAATAGAGATGAAATTATTCTTTGGAGTGAAATAAATAAATGAAAATAAACCTGTCTCCTCTAAGAGAATGCCCCAGCAGGTAGCTTACTAATGAAAACAATGATTTCCAAGGGGGTGTGCATTTCAAAAGTTTTGGCAAAGTGCTAGTTTCTCAGAGACTTTTCATCTGAAGGAGAACCCGAGGAAACAATGAGGACCATTACCCACTCCCCACTGTACCCCTCCCCCAAAGTGAAAACTTGGTCAGGAGCAATGTGGCATAAGCTTCACATAACTAATTGGAGCAAATACTCAGCACAAGGCATGGGAAATTAACCACCAAAGTCTCATTAGCATTAATGGAAATTGCACAGCTAATTCCCTCCCCATTGTGTGCAATATTTACTTCATAATGTTTATCCTGTAATTCTACAACTTCCGTCAGAAAGCAATGATTTAGGCTCATGGGGTGGAAAATTCTGTTGAGTTCCTTGTCAGATCCTCTTTACCTTTGTTTATGGACTAGGAGGATGACTTTTTGGCTTAGAATGTGCACATATGTATATATATATATACACACCTTTTATCCTTACCCTGGTAGTCCCCTTCTCTCACAGATAGACACTACAGGAATCCATATAAACGTTTTTCTGACACCTTTTCTAGAAATCAAAGAATTCCAAACTCAAGATGTGAGTAGTGTGGAAGGATTGGCTTGGCTGGAGCATATGAAAAGGCACCTGTTAGGGTCCTTTCTGTCTCTCTGCATCTTCACATACCACCACTCCACTACATAGCACAGCCACAACCTCTCCAGGCAGCACCAAGCTCTCTGTTTCATTACATCTGTGGAGTCACATTATTCAGAACTTTTTCTTTTTAATTTACTACTTTCACAATGAATGGGAAGATTTTACATCTTTCTAACCCTGCTTACTTCCTCTTTCCTACAAGTCTTGTCTACATGAGACTTTGGGCCACACTATGTTGCTGATGTACTTGTGGTCCACAGTGAACACCTGGTTGGTGTTCCTGGGACTTGGGGCCATGCTGGATCACTGTATCAGTCTGACTTATGGAGAGGCTGGAGTCAGTCACACAGGCACTCCACACCTACAGGACTAACTCCAATAAAAGATATCACCTCACACCGGTCTGAATGACCATCATCAAAAAGTCTACAAACAATAAATTTTGGAGAGGGTGTGGAGAAAAGGGAATGCTCTTGCACTCTTTATGGGAATGTAAATTGATACAGACACTATGGAAGATGGTATGGAGATTCCTTAAAAAACTAGACATAAAACCACCATATGACCCAGCAATCCCACTCCTAGGCATATACCCTGAGGAAACCAAAACTGAAAAATACACATGTATCCCAGTGTCATTGCAGCACTATTAACAACAGCTAGAACATGGAAGCAACCTAGATGTCCATTGACAGATGAACGGATAAAAAAGTTGTGGTACATATACACAATGGAATATTATTCAGCCATACAAAGGAACACATTTGAGTCAGTTCTGATAAGGTGGATGAACCTAGAACCTATTGTACAGAGTGAAAAGAGTCAGAAAGAGAAAGATATATATTATGTTCTAATGCATATATATGGAATCTAGAAAAATGGTAATGAAGAATTTATTTTCAAGGCAGCAATGGAGAAACAGACATAGAAAATAGACTTATGGACATGGGGAGAGGGGAGGAGAAGGTGAGATGTATGGAAAGAGTAACATGGAAACTTATATTACCATGTGTAAAATAGATAATATTTTATCTGTATCAATCTAGAGGGGTGGAATGGGGTGGAAAATGGGAGGGAGGTTCAAAAGGGAGAGGATATATGTATACCTAAGACTGATTCATGGGGTCGCAAAGAGTTGGACATGACTGAGCAACTGAACTGAACTGAAGACTGATTCATGTTGAGGTTTGACAGAAAACAACAAAATTCTGTAAAATAACTATCCTTCAATTAAAAAATCAAACAAACAAACAGCAACAACAACCAAAAAACCTGTACATATTGTGTAAAGAAGCCAGAAAAAAGGCATACATACAGTATAAATACAGTTATATGAATGTCAAAGTGCAAATAGAACAAAATTGTAGTATTCAGAGACAGCATTTATGTGTTGATAATATTCATGCTTAGGACGAAAACTAGAAATAAACACAAAAATGTGATTATTTTGAAATCAAGATAGTGATCACTAGAGACACAGAGCAGTGACTAGGAGGAGACAGAGGGGCTTTCTTTACCTAGGTGGTTGTTACATATCCATTTTGTAACAAATTTTTGAAAATTGATCAAACTTGTGCCTTTATTTGCACTTTTTCACAAAAAAAAATTTAAATGTATATAGTGAATACATAAGTGCACAGACCTTTCCTTTTCTAGTTATTTTCTGACAACAATTTTGTGAAATTGTTATCACCACATTAATTTTTCAAGCCAAATTCAAACCATCTTCCTCCATATTTCTGTGTTAGCCCTAAATGTGACCATGTGGTAAATAGTTAATATGCTAAAATGATTATAAAAATAAAACAAAAAGTTATAAACAACTTTGATTCAGTTTTGGAAAAGTAGTAACATATCAAGTTTTGAGTCTTGCTGGGCAGTTTTTGCTGGAAGCATTCGGTATCCACCCTGCCTTGACAAAAGGACTCCTGTCTCTATGAAGTCTCTGCTCACCTTGATCCCTCCTCAAGATTAGTACAGGGATTATCTTTGTGTATGCTGTTAGGAAGTGTTCTAATTCCATTCTATTACACATAGTTGTCCAGTTCTTCCAGAACCACTTATTGAAAAGACTATTTTTTCCCATTGTATATTCTTGCCTCCTTTGTCAAAGGTAAAATGTCTGTATGTGTGTGGATTTATCTGCAGGCTTTCTGTCTTGTTCCATTGATCTATATTTCTGTTTTTGTGCCACAACCATACTGCCTTGATGACTACAGCTTTGTAGTATAGTCTGAAATCAGGTGAGTTGATTCTTTCAGCTCCATTCTTTTTTCTCAATTTTGTTTTCTTTTCAAATTTGCTTTGCTATTTTGAATCTTCTGTGTTTCCATATGAATTGTGAAATTTTTTGTTCTAGTTCTGTGAAAAAAGCCAATGATAATTTGATAGGGATCACATTGAATCTGTAAATTGCTTTTGGTTGTATAGTCATTTTCACAATATTGATTCTTCCAATCCAGGAGCATAAAATATCCCTCTATTTATTTATGCTGTCTTTGATTTTTTTTAATCAGTGTTTTGTAGTTTTCTGTATACAGATCAAAACGGATTAAAAATATATGGCAAGAAAGCATAAAATTTTAGAAGAAAACATAGGCAGAACACTCTATGACATAAATCATAGCAAGATCCTTTATGATCCACCTCCTAGAATAATGGGGAAAAAAAAAAAAAAAACCATGTGGGACCTAATTAAACTTAAAAGCTTTTGAACAGCAAAAGAAACTATAAACAATGTAAAAACACAACACTCAGAGAGGGAGAAAATAATAGCAAATGAGACAACTGACAAAGGATTAATTTCCAAAATATACAAGCAGCTCATACAACTCAATATCAGAAAAACAAACAACCCAATCAAAACGTGGGGAAAATACCTAAACAGACATTTCTCCAAAAACATTTGGATGGCAAATAAATACATGAAGAAATGTTCAACCTCACTCATTATTCAGGTCAGTTCAGTACAGTTCAGTCGTTCAGTCGTGTCCGACTCTTTGCAACCCCATGAATCGCAGCATGCCAGGCTGCCCTGTTCACCACCAGCTCCCAGAGTTCACTCAAACTCACGTCCATCGAGTTGGTGATGCCATCCAGCCATCTCATCCTTGGTCGTCCCCTTCTCCTCCCTCCCCCAATCCCTCCCAGCATCAGAGTCTTTTCCAATGAGTCAACTCTTCGCATGAGGTGGCCAAAGTACTGGAGTTTCAGCTTCAGCATCATTCCTTCCAAAGAACACCCATGACTGAGCTCCTTCAGAATGGACTGGTTGGATCTCCTTGCAGTCCAAGGGACTCTCAAGAGTCTTCTCCAACACCACAGTTCAAAAACATTAATTCTTTGGTGCTCAGCTTTCTTCACAGTCCAACTCTCACATCCATACATGACTACAGGAAAAACCATAGTCTTGACTAGATGGATCTTTGTTGGCAAAGTAATGTCTCTGCTTTTGAATATGCTGTCTAGGTTGGTCATAACTTTCATTCCAAGGAGTAAGCGTCTTCTAATTTCATGGCTGCAGTCACCATCTGCAGTGATTTTAGAGCCCCCCAAAATAAAGTCTGTCACTGTTTTCATTGTTTCCCCGTGTATTTCCCATGAAGTGATGGGAGAAATGCAAATCAAAACTACAATGAGATACCACCTCACGCCTGTTAGAAAGGCCATAATAAAAAAATCCACAAGCAAAAAGTGCTGAAGAGGATGTGAAGAAAAGGGAACCCTCTTGCACTGCCGGTGGGAATGTAAATTGATACAGCCACTATGGAAAACAGTATGGAGATTTCTTAAAAAAAAAAAAAAAAAAAAAAAACAACTAGGACTAAAACCACCATTGCTGTTGTTGTTCAATCATCCAGTTATGTCTGACTCTTTGCAACAACAAGGACTACAGGACTCCTTGTCCCTCCACCATCTCCCAGAGTTTGCCCAAGTTCATGTTCATTGCATCAGTGATGCTTTTCAGCCATCTCATCCTCTGATGCCCTCTTCTCCTTTTGCCCTCAAACTTTACCAGCATCAGGCACTTTTCCAATGAGTAGGCTGATCACATCAGGTGACCAAAATACTGGAGCTTCAGCATCAGTCCTTCCAGTGAATCTTCAGAGTTGATTCCCTTAAGATGGACTGGTTTGATCTTGCTGTCCAAGGGACTCTCAGGAGTCTTCTCTCAGCACCTCAGTTCTATGGCATCAATTTTTTGGCATTCTCCCTTCTTTATGGTCCATCTCTAACAACCATATGTGACCACTGGGAAGAACACAGCCTTGACCATACAGACCTTTGTTTGCAGAGTAATGTCTCCACTTTTCAACACACTGTCTAGGTTTGTCATCACTTCTCTGCCAAGAAGTAATTGTTTTCTGATTTCATGGCTGCAGCCACTATCCACAGTGATTTTGGAGCTCAAGAAGAGAAAACCTGTCACTACTTCCAGCTTTTCCCCTTCTATTTGCCATGAAGTAATGGGGTCAGATGCCATGATCTTAAGGTCTTTTTTTTTTTTTTTATGTTTATCTTAAGCTGCCGCGGCCAGCACAGTCAGGCAGCAATACCTGTGGGGAGGATGCGAAGAAGAACACCCGCTAAAGAAAGATAAGAAGACAGAAAGATGGGGTTGAGAGGATCAGACCGCTTCCTTACGCATTGTCTGATACCGACTTTATTAGGTGTGCAGTATATATAGGATAACATTCATGGCTTATGTCATTTACTTAGGTCATAATGACCCTGAGAATCAATCTCCAGACCTTCACTATTGTGTACAGAACATAATGCTTATGCCCTTGAAGTGTGATAAACACCAGACACCAGGAGCCACAAGGTCGTAAACAATCTTCGGGGTGGCGGGACAGAGAGCTCAGGACATGCCTGGGCTGAAGCCCAGGACAAGCCATGGGGCCCTGCGATAACGCTTGAGTAGCTCCCAGGACTTAACCCCTCAGGGGCAGTCCCCCGCATTAAGCGAGTTCTTTCATGCTCCTTCTTCAACCTCAAGAGGCTCTTCGCTTTCTGCCATTAGAGTGGTATCATATGCATAACTGAGATTGTTGATATTTCTCCCGCCTGTTTTGATTGTAGCTTGTAACTCACCCAGCCTGGCATTTCTCATGATGTGCTCAGCATATAGACTAAACAAACAGGGTGACAGCAGACAGCTCTGTCTTATTCCTTTTCCAATACTGAATCAGCCAGGTCTTCCATATAGGGCTCGCACTGTGGCTTCTTGACCCACAAACAGGTTTCTCAGGAGACAGGTAAGATGGTCTTGGTCTGGTGTTCCCATCTCTCTAAGAACTTTCCACAGTTTGTCATTATCCACATTTTTGAATTGCTTTGGCCCAGCTGCTTCATTCATTCAGGGACTATTGGTGATTCTCCTCCTGTCTTCCCAAGACCTGGGGGAAGAGTGTGTCATATCTTTTTGACCTTTTTTGTGGTTCATGAGGTTCTCATGGCAAGTATACTGGGGTGGTTTGCCATTCCCTCCTCCAGTGGATCACTTTTTGTCAGAACTCTCTGCTATGACCCATCTGTCTTGGGTAACCTGCCTGGCATGGCTTACAGCTTCATTGAGTTATGCAAGCCCATTCACTACAACAAGGCAGTGATCCATGAAGGGGAAAAACATCATATGATCTAGCAATACCACTTCTGGGCATATACCTTGAAGAAACCAAAACTGAAAAAGATACACATAGACCAAAGTACATTGCAGCACCATTTACAATAGCTAGGACAAGGAAGCAACCTAGCTATCTATTCACAAATGAATGGATAAAGAAGCTGTGGTACATCATAGTATAATGGAATACTGCTGCCGCTGCTGCTGCTAAGTTGCTACAGTTGTGTCCAACTCTGTGCGACCCCATAGATGGCAGCCCACCAGTCTCCACCATCCCTGAGATTCTCCAGGCAAGAACACTGGAGTGGGTTGCCATTTCCTTCTCCAATGCATGAAAGTGAAAAGTGAAAGTGAAGTCACTCAGTACTTAGCCGTAAAAAGGAACACATGGATAATTATATAGAGTGAAGTAAGTCAGAAAAAGAAAAACAAATATTGTATATTAACACATATATATGGAATCTAGAAGGATGGTACTCATGAACTTGTTTGCAGAGTAGCATTGGAGATGCAGACATAAGAAACAAACATGGACAAGGGTGGGCTTCCCTTGTGGCTCAGCCAGTAAAGAATCCGCCTGCAATGTGGGAGACCTGGATTTGATCCCTAGGTTGGTTAGATCCCCTAGAGAAGGCAAAGGCTACCCACTCCAGTATTCTGGCCTGGAGATTCCATGGGCTGTATAGACCATGGGGTCACAAAGAGTTGAACATGACTGAACGACTTTCACTTCACATGGACAAGAGTCGGGGAGAAGAGGGAGAGAGTGAGATGAATGGATAGAGTAACATGGAAGCACATACACTAATATGTAAATAGAGAGCCAATGGGAATTTGCCGTATGACTCAGGGAGCTCAAACGGGCTCTGTAATAACCTAGAGGGGTAGGAATGGGCAGGAGATGGGGGGAAGATTCAGGAGGGAGGGGACATATGTATACCTGTAGTTAATTAATGCTGATGTATGATAGAAATTAAATCAATATTGTAATATAATCATCAATCAATTAAAAATAAATAATTTTTATAAGTTTAGTACAGTGAAATTTACTGTCAAGAGCCTTTTGAGAAGCATTTGTTCTGAAACTGCAACATAAGTAGTTATAACCATACACTGGAAACTTGGACTTGGACTCTTCTTATTAAAAAACCAGGCTTCTGAACTTTGCTTCTATGTTATGTAATGAAAACCGTGGTCTTTCACCAGCAGGACTCTTGCTGGTCTCTCCACCGGGGGTTTCCTGAAAAAATAAGCAGATAAGCCATTGGCAATGCTGCCTTATTTAGGAGGCTTCAGAATAACAATAACCATGTTTATACCTTGGCCTCATAAAGTATCTATTCTGTGAACCACCACAGGTCATCTAAATCCACTTTCTTATTGCTCCTCATTTGAGCATTCTGAGCAAAATGGCTTGTTTACCTGTATTTACACATAAGCATTGGAAAGTGGCAGAGTGGCCTATGTAAGTTTTGACTTTCACTTACTGACTGTGTCTCATAATCTCCTCAGATAACTGGTAGCTTACCTCTGAACCATCCTTGAATGTAAAATTGATGAAAAAAATCCTTTGAAAAGATTAAAATACTGCCACTTTGCTGCTGCTGCTGCTGCTAAGTCGCTTCAGTCGTGTCCGACTCTGTGCGACCCCATAGACAGGAGCCCAACAGGCTCCCCTGTCCCTGGGATTCTCCAGGCAAGAACACTGGAGTGGGTTGCCATTTCCTTCTCCATTGTGTGAAAGCGAAAAGTGAAAGTGAAGTCGCTCAGTCGCATCCGACTTCTAGCGACCCCATGGACTGCAGCCTACCAGGCTCCTCCATCCATGGGATTTTCTAGGCAAGAGTACTGGAGTGGCTTGCTATTGCCTTCTCCGACTGCCACTTTAGGTTTTGGGAATACAAGGGTATCAAGCAAATTCATTACTTACAGATGAATGAGAAATCCTTTTTTTTTTTTTTTGCTAAAACACTTTGCAAATAGCCTAGGGCTATTGCTTCCCCTATTAGTCCCTTATGGTAACAATAATTAGGTTTCTGACCTCAAGTTTAAGATCTTTCTGGGGCAGAGACACTTAAGCGTCATTCAATCCAACTTGATTTCATCAGGACACCACTGAACATAAGATTTTGTGCTTACAACCTGTAGAAAGCAATAGAGAAGGATCAGAAGATGAGTTCAATTGATAAATATTCCACTTTTCATTGTCTTTCTCTTCCAGACTGAGTTTAGAAAAATCTAGTCAGTCTCTGAAGCAATCTAAGACTCACCTTCATCCTTGCCCTCCCTTCAAAGACCCTCCTGCAGCTCCTGGCTCAGCTGTGGTGCCCACCTCCTTTGTCCTCATGAGCATACCTGCTGGTTTATGAGCCACTGAAAGGATCAAAGTGACCCTGGGCTCATGAAAGACCTACATCATTCAAGCACATATTTGATAAAGACTAGGATTTGGTAGCTTTTGACTATTTTAGATTAACTATTGATTCACGTGCCTGGACTTGAAGAAATAAAATAAAGAAAATGCTGGTGTTAACCCTTACATAGACCAGATTCTACTACTTTGTCTAAATTCAGATAATCTGTTATTTTTGTGACATATATTAAGGGTTATTGTACATTCCTCACTATCTCACTTTTGCTTACTAATTTTTTATTGAAAGTGTGTGTAGGTGTGTGTAGATGTTTAACATTTAGAAACTGGAACTCTGTTTATGGTTTACTAGAATGAATAATTTAAAACCAAACATCTTAAATCTAGAAAAGGAAACTTTATATCTAAATAAATGCTTATATTGTGAATACTTTAGTGAAGATTGCATTAGCAATATTAGCTTTTGCTTTACTATGAAAGGATGCATAATCATAGAGGTATGGCTCATAGTCTAGTGGAAAGACTATCCTCCAACTAATCTTCCTGGTATTTTTGTAGAAACATATGAATTATAAACATCCCTGATAGCACAGTGTATCCCAGAGCCAAAGCAGGCTTTCAGAAAGGAGAGAATTAGTCTTTTCCCAGTCCACATGCTAAAACCAGAAACTGATCTGTTTACTAATTTCTAATCTTTCCTGTACCAGAAGCTATGTCTGTGTGCAGCTCTCAGGTGCCAAACTCATTGGGCAGAATTCCTTCTCCAAATCTCTGTTTTGTAACTTCCTGTATAATCTGAGTGACTGAATATGAAGATCTGGGACAGAACTTGGCCGCCTTCAGCAACTCTTGTAAAGGGATCAGATCAGTCTGCCTGGGAGGCTCTCTAATTGGAGGTTTATGGTAATGCAATTGTTTCCCACCTGCAAGATATTTCTCAGCACTCCAGGCATGCATGAGGAGAGGAAGCCAGGTTGATGGACAAGTAGGCCCAGCCCAACCTTGCCTGTGTTGGAATAGCTCAAGTGTAGCCCATCTGGTGACCCCACAGCTCCCAACTGGTGTTGATTGCCATCAGTGCTGCGACCCCTGCATCAGCACAGGATCTTTGTTGTAGTCGGAATGTTGAACTCAAGATCTTTATCCAGATAATAAGGAAAAGAGAAGAAAAGGCAAGCCCACTTAGGACCTGCTGAGGATGTAGCCTTTCCTTGAAATGACATGCAATGTGACTATCAGGGGAGTTACTGAGACCTAAGAAGAAAGGGGTAAATGGAAATGTCCAGGCACTGAGTGGTGAGGGTATCTCTTGTCTGCTGTTAGGTAGCAATTAACCAGTTTACTGAGGGATATCAGTTTAGTGAGGTTTCACTGAAATAGTCTTTGTGTATTAATAAATACTTCCTTCAAATGTTCTTTTTCTGTTCTTCCCTAGCTGTCCCACCACATAGTCTTGAACTGAGGCTCTGGGATTTCTGGATGAGAGGAGGAACATTTTCTCCAGTTTCAGTCCTAGCCCAGCTCTGAATCTGTCTCCCTCCAGGCTGAGAATTAGGTAAACAGACTGTGGAGGCTGACATGGATCACATAGTCAGAGGTGTGTAGACAGCAGTCTCAAGTGTGTTCTGAGTCTGTAAGCTTTTCTTTCTCTCTCTTCACCGGAAGACTTATGCCCGCATGGTGTATGAGATTTCCAGTGAGAAGGGTCCAGTTTCACCCTGGCTCTTCTTATCATCAAGTAATCCTATCACAGAATATTAGCTTTTCTTCTTTTAATCTGACAGTGCTCCCAACAGAGCTCTTGCTTTGTAGCTTTCCCCTACCCACAGCTCCCTAGGGATCCCCACTATTCCCATGTCCTTTATTGAGGTCTGTCCCTCTTTGCATCAGTCCCAGAAATTATGGAAGCATTCTTTTGAAAGTTTCATAGGCAAATGGGTATTAGAACAACATTCTCCATCTCCATCCTTTCTTCTCATCTTCCAAATTCTCCTGAATAAAAGGAAGCAGAGGTCTCAATGTTCACATCTACCTTCAGGCTCCAGGGCCACCGTGGGAAGGGCTCTCAGGAATTTATTCCTCAAGTAAACCCCCATCCACTTTGCCCTTCAGCAATGCCAAAGCAGGCCTTGAGATGTACATCCCCCTTCTTAAAGGCACCCTGATCTCCATGGATGGATCTCTCTAGATTCTTCTTACTTGGAATTTTAAAGAGGACCCCCCCTTCAAGTTTACATTGAAAAATATAATGAATAAATGTGCTCAGTATCTTCAGATGGATATTTCCAAAGGATAGTGTTATCTTCATCAGAATTCCCTGATGACCTTGAAATATGCAGACTCCTGGACAGGTCTCAAGAGTCATCAAATCCGAATCTCTGCTGTTTTGGGCCCAGACATCTCCATTTTTAATGTCTTTCTCTAGGAAACTTTGCACCATAGAATAGTAAGTAAAAGATATAGAATTAGGATATTAGTGCACTGTTATCCTTGATAACATGGAACATTGATTCTCATCCCTCACTTTGCATTAGAATCATCCATGAGACATTTAAAATTGTATTGATGAACCTATTTGCAGGGCAGGAATAGAGACACAGACATAGGGAAAAAACTTGTAGACACAGCAGATGAATTGAGACAGTAGCATTGACATATATACACTACCATGCTTAAAATAGATAGCTAGTGGAACACATTGGGCTTCCTTGGTGGCTCAGATGATAAAGAATCTGTCTGCAGTTCAGGAGACCTGGGTTCTATCCCAGGGTCAGGAAGATCCCCTAGAGAAGGGCATGGCAACCCACTCCAGTATTCTTGTCTGGAGAATTCCATGGACAGAGGAACCTGGCAGACTACAATCCATGGGGTCACAAAGAGTCAGACATGACTTAGCAACTAACACACACACACAGTGGGACATTGCTGTGTAACACAGGAAGCTCAAACTAGTGTTCTGTGATGACCTAGAGGGGTGGGGTGGAGAAGGGTGTGAGGGACTTTCAAGAGGATGTATATATATATATATATATATATATATATATGGCTGATTCACATTGTTGTACAGAGACCAGTACAATATTATAAATGTCCTCCAATTAAAAAAATTAAAAATATACTCATGATTAAACAGGGAACATATTAAAGAAAATAGGAGTTACCATTCTCTTTTTCAAACCCACTTGCTGTTGTTTTAATTACTTTTTCTTTCCTGAAATTCAGTAACTTTTGACTGTGGCTTATCTCTCCTAGACTTAGCCACTTAGAATGCAGAAGTAATATTATCTGTTATTTATTTAACCATAATTTGTGAAACTTTCTGAGAAATTAAATAACCTCTGTTTGTGCATATGTGTGTTTATGCATTTTTTCCTCTCTCTGTGTAATTGTTACCTAAGGATGAAAATATAATTTTCCCCTTTCACCTTATAAGGTAAACAGAAAGCCTATTGAATTTTTGATTTCTGGGGCTCCCTTGATCCATGTAGCAGTTACCAATTTTGACTTCCTTTTGTTTTCCTGGTAATTTGAACTGTGTTTCCCAATCTGAACCTATCTTTTCACTTGGAGTGTTTAGATCATTTATATTTAATGTAATTACCTGTATGCTTGCATGCATGCTAAGTCACTTCAGTTGTGTCTGATTCTTTGTGACCCTATGGACCATAGCCTGCCAGGTTCCTCTGTTCATGGGATCCTCTAGGCAAGAATATTGGACGGGTTACCATGCCCTCCTCCAGGGGATCTTCCTGACCCAGTGGTCAAACTCATATCTCCTGGGTCTCTTGAATTGGCGGGTGGGTTCTTTACCCCAAGTGCCACCCTGGGAAGCCCAATTACTTGGATATTGAGGCTTAAATCTACTTATTGACTCTTACATGTTTGTTTCTTGCTTCCTTTTGTAGTGGATCTTTAGTTGCTAAGTTATGTCCAGCTGTTTTGTGACCCCAAGGACTGTAGCCCACAAGGCTCCTCTGTCCATGGATTTCCCAGGCAAGAATACTATAGTGGACATAAAACAAGTTTCAAAAATTTCATAGTCTAACAGTATTGCAATCATACAGAGTAGGTTCTTTTATCACTGTGGAATTATGTTATAAATCAATATCAAAAGATATTTGAAAATAGCCCATATATTTTCAAGTGCAGTGTCACCAAAAGAGATCTTTGACTTAGCTACTGAAAGCTTCAATCAAGTTAGAAGCCTGAAAAAAATGCAGAGGGTGATTGCAGAGAAGAAAGCATTTTGTCTCCTAGTTTATAGTCTATGGAAACTTGAATTTGTATCCTACTGCTGTGTGGAAATTGTGTAAATCTTAATTATGCTGAATTGGCTTATAATGCTTTCCAGGTCACTTGCACTACTGTATGATGTTTTTCAAGTCAACTCTTTGTGATCCCATGGACTGCGGCAAGCCAGGCTTCTCTGATTTTCACATCTCCTGGAGTTTGCTCAAACTCATGTCCATTGAGTTGGTGATGCCATCTATTCATCTCATTCTCTAATGCCTTCTTCTCCTTCTGCATTCAATCTTTCCTATCATCAGGGTTTTTTTTCAATGAGTTGATTCTTCGTATCAGGTGTGCAAAGTATTAGAGCTTCAGCACCAATCCCTCCAATGAATATACAAGGTTGATTTCCTTTAAGATTGACTGTCCAAGGACTCTCAAGAGTCTTCTCCAACACCACAGTTCAAAAGTATCAAGTCTTCAGTGTTCAGCCTTCTTTACGGTCTGACTCTCTGTACGTGACTGCTGTACATGACACTCTGTACGTGACTGCTGGAAAAAGCATAGCTTTGACTAGACAGATCATTGTCAGCAAGTGACGTATCTGCTTTTTAGTATGCTGTTTAGGTTTGTCATAGCTTTTCTTCCAAGGGTAAGTGTTTTTAGTTTCATGCAGCAGTTACCATCTGCAGTGATGTTGGAGCCCAAGAAAATAAAATATGCCACTGTTTCCATTTTTTCCCCATCTCTTTGCCATGAAGTGATAGGAGTGGATGCCATGATCTTTGTTTTTAAAATGTTGAGTTTTAAGACAACCTTTTCACTCTTCTCTTTCACCCTCATGGAGAGGATCTTTAGTTTCTCTCCATTTTTTGCCATGAGGGTGATATATCTGCATATCTGAGGTTGTTGATACTTCCCTGGACAATTGTATTTTTGTTTATTTGTTTTTGTTTTCTCTTCTTTTTATTTTTTCCTTCTGAAAATCTTGATTCTGGCTTTTGATTCACCCAGCCCAACATTTTACATGATGTATTCTGCATATAAGTTATATAAGCATGTTGACTATATACAGTGTAGCCATACTCTTTTCCCAGTTTTTAACCAGTCCGTTGTTACATTGTCTTGTTCTGTAGTTTCTTGACCTGCATCCAGCTTTCTCAGGCAGCAGGTAAGGTAGTCTGGTATTCCCATCTCTATAAGGATTCTCCACAGTTTATTGTGATCCACACAGTCAAAGACTTTAGCATAGTCAATGAAGCAGAAGTAGGTGTTTTCCCAGAATTCTCTTGCTTTTTCTATGATTCAGCAGATGTTGACAATTTGATCTCTGTTTACTCTACCTTTTCTAAATCCAGCTTGTACTTCTGGAAGTTCTTTATTCATGTATTGTTGAAGTCTAGATTGAAGGGTTTTGAGCATTACCTTGCTAGCATGTGAAATGAATGCAATTGTGTGGTAGTTTGAACATTTTTTTTAGCATTGCCCTTCTTTGGGGTTGGAATGAAAACTGACCCCTTCCAGTCCTGTGGCCCTGCTGAGTTTTCTAAATTTGCTGGCATATTGAGTGCAGCACTTTCACAGCATCATCTTTTAGGATTTGAAATAGCTCAGCTGGAATTTCTCTCCTCCACTATCTTTGTTCATAGGGATGCTTCGAAAGGTCCACTTGACTTCACATTCTAGAATGTCTGGCTTTAGGTGAGTGATCACACCATCATGGTTACTTAAGTAATTAAGAACTTTTTTGTACAGTTCTATGTATTCTTCCCACCTCTTTTTAATCTCTTCTGCTGTTATGTCTTTGCCCTTTCTATCCTTTAGTGTGCTCATCTTTGCCTAAAATAGTCCCTTAGTATCTCTAATTTTCTTGAAGAGATTGCTAGTCTTTCCCATTCTATTATTTTGCTCTATTTCTTTCTTTTTTTTTTTAACTTTATTTTACTTTACAATACTGTATTGGTTTTGCCATACATCAACATGAATCCGCCACGGGTGTACATGTGTTCCCAATCCTGAACCCCCTTCCTACCTCCCTCCCCATACCATCTCTCTGGGTCATCCCAGTGCACCAGCCTCAAGCATCCTCTATCCTGCATCGAACCTAGACTGGTGATTCATTTCTTATATGATATTATACATGTTTCAATACCATTCTCCCAAATCATCCCACCCTCTCCCTCTCCCACAGAGTCCAAAAGACTGTTCTATACATCTGTGTCTCTTTTGCTGTCTTGCATACAGGGTTATCATTACCATCTTTCTAAATTCCATATATATGTGTTAGTATACTGTATTGGTGTTTTTCTTTCTGGCTTACTTCACTCTGTATAATTGGCTCCAGTTTCATCCACCTCATTAGAACTGATCCAAATGTATTCTTTTTAATGGCTGAGTAATACTCCATTAAGCAACCTAGATGTCCATCAGCAGATGAATGGATAAGAAAGCTGTGGTACATATACACAATGGAGTATTTTGCTCTATTTCTTTGCATTGCTTCACTTAAAAAGGCTTTCTTATCTCTCCTTGATAGTCTGTGGAACTCTGCATTCAGCTGGGTATATCTTTCCCTTTCTCCTTTGCCTTTTGTTTCTCTTCTTTTCTCAGCCATTTGTAAGGCCTCCTTGTACCATCATTTTGCCTTCTTACATTTCTGTTTCTTTGAGATGGTTTTGGTCACTACCTCCTGTACAATGTTATGAGCCTCTGTTCATAGTTCTTCAGGCAGTCTGTCTATGAGATCTAATCCCTTGAATCTATTTTTCACTTCCACTGTATAATCATAAGGGATTTGATTTAGGTCATACCTGAATGGCCTAATGGCTTTCCTTCCTTTCTTCAATTTAAGTCTAAATTTTGCAACAAGGAGTTTATGATCTGAGCCAAAGTCAGCTCCTGGTCTTCTTTTACTGACTGTAGAAAGCTTCTCTATCTTCAGCTACAGAGAATATAGTCAATCTGACTTCAGTATTGGCCATCTGATGATGTTCACATGTAGAGTAGTCTCTTATGTTGTCTATTGCTCTTAATTTCTTCCAAAAGGAATCATTTTTATTAGCTTTAATATTTCATTTATAATGAGTATACCATTGACAAATTTTATCAGGTATTGATTCTCTGAAAAAATTTACTTGATCATCATTTTTGAGACATTGCTTTTCCCTCACTGGATATATAATTTTAGATTATCAACTACTTCGTTCCCCATGACATTGAAAATATCCCTTCATTGTCTCTGGCTTCTTTTTAGAGGTCTGTTACTCCTCCTTTGAAAAATATAAGTCCTTTTCACTTAAATGCTTTTCAGATTATTCTCTTTCTGTTGTTTAGTTTTAGTCTTTTTTTTCTTTTAATTGCTATTTTGTTTAGATTTATAATCTTGAAATTTTTAATAATTCCTGAATATTTTTTAGTTTCGGTTTTGGAATATTCTCAGCTATTTTTCCAAATATTGTTTCTTGTCCATTTTAATTCTTTTTTCTTTGTGAGATTCCAGTTAGAAGCACGCAGACCTGTAACAATACCTCATAAACCTCTTATTCTCTATTGTGCATTTTTCATCTTCTTATCTTTCTTTGCTTTAGTCAGAATATTCTCCTCTGAGCCATTTTCTAGTTCTCTAAATCTCTATTCAGGTAAATCTAATCCTTTTTTAGACCAATTCTTTGAGTTATTGAGTTCAGTTTTTTGTATTTTTTTCTTTTTACTTTTAGCATTTCAATTCAATTTTATTTCATAGTTTTAGTATTTTTTCAACATTACCAACTTTCTATTTTAATTCTTGGAATATGGTGATCATAAACTTAATATTGTTGTTGGTGACTCCATAATTTTGATTCCCTATATTCCTATTATTCCCTATATTCCCTATATTCCCTATATTCCCTACTTGTATTTTCTTTTCCTCTTCATTTGTGTACATTTGTGTTCTAAATGTTTGTGTTATTGCTGGTGAGTGCAAAAATGGGTAGATTGATATGCAATTCTGGTTTTCTATTATTTGAGGTGTTTGTGGTGGTGGTAGTGACAGGCAGCTACAATATCACAGATCAATTGATATCAATCAAGCACAGACTGAGGAAAGAGGCCCCACAAGACCATCTTCCTGCCCTCACTTCAGACAGTAACCACAAATTCAAGAGTTCCAGGATCACCTTTATTGCAGATTGGGTAGCTGCAGATTTGGGGATTCCCACAGACTCCCTCAGGTTTGATCATTTCATAGAAAAACTCACAGAACTTGGTAAAGTGGTATTCTTACAGTTTTATAGAGGATACAAATTAAAACCAGTCAAAGGCAGAGACACCTAAGGTGAAGTCTGAAAGGGTTCCAGATGCTTAACTTCCACGTCCTCAGAGATACGTTACCCTCCTGGGATTGACGTTAGACAAAATACACAGTGTATTGACCACTTGGAAGTTTCACTGTCCAGAGTTTTTATTGGAGTTTTATTATGTAGACATAATTTATTGAATGACTACCAATATCACTGAACTCAATCACCAGCCACTGTCTCTTATCCAGAAATCTCTGATATCATACAATTCAATCCCCTAATCACATATTCAGTCTTTCTGACCATGGGCTGTCTGCATATGTGTTTTCTCAGCACAGAGGATCAGATGTGATCCAAGGAGCCCAAAATGAATAATGAAACACTCCAATCACTCAGGAAATTACAGGGATTTAGAGGCAGAACTGGAGACAAGGACTAGACTTCTCTTTGGGATGAGGTCAAACTCTTTATTACACAGGGAAATATTGTGGAAGCTGAAGCAGGATTTCAGTATTTTTTCTTCCGAATGATACCATCATCATATTGCTGACTAAATTATACTTGAGGCATTTCTTTGCCAATACAGTGCGGCTATACCAGCCCACAATTGTGACTGTAAGTCATAGTGATTCCTTGTAATGGTACAATTACCTGGATTCTTTCCTTATGTTTTCTAGTGAAATCAGATTAAAGCACTAACATTATTTCATCATAAAGTATTTTTCCTCTCATTTCTTTTTTATAATACAAACAAGGCATTATATCTACCTTTCTTTATTTTTTTCCTTCCTCTTTTTTCTTTTTTCAAAATCACATGGATATGTAGGGTATAAATTTTATCTCTACATAATACAATTATGCATTACCAAATATTCATTATAAAATTGATGCCGTAGACCCACTGGGGTTGTGGGAGCCCAGTTCAAGCTACTGTAGGTAGGGACAGGTAGGGACTATGTTATTGGAGAGATATTGACATACACAGAGGCATACTTATCTCCAGAAACTGACTTTCTTAAGACTGAAAAATGGAATTGAGATTGTTGGTTCTGCTTATGGGAGAACAAGATACTGTGATGCTTGGACCTGATGAATGATCATGGTGGCCAGACCCAACTACGCAGGCTTCAGAACTGTAGAAGGGTCGCCTCCTGTCAGCCCAGCACTGAGAGTCACAGCTGGTGACAGAGCATCAGCTTTTGGTATCTAGAGATTGATGATCAGAGTATTTCCCCTATTTCCTGAATTTTTTAACCCTTTGCTTTTATCCAGACCTCAGAGAGTAAAATCAGTCAGAATATGACTGCTAATGAATCTTGCTAAGCTTGGCAAATAGAAGCTTATAGCCAGATTTACTTGAGTTGGAAAACTATGGACCTATAATAAAATGCTATGAATTTATTTGCGCCATTTATATGTCTCACTTGGGATGTATGGAGAAATAATGTAAAGTATACAGGAATTGATCCCTTTGCTTAAAGAGTGTCCATTAGAAAACAGAATTGTATCATATATACTCACTTCCTCCCCCATGCACAAACACTTTAAATGGGCCATTGTGGTACAAAAAGAAAGTATTGAATACAGTCTAGGTACAAAAAAAAAATTTTTTTTTTTAATATATCATCATGTTTGTAAACCAGAATTTGGAGTTGTGTTAAAATTCAGTTGAAATCTAACATATTTGCCCTGAGCAGGAAGTTTAAATGGGCCTGTTTCTATACATCTTTGTTTTTCTTCCAACACAGTTAGCATAGAAGACACTGATTGAAAGAATGAATAAAAGAAGGAACCATCAGACTTCCCATGTTCATCTGAAGTAAAAGGAATTCTCCTTGTGTTGTAATATCCACAGTCCAGTTCAGTCACTCAGTCATGTCCAACTCTTTGTGAGTCCATGGGCTGTAGCCCGTGTAATATCCACAAATTGCTTCAGAAAAAGAGGCAGGAAGATAATGATGTAGAGTCTATGTCTTAACTGTAATCAAGGGAAAGTACAGATCTTTATAATGGGGGTGAATGGACAAAAAGGGGAGGAAGGGAATATAGACAATATGGATCAAAAAAAAAAAAAATCCTGATGCCAGGAGAATAAACAAATCAAAAGAAAAAGCTTATACATGTATGGGGTTTTCTAGATGTCATACCTAGGCAAGCAATGCTATATAAAATATTAAGCAGCTCTAATGCTTACTTCCCTGCTTGGACTTCCCTGGTGGCTCAGACGGTAAAGCATCTGTCTACGATGCGGGAGACCCAGGTTCGATCCCTGGGTTGGGAAGATCCCCTGGCGAAGGAAGTGGCAATCCACTCCAGTACTATTGCCTGGAAAATCCCTTGGACAGAGGAGCCTGGTAGGCTACAGTCCATGGGGTCACAAAGAGTCAGACACAACTGAGCGACTTCACTTCACTAATGCTTACTGAGAAAATTTATGGAGTTAGAAGTACCTATCTTATATCCACTGCACACTTACCTCTGTTTCTCACTCTTTAACCAAGCTTCTCTGAAATCAAGTTTTTTTCCCTTCAGATTTTGTGTAAAGGCTAAAGTTTTTAAGAAATGAATAACACCAGGAGGAGAATATTAGACAGAGAAGATGGCCATTCCCATGAGAAGATGTGCTCAAGTTACTGTTGGTTGAAGCTATTGCACATGCAGGGTTTGTTATCATATGAAATGAATTTTGTTCCTTCATTCCTTCCCATTCAGTTCTTCCATTTATTTCTTGGGACAATCATTTACTAAGCAACTCCTAGGTTGCAAATAAGTTCCTGGAAGCCATGAGAGATGAAATGCACATGAAATGTGTGTTCAGCCTTCAGAATCTTTCATTTACATTCAGAAAAGATAAAAACTGTATATAAGCAACTATTATATTGAGTTATGAGATAGGTGCTTATTTATTGAATTAAAGAGACACCAGGGAGAGGGGAAAGAGAGAATTGTCTTTTATTAATGACATCATTTGTTCATTCATTCACTAATTTCAGAAAAAAAAGTATTGACTGAATAACTATTATGTACCAGCCATTGTTTAGGCAATTTTCAGAGATTTTCATTCTAATGAAGGAGACTATAAACTGATAATAGTCTACTTTTAGACAATGAAGGAATGAAGCCAAGTAGGAAATTTTAGCCTACTTTTAGGCTCTGAAGGAATGAAGCCAAGTAGGAAATTTGAGGATGTCATGAGGGAAACAGTTTCACTTGAGACAATCAGGAAAGGCTTCTCTGAGAAGGTAACATTTAAATTGAAACCTAAGTGAAGTAGCCAATACTCATTTTTCAGGAAAAACATCCCAACAAGTGGGGAGAGTACCTATAATGAGACTTCTCAGGCAGGAAGAAACACGGTAGGTCAAGGAATGAGCAAGGAGAGTGGTAGAAGGTCAGGCTGGCTAGTCTGAATGGGAGGCAAAGATTGACTGCAAAGGGGCTTATGGAACAGAAGAGGCAATTTGAATTTTATTCTAAACATAAAGGGAAGTTGGTGAAGGAATTTAAGAGGAGTAATGTAGTATTGGATTGTGGGATTCCCTTGTGGGTTAGACGCTAAAGAATCTGCCTGCAATGCAGGAGACTCAGGTTTGACTCCTGGATCAGGAAAATCCCTTGGAGTAGAAAATGGCAATACACTCCAGTATTGGATTAATTAACCCAGGATTGGATTACCATTTTTAAATGGTCATTCTGCCAACAGTAAGGAAAGTGATTTGAGGCAATAGAAAAGCAGAGAAATCAATTAATAGTGCAGTGAGAGATACCTGTTGTTTGGACAAAAAGAGCTATTGTAGAGTATGGAGATTTCATGCATGCTCTACAGCAAAAGTCTGCAGGATGTGATGGAGATTTTCAGATCAGGAGGGAGGAGGCAACATGACCACTGGTTCTGGCTTGAACAGCTTGTGGGTGGGGATACTGTTTAATGAGTTAAAAAAAAAAAACTGAAGGAGTTTATTTGCAAAGATGATAAGCTTTGATATTTGTGTGAGATATTCAATAAGAGCTGCTAAGTAGAGAGTATGATAATATGTGCTTGGAATTTACCAAAAAGGTCTGATTTGAGATTTAAAAAAAAAAATCCCATGGTGTAAGCATACTGATGACACAAAATCATGGTAATTGAGCACTCTTTTAAGGAAAAGAAGGTGTAAAGATAAAGAGGAAAGAGCTCAAAATTGTTCATGGTGGGGAGGGGATGAAGTTTGCAAAAGAGCCTAAAAAGTTGCAATGAGATAGGAGAAAAACTAAGAAGGCAGCTTCCTTGAAAGTAAAAGAGTGTATCTGAAGACAGAAAGCTTGATGAAACCTATTCCTCATCCATTGGGTTTGCACTTTGAATCTTGTTATTCCCTTCTTTTGCTTTTTTTTGCTAAATGTCAGTCAACTGATTAAAATAATGATGCTTCAAGACACACTTTTGGGGAGCATCTTTCCAATATCAAAGCAGAAAGAGGGAGCATAGGAGTGGAGTAGTCATAGAGGAAAATCAATGTATGTATGTATTAGTTGCTCAGTCGTGTCTGACTCTTTGCAACCCCATGCACTGTAACCCACCAGGGTCTTCTGTCCATGAGACTCTCCAGGCAAGAATACTGGAGTGGCTAGCCATTAGCCATTCCCTTCTCCAGGGGAGGAAAGTCTAAGTGACCTGATTTAACAGGATTTGCTTATCTGGACTCAGGGTACACACTTCAGTGGTTTTTTGTTACACTCCCCTCTGTTAGATATTAATAGTGCTTCTATAGCTACTTACCACCTTCCCTCTGCCCTGGGGATGACTTATATGGACTTAATCAATGAGCTCACTTGCCTGTGGCTTCTGGCTTTGTTCAGTCAATGGGGAACCCTAGGAGGAGATCAGAGAGTAGGTTGAGGATATTTATTCAACCAGGCCCCTCTGTGGTATCATCTGGGTCTGATTTCATCACTCTAGCAGAATTCACAAATCCTTTAAAGGAAGTCTGCTATGTACAACATTCTTTGCAGTTCTGTTAACTGCCCATTCCCCATCAATTCAGGCCTAAGGATGCAAAAGAGTCATTTTGGTTGTTAACCCTGGGGTTTTCTTCCTTTCCCTACACCCTGTCTCCACTTTTGAAACTAATTATTTTGTGAAATGTCCTCAGTTTATCCTGATTTAAATATGCCATCTATTTCTCATTTGACACCAAAAGTACAGAATTTATGATCCAGTCAGACTATCTCAAGCTTGCACCACAGATTCTAGGTGACCCAGGAACTCAGAGAAAGGGAAGGGAAGGTAAGAGTGACATGGATTGAGAGGCCAGGCAAAGCAGGTTTATGTAGGAGGTGAGCTGAAACTGAACCCTGAGGAATGGTTGATGAGGACAGAGTACTAAACAGATATGGAAAAAGAATTCAAGTACGAATTCTCAAAGAAATCCTAGCCAGATCACTAGGTGCTGTAATTGCACTGGTTTAAGAAGTGGAATTTCATATTCATTCAAGGTAAAATTTCTGACCTGGTCTTAACCTATCCTTATCAGAGTGTACAGACTGTGTCCAAGTGTGGTACAATTAAAACTATACATATTTTGCCTGTTTCTTGGTTTTAGATCAGAGCTCCTAAAACCATTGTTACTTTCTGAATGACAGGTGCGTCTTCCTTGCAATTCATAATAAGCCCCTTTCACCACACCTGAATTTCCACGAATAGTGACTCAGAACAGGGACTCCAGATGGCTTCAGCATAGGGGCCATGCACCAGAAAGACCAGGTGCATTATTAGAGGGTGGGAAACTTTAGCTCTGCCTGCTAACCCCTGGGAGAGGGTGGAGGGCTAGAGATTTGTTATAAAACTCTTGAACCATTTCTAGGCTAGAGAACACACTGATGTCTTGGAGGGTAGGATGCTTGGAGAGGGGGTGAGAGTCGTGTGTTCTGCATCTCTGTTCTTTGCCCCAGGTATCTTTTGCATTTGGTTGTCCCTGGCTCATATCTTTATAATTCTGAGAGAAGTATTTTCCTGGTTTCTATGAGTGGTTAAACAATTATAGAACCTGAGGAGGGTGTTGTGGGAATCCTCTAATTTGTAGTCAACTGGTCTGAAGTGTGCATCACCTAGGAATGCTGCTTGTGGCTCAGATCTCGGGTGGGGGAAGTCTTGTGGGACTGAGCCCTTTTACTTGTGGGCTTTAATGCTAAGTCCAGATAGATAGGATCAGAATTGAATTCAATTGTTGGACACCCAGTTGGGTGGCAGAGAATTGGTTTTTGGAAAAATATATACATTGAGACAAACCAATCATGATGTATTTTTCTTTGCAGTGAAGTACACGGGATTTGAAACAGTCACAGCGCCCATTTATGCAGAATTTTCCCATGTCTTTCTCTGGAGATTTTCAACAGCAAATCCATCTTCAGAGTCAGCAACCTAACCATGCTCCAGTAAGGCCATGAGGTCTGGCTCTCCTCTAGACACTGCACAAGGCAGAGATATAACTGCTTTGCAGGTTGGCCACTCCACAGCGCACAAACCCACTAGAGAATAACGGAAGTTTAATGAAGATGAACATGGCAAGTGTTTTCTTTCTTCTTTTCTTCTCTCTTTCTTTGTAAACTGGAAGGACTTTAGTTAATGCTCCATAAAAACTGGTTTAATATACAGTTATTACAAAGCTTCAAATTTTTGACAGATTAAGTGCTATTAAATCACCTTACTGTGAAGGCGCTAAAAGGTCACAAGATGAATTAGTTCAGGCCATCTTCTCTCAGTCGTCAGCAACCAGCTCTTTTCAGGCCTGCCTTCCCCCATCAAGAAAAAGAAAGAAGAATAAAAGAAAAAGGAACTGGAAATTATGACCCTCTAAATGTCTTCAGGATGGGAGCCTGTGAAGAATGGCTCTGCCTTGTCGTGAGAGACAGATGGGTTTTTATCAGCTCAGAGGGCAATTTTCTACTTTATTTTTTCCCCCTTTGGTTGACTGTGATCCATAATGTTGCATTTTGCCCTTTAGGAAGAATTTTCCAGTTGACAGACTCGATAGCCGTATCCTGTACCAGTGCTTGGGAAAGGCAAAAGAAAGAACTTCAGCTGGATTCAATATTTCTAACAATATAGTCACAACTGCTTTTTTATGAATTTTTTTCTGTGGTCGCTGCTAGGAGAACTAAACCTCAAATTTATATAGCAGATTGTTGCTTTCATAAATGCAGTTTTGAAGGTTCTGATGAAAAAAAAAAAAAGTAAGGCAATGCTTCCTATACATTAAAGATTGCTAGATTGCTGGTAAGAAGGAAGCGTATGGAATATTGTTACTGAAGTGTGGCAGGACTGATCAAGGATTACTAACAGCCACAGGAGTTGTTGTAATTTGAAAACAGTAACAGTGTTTATTTTTCTACCTTTTTACTTGCCTGAATAACCCATTTACAGAAAAACCTCAGATAGAAAAAAATAAAAGCCAGTCTGAGAAAACAGGAACATTATTTCCTACAATGGCAAATTTGGAAGTTTCTTTCACACAGATAAAAATACACTTCTAGGTTGTATCTTTGTCTTTAACTAACCTGGTCCCATCTCTTAGTCAGTAGGTGTCCTGTGTGGCTCTGGGAAGGAGTCTGCTAACTTTAGGGGTCTTGGTTTAATAGCTTAGCTACAGCTGTACTGAGTGGGCTCTGGGTTGGCCTCAGCATACACTGGTTTTATATATGTATATATCTTCATACTGATCTGCTCCCTACAGCTAATTTTTCATTCACATCTTACTTGGAAAATCATACACTCACACTCTTGAACACACTCAAACACACATACACTCAAACTCATATAAACATAAACATGAGTACTTGCTTTTTATGACTCCTTGTTCTCACTCTCTCCTTTTTTAATCTTAAAGTTTCTGAAGCTATGATTTGCTAACTTGGGGGAGTTGCAACCAAAGTCCCACTTGGAGTGGGCTAGGTGCTATCATAGTCCTTATGTGATAAGGGGTGCAGATATTTAGTAAGTGTATACCTACATAACAGAAAAAGTAGAAGGTTCTGGATGATAGGTTTATTTGAAGCAAAAGGGAAGGCACATAAACATTTTATGGATTCCCTTCTTCCCATCCTAGGCCTGTCCCAAGTGTTCTCATTTAATGAGATTCAGAGAATTCTCATGATTATCCAGTCATGCAATCTCAGTGGCAACCCAGTTTCTGAACCCGTTATCTTTGACTTAAAGGGCCACACTCTTTGAATAGCGGCACTCTGCCTCTTTATACACTATTCACTTATTAAGCTAGAATTTTTACTTTCTTCCAATGTGTCAGAGATTGTGCTGGGTAAGCTCATTGAATCCTTGCAAACACATAGCTACCCCGTGAGATGGACAACAGGCTGGAAGCTGTCCACATTTTACAGATGGAAGAGTTGTAACCCTAAGAGGGTCACAGTTGGGCAGTTGTGAGTCTATGTCCTGGTCCACATTTTCTCATTCTTTTACAGGGTGTCTTCTGTTGCAATTGGCTAAATTGACAGTTTGGGGTTTTCTTAAGGCTTTGTATGTACTTTGCTTTAAGTGTCCATGTAGTGTCTGATTCTCTAACATTACAGCAGGGAAAAATAAAGTACCCTTCAATTTACATTATTTCTTTTTGTTGTAGTTGTTCTATTTGGATATCTTATCAATGAAATAAGGAAGGTGATTGTCAGGGTTTACCATCAAAGAAAGCCCTGGTGAACAATGATTCCTGGTGGTTTGCTATTGGTCTGAAAAAAGTGTTGGTTGCAAAATCATGTTCGACTCTTTGCAACCTTATGGACTGTAGCCCACAGGGCTTCTCTGTCCATGGAATTTTCCAGGCAAGAATACTGGAGTGGGTAGCCATTCATGACCCAAGGATCAAACCCATGTCTCCTGCATTGCAAGAAGATTCTTTACCATCTGAGCCACGAGGGAAGCCTAGCCATAGCTCTAAACAGTATCATTTTTCTTCAAAGTTTTGGTTTAGATAGTTTGTTAAGAAAAGTTCAAGAGGTATAACTATAATGAAATCTTTCATTTACTTTGAAATGTCATAGTTTAGTCACTAAGTTGTGTCCAGTTCTTTTCAACCCAATGGACTATAGCCTGTCAGTCTCCTCTGTCCTTGGGATATCCCAGGCAAGAATACTTTAGTGGGTTGCCATTTCCTTCTCCAGGAGATCTTAACAAACCAGGGATTGAACCTGCTTCTGCTGCATTGCAGGTGGATTGTTTACCACTGGGCCACCAGGGAAACCATGGAATCTTAACATATTTAAACTTAATAGTTGTAAGCAAGCCTTTGGATATTCAAGAGACATCAAAGAAAATAAAAGAGAAGATAAAGGAAGAATGCAGAAGGTTGAAGAAGTGTGTATACAATTTAATACAAATTAATAGGCTTTAATATCAAGCTCAACTTCATTATTGTCAATTGCCAGATATTTTTAAACCTTTGCTTTTACTTGGGTATAATCTGAGAAGCAGCATCTCTGGAACTAGCAGTCCTCAGGGTTTATCACTGTAGCTGGAGCCAGGCAGGGACCTGTACTTGAAGTTCCCTGCCTGTTGTTGGTGCTGCTGGGAGGACTTCTAAAGTGGTCAGTCATGATGGGAGTGTGCATCGTCATCTTCCTTTCTTATTGTCTCATCAAGGCCCTCACTCGGGAAAAGAAAGATGAGGACTCTGGTGGGTTCTGCTCATTCAATAGCTCTTGCTATCAGCAGGAAGATGGCCTACTATACTCATCACGCACTGCCCTTTCTTTTTCCATTTCTGTTTCTTCTATCAGAAATGCCCTTCTCCCAGGCCTCTCCTTGCTAACTCTTATCAGTTCTCTAAATCAGCTCAACGTTTCCTCCAGGAGCCTCTCGTACGTGTTCTAGATAGTTCCTGCATTCTATCTTCTCAGTTGAAATACCTTGTCTATACAGATCAGTCTTCTAACTCTATCTCCAATATTCAGTCCCTGTTTACTGAATGGGCCAACAGTTCATCTCTTTTATTTGTAGGTTGCACTTTTACAGTAGGAGAGGCTGTAATATATTTGAGTTCTAGCTGGATACTTCTGTAACCCTTGAGAACTTGCATTATTCTCTATGTGAAAAATAAGCCCTCAGTTGAGCAAACACGTTTACACATTCTCATATACACAAACTCACTTACACTTATTTTCATATTACTTTTCTCTGAAATACTAGCCCAAATCCAATTTCTTCTACAAACCTTATTCAGTCTGCCTTTTTCTAACTCTTCTATGTGGGTCACTCAGTGGGCATGTGCATATAATACTGTACTTATAATTGTGTTCTTTTGAAATGTTTTATCTCCTCATATGTGCTAAATGCAATTGTGGGATGGTTAGTTCTAAGCCATTAACATAGGACAGTTTCTTAATGATAACAAGCACAGGATCATGCTTTTTATTCCCATTAAAGTCTGCTTTGATCTTTGATATTCACCTGACTGATCCTCCTTCCATTACATTTCCCCCAAGGAGATGATTCTTGACCGTTTCTCTATATGCTCTCTTTTTCCAGTTGAGAGCTAGTCTCTGTATCTCTCATAGTTTAGAGTTTGATGCTCTGTCCACAGCAGATGCTCAAAAAATACTTGCTAATCTCCATGGATTTTTGTTTTGAGCCTCAGAAAGCAATATGTCTGTGAAAGTGATTTACAACAACAAAAGTAAAATGCAAATGTAAGGGATAATGCTACTATTCAAATAACCATGTGATTTGATAGTGGTGATTTAAATCTTATAGGCTAATATGCAGCAAATTCTTCTCAGATTCACTTCCCTTTAACAGGCACAATATTCTACTGGCTTATAGTCTCAAGTATCCTGGTTATAAAAGCACATTTCTAGCTGAGTGTAGTCATGCTCTGGGGCTCTACACATCTAAATATTTAACAGGATTGCTTTATCTGCCCTTATTCTGATGTTGCTGATATGTGATTTGGCTTCTGCCCAGTGGGTCCCTGGATTTTTCATCGTCCAGTGCATATATTGGCTATGGTGAGCCTGGGAAGCAAAAATAGTGGGGTTGCTGAGGCATCGAATGCAATCAGAATGTTATTTAGAAAAACTGACTTGGCAGCCAAGCCTTGCACACATCTTTTGTTACACTGTATCTTTGTAATATATTATTTCTGCTTCACAAGGTCACCTGCCCCTGATTAGGACTCATGGTCTGTTGATAACAGAGCTGGGTGACGGCCACAGCATGAGTTAGGACTGCACACAGAGAAGGATGAGTCTCCCAAAGTCCCAGCGCACCTTGACTGAGTTCTCACACTTGTCTTGAGTCCTTCTTAGCTCTCCTTTTTCTCCCTGTTATTGGTGTGGGTGGGGGTTAGAATCAACAGACAATGGTTTAATCCAAAGCTTCTTTCTTTGACCAGAGAAGTGGGAGTGGTGTAGGAATCATAAGAAGTAATTAAAACTCAACACTTTTTGCATGAGGATTTTCATCCTAAAATAAGTATCCATGTCCTGGCCTTTGGATCAAGATCTGTTCCACTGGTCTATTTCATTCTCTTCATATGTTCGGTTCTTACCACTGCCCAGCTCTCAGCCACAAGCTTGGAATTCTACTATGAAATTTTTCTGTGTTCTTTGTGTTTGATCTCCTTCTATACGGAGAATGATTTGCTCTTTGACAATTCACTCAACTGCTATTTATTCAGCCTCTTTTGTGTACCAGGTACTGTTCTAGTTGCTAAGGAGGCAGCATCATCAAGATAGCGGCAGCCCTTTCCCTCATGGCATTTATGTTCTAGTGAGGACAGATATAATTGAACAAAAGAATAAACAATAAAAAGTAACTAGTGATAAATGCTATGATGGATAACATAAAGTGAATTGATCTAATTTATTTTTAATTGGAGGATAATTGCTTTTCAATATTGTGTTGGATTCTGTCATACAACAACATGGATCAGCTATAAGTGTACATATGTCCCCTCCCTCTTGAACCTCCCCCCACACCCCACCCCATCCCCTTCCTCTAGTTTGTCACAGAGTACTGCACTGAGCTCCTGGTGTTATACAGCAACTTCCCACAGCTATCTATTTTACATATGATAATGCATATGTTTCAATGTTACTATCTCGGTTCATCCCACCCTCTCCTTCCCCGCCTGTGTCCAAAGTCTGTTCTCTATGTTTGCATCTCTATTTCTTGCCCTGCAAGTATGTTCATCAGTACCATTTTTCTAGATTCCATAATTATGCATTAATACCCAATATTTTTTTTTTACTTACTTTACTCTGTATAACAGCCTCTAGATTCATCCACCTCACTAGAATTGACTGAAATGCATTCCTTTTATGGCTGAGTAATATCGTATCACATATATGCACCCAGCTTCTTTATCCATCCATCTTTTGATGGACATCTACGTTGTTTCCGTGTCCTAGCTATGGTAAATAGTGCTGCAATAAACATTGGGGTGCATGTTGTTGTTTTTTTTTCAATCATGGCTTTCTCAGGGTATTTGCCAAGTAGTGGTATTGCTGAGTCATATGGTAGTTTTATTCCTAGTTTAGATTAGAGGTGGTGGAAGAGAATCTCTCTGAGGAAGTAACATTAGATAGAGATCTCTGGACAAGGTGCTAGCAATGCAAAGGTCCTGAGAAAAAGCCACTCAGAAAGGGCCTGACCACACAGATGAGCCTCCTGTGTTCTTAGAAAGAGGTGGAAGGTCTGTGGGTGTAGAAGGCTGAGAGCAAGGAGGATAAGGCAGATTAGAGGGGGGCACTAGATCTCACACACACTTGGGGGTTAGCTGAGAAGCAGGGTGTATTTCACACAAAATACACTCTTGCTGAAGGAGTTGAAGCAGAGAGATGTCATGTTTTGATTTACCCAATTAACAACCACTAGTTTGCTTATTTTTCTTAATAATTTTACCCCATATGTACATGTCTCTGAATAGTATAGTTTAATTTTTTAACTTTTATGAGTGAAGTCACATTTTGCAAATGTTTCAGTGTCTTGCCACTTTTGTTCTACATTAGATTAGTGAGAAAAAAAGGCAGAGTTATTCTGTGTCAGGATTATGCTTATCTTATCCTAGAAAGGGTCACACAGGAGCTTCTGAGGTGTTAGAAAACATTTGCTTCTTAACCTGTGTAATGCTTACACTGGTGTTTGTTTCATATATAAGTGCTAAATAGTACAGTGACAATTGCTCAGTCATGTCCAGCTCTTTGTGAACCATGGACTATAGTCCACCAAGATCCTCTATCCATGGAATTCTCTCCATGCAAGAATACTGGAGTGAGTTGCCATTCCCTTCTCCAAGGGATCTTCCCAACCCAGGGAAAGAATGCAGGTCTCCTGCATGGCAGGCAGATTCTTTACCATCTGAGCCTACTAAATAGTATAGCTAGGTGTATAAACATATCTGAATGCATATTTCAAATAAAGTTTTTGAAAGAACTATTGTTCAGCACCACATTTATTAATTTTTTCGTCAAAGTCTAAATATAAAGTTAAAAATTTCCCAGGAGAGATAAATTTTCCTTTATGTCTCAATGGGCTTACTAGAGAAGCAAAGAGGAAGTGCAGAGAAAGGAAGAAGTGCTCTTACTGCATGGCTGGGAAGCAGAGAATTACATGTGCTACAGGAGAGAGAGCTGGGAAGGCGGGGAAATTTTGACTCAGCCTTACCTTGGTTACTGGCTGGTCTTGCATCTTCAAGAAATCTTATATGCATTCAAGAAAATTAGAGATACCAATAGAACATTTCATGCAAAGATGGGGACAATAAAGGACAGAAATGGTATGGGCTAAACAGAAACAGAAGATATTAAGAAAAGGTGGCAACAATATTTGTACAGGAAAACTGTACAAAAAAGATCATGGCCCAGATAATCACAAAGGTGTGATCATTCACCTAGAGCCAGATATCCTGGAATGTGAAGTCAAGTGGGCCTTACAAAGCATCGCTTTGAGCAAAGCTAGTGGAGGTGATAGAATTCCAGTTGAGTTGTTTCAAATCCTGAAAGATGATGCTGTGAAAGTGCTGCACACAATATGCCAGCAAATTTGGAAAACTCAGCAGTGGCCACAGGGCTGGAAAAGGTCAGTGTTCATTCCAATCCCAAAGAAAGGCAATGCCAAAGAATGCTTAAACTACCACACAATTGCACTCATCTCACAGGCTAGCAGAGTAATGCTTAAAATTCTCCAAGCCAGGCTTCTTCAACAGTACGTGAACTTCCAGATGTTCAAGCTGGATTTAGGAAAGGCAGAGGAACCAGAGATCAAATTTCCAACATCCATTGGATCATAGAAATAGCAAGAGAATTCCAGAAAAACATCTACTTCTGCTTCACTGACTATGCTGAAGCCTTTGACCATTTGGATCACAACAAACTGTGGAAAATTCTTCAAGAGATGGGAATACCAGACCACCTGACCTGCCTCCTGAGAAATTTGTATGCAGGTCAAGAAGCAACAGTTAGAACTGGACATGGAAAAATGGACTGGAACAACTGGATATGGAACAACAGGTTCCAAATCAGGAAAGGAGTATGTCAAGGCTGTATATTGTTACCCTGCTTATTTAACTTATATTCAGAGTACATCGTGAGAAATGCTGGAGTACATCATGAGAAATGCTGGACTGGATGAAGCGCAAGCTGGAAACAAGATTGGCAGGAGAAATATCAATAACCTCAGATATGTAGGTGACACCAACCCTTATGGCAGAAAACGAAGAACTAAAGGGGCTCTTGATGAAAGTGGAAGAGAAGAGTGAAAAAGTTGACTTAAAACTCAGCATTCATAAAACTAAGATAATGGCATCTGGCCCCATCACTTCATGGCAAATAGATTGGAAAACAATGGAAACAGTGAGGGACTTTATATTTTGGGGCTCCCAAATCACTGCAGATGGTGACTGTAGCCATGAAATTAAAAGACACTTGCTCCTTGGAAAAAAAGTTATGACCAACTTAGACAGAATATCAGAAAGCAGAGACATTTCTTTACCAACAAAGTTCCGTCTAGTCAAAGCTATGGCTTTTCCAGTAGTCATGTGTGTATGTGAGAGTTTGACTCTAAAGAAAGCTGAGTGCCAAAGAATTGATGCTTTTGAACTGTGGTGTTGGAGAAGACTTTTGAGAGTCCCTTGGCTTGCAAGGAGATCCAACCAATCCATCCTAAAGGAAAACAGTCCTGAATATTCATTGGAAGGACTGATGCTGAAACTGAAACTCTAATACTTAGGCCACCTGATGAAAAGAACTGACTCATTTGAAAAGACCCTGTTGCTGGGAAAGATTGAAAGCAGGAGAAGGGGACAACAGGATGAGATGGTTGGATGGCATCACTGACTCAATGAACATGAGGTTGAGTAAACTCCAGGAGTCGGTGATGGACAGGGAAGTCTGGCATGCTGCAGGCCATGAAGTCACAAGAAGTAGGACATGACTGAGCAACTGAACTGAACTGAAATTATATGCATTCTGAACTTCCTTTCAACATCTGCGAATGGAAATATGATCTATATAGCATTGCTTGGTCCACCGTTATTCATGTATACACATTTGTCTAATTGTCTACCTTGACTGTAATAGAGTATGACACTGAACTCCTCCAGCATATCCAGACTTCAGATTCTTTTACTCTGAAGCCTAGGCTGCTGCTGCTGCTGCTGCTAAGTCATTTCAGTCATGTCCGACTCTGTGCGACCCCACAGATGGCAGCCCATTGGGCTCCACCATCCCTGGGATTCTCCAGGCAAGAACACTGGCATGGGTTGCCATTTCCTTCTCCAATGCATGAAAGTGAAAAGTGAAAGTGAAGTCGCTCAGTCTGACTCAGCGACCCCATGGACTGCAGCCTACCAGGCTCCTCCATCCATGGGATTTTCTAGGCAAGAGTACTGGAGTGGGGTGCCATTGCCTTCTCCAGAAGCCTAGGCAGGAATGCATAACTCATAGAATATTTTGTTTCTGCTGAAAGCATTTGAGTTACCACAGTGTGATCTGACAGTTAACTGTGTACTCATAGAACGGAATGAAAGAATCCTGAGACTCCAGCATAGCCCTGAGCTCATACTTGGCAAATTACCTCTAAGGCAAGGTTTCTCTTTTCAAAAGTACAGATTCTATAAGGTGAGTTCAGCTGAAACGTGAGTCAATGTCATTGATATATTCTTATTGTAGTGTATAGATTTGATTTGATTTAGAGTCAGATATAACTGAGTTCAAATCATAGTTCTGGTTCTTAGCTGAGCAATCTGGGTCAAGTTCACCTCCCTGAGTCTACATGTTTTTATTTCAGGTTAGCTGAGAAGCAGGGTGTATTTCACACAAAATACACTCTTGCTGAAGGAGTTGAAGCAGAGAGATGTCATGTTTTGATTTACCCAATTAACAACCACTAGTTTGCTTATTTTTCTTAATAATTTTACCCCATATGTACATGTCTCTGAATAGTATAGTTTAATTTTTTAACTTTTATGAGTGAAGTCACATTTTGCAAATGTTTCAGTGTCTTGCCACTTTTGTTCTACATTAGATTAGTGAGAAAAAAAGGCAGAGTTATTCTGTGTCAGGATTATGCTTATCTTATCCTAGAAAGGGTCACACAGGAGCTTCTGAGGTGTTAGAAAACATTTGCTTCTTAACCTGTGTAATGCTTACACTGGTGTTTGTTTCATATATAAGTGCTAAATAGTACAGTGACAATTGCTCAGTCATGTCCAGCTCTTTGTGAACCATGGACTATAGTCCACCAAGATCCTCTATCCATGGAATTCTCTCCATGCAAGAATACTGGAGTGAGTTGCCATTCCCTTCTCCAAGGGATCTTCCCAACCCAGGGAAAGAATGCAGGTCTCCTGCATGGCAGGCAGATTCTTTACCATCTGAGCCTACTAAATAGTATAGCTAGGTGTATAAACATATCTGAATGCATATTTCAAATAAAGTTTTTGAAAGAACTATTGTTCAGCACCACATTTATTAATTTTTTCGTCAAAGTCTAAATATAAAGTTAAAAATTTCCCAGGAGAGATAAATTTTCCTTTATGTCTCAATGGGCTTACTAGAGAAGCAAAGAGGAAGTGCAGAGAAAGGAAGAAGTGCTCTTACTGCATGGCTGGGAAGCAGAGAATTACATGTGCTACAGGAGAGAGAGCTGGGAAGGCGGGGAAATTTTGACTCAGCCTTACCTTGGTTACTGGCTGGTCTTGCATCTTCAAGAAATCTTATATGCATTCAAGAAAATTAGAGATACCAATAGAACATTTCATGCAAAGATGGGGACAATAAAGGACAGAAATGGTATGGGCTAAACAGAAACAGAAGATATTAAGAAAAGGTGGCAACAATATTTGTACAGGAAAACTGTACAAAAAAGATCATGGCCCAGATAATCACAAAGGTGTGATCATTCACCTAGAGCCAGATATCCTGGAATGTGAAGTCAAGTGGGCCTTACAAAGCATCGCTTTGAGCAAAGCTAGTGGAGGTGATAGAATTCCAGTTGAGTTGTTTCAAATCCTGAAAGATGATGCTGTGAAAGTGCTGCACACAATATGCCAGCAAATTTGGAAAACTCAGCAGTGGCCACAGGGCTGGAAAAGGTCAGTGTTCATTCCAATCCCAAAGAAAGGCAATGCCAAAGAATGCTTAAACTACCACACAATTGCACTCATCTCACAGGCTAGCAGAGTAATGCTTAAAATTCTCCAAGCCAGGCTTCTTCAACAGTACGTGAACTTCCAGATGTTCAAGCTGGATTTAGGAAAGGCAGAGGAACCAGAGATCAAATTTCCAACATCCATTGGATCATAGAAATAGCAAGAGAATTCCAGAAAAACATCTACTTCTGCTTCACTGACTATGCTGAAGCCTTTGACCATTTGGATCACAACAAACTGTGGAAAATTCTTCAAGAGATGGGAATACCAGACCACCTGACCTGCCTCCTGAGAAATTTGTATGCAGGTCAAGAAGCAACAGTTAGAACTGGACATGGAAAAATGGACTGGAACAACTGGATATGGAACAACAGGTTCCAAATCAGGAAAGGAGTATGTCAAGGCTGTATATTGTTACCCTGCTTATTTAACTTATATTCAGAGTACATCGTGAGAAATGCTGGAGTACATCATGAGAAATGCTGGACTGGATGAAGCGCAAGCTGGAAACAAGATTGGCAGGAGAAATATCAATAACCTCAGATATGTAGGTGACACCAACCCTTATGGCAGAAAACGAAGAACTAAAGGGGCTCTTGATGAAAGTGGAAGAGAAGAGTGAAAAAGTTGACTTAAAACTCAGCATTCATAAAACTAAGATAATGGCATCTGGCCCCATCACTTCATGGCAAATAGATTGGAAAACAATGGAAACAGTGAGGGACTTTATATTTTGGGGCTCCCAAATCACTGCAGATGGTGACTGTAGCCATGAAATTAAAAGACACTTGCTCCTTGGAAAAAAAGTTATGACCAACTTAGACAGAATATCAGAAAGCAGAGACATTTCTTTACCAACAAAGTTCCGTCTAGTCAAAGCTATGGCTTTTCCAGTAGTCATGTGTGTATGTGAGAGTTTGACTCTAAAGAAAGCTGAGTGCCAAAGAATTGATGCTTTTGAACTGTGGTGTTGGAGAAGACTTTTGAGAGTCCCTTGGCTTGCAAGGAGATCCAACCAATCCATCCTAAAGGAAAACAGTCCTGAATATTCATTGGAAGGACTGATGCTGAAACTGAAACTCTAATACTTAGGCCACCTGATGAAAAGAACTGACTCATTTGAAAAGACCCTGTTGCTGGGAAAGATTGAAAGCAGGAGAAGGGGACAACAGGATGAGATGGTTGGATGGCATCACTGACTCAATGAACATGAGGTTGAGTAAACTCCAGGAGTCGGTGATGGACAGGGAAGTCTGGCATGCTGCAGGCCATGAAGTCACAAGAAGTAGGACATGACTGAGCAACTGAACTGAACTGAAATTATATGCATTCTGAACTTCCTTTCAACATCTGCGAATGGAAATATGATCTATATAGCATTGCTTGGTCCACCGTTATTCATGTATACACATTTGTCTAATTGTCTACCTTGACTGTAATAGAGTATGACACTGAACTCCTCCAGCATATCCAGACTTCAGATTCTTTTACTCTGAAGCCTAGGCTGCTGCTGCTGCTGCTGCTAAGTCATTTCAGTCATGTCCGACTCTGTGCGACCCCACAGATGGCAGCCCATTGGGCTCCACCATCCCTGGGATTCTCCAGGCAAGAACACTGGCATGGGTTGCCATTTCCTTCTCCAATGCATGAAAGTGAAAAGTGAAAGTGAAGTCGCTCAGTCTGACTCAGCGACCCCATGGACTGCAGCCTACCAGGCTCCTCCATCCATGGGATTTTCTAGGCAAGAGTACTGGAGTGGGGTGCCATTGCCTTCTCCAGAAGCCTAGGCAGGAATGCATAACTCATAGAATATTTTGTTTCTGCTGAAAGCATTTGAGTTACCACAGTGTGATCTGACAGTTAACTGTGTACTCATAGAACGGAATGAAAGAATCCTGAGACTCCAGCATAGCCCTGAGCTCATACTTGGCAAATTACCTCTAAGGCAAGGTTTCTCTTTTCAAAAGTACAGATTCTATAAGGTGAGTTCAGCTGAAACGTGAGTCAATGTCATTGATATATTCTTATTGTAGTGTATAGATTTGATTTGATTTAGAGTCAGATATAACTGAGTTCAAATCATAGTTCTGGTTCTTAGCTGAGCAATCTGGGTCAAGTTCACCTCCCTGAGTCTACATGTTTTTATTTCCTCAGCTCTGCAATGGGAGCATCAGTACCCACCTTGTAGTTTTGTGACCATCAGTGAGTACAGCACATCGGGCCCAACACACATTAGTCTCCTCCCTCATCTCCATTTCCATATCTCCTGAAAATAAACACGATCAGGAGTTACAAGCTGAACTGGCCAAACATCTCCACTCCCAGATCATTTTCATTATCATCATCACAGTGATAAACCAAAATGTCATTTGCACTTTGGAGTGGGAGGCACAGAGGTCAGTGCATGGGAATAATATGACACAAGTTTCCTTTCAGAAAGAAACGTGTTGTTTCACTAGGTGGAAATATCATGGTTCTTTTGCAGCACTGGGCTGAAGAGTAACATTTTTTTTTTTCCCCAAAATGTATTTTCCTGACCAAGTGGGTACATTCTGTCAGGCAGGGCAGCTGCTGACAGCTGGGTAAGGAAAAGAGAGAAATTATGCAGACATTTGGCAATGTAAATGTTAGAACAACTCAGCTGCATGTGTGTTCAGAAGAGTTCAGTAGCTTAGGTGGATGCAGATCCAGGAAATCAGGTGACAGCTTCCCTTAACCGTTATGCTAATGGCGGGGTGGGAGGGGGTGTCTCTGTTAGAGCAGGCATTTGGGAGACAAGACTTCTGGGCTCAGATCCCACTCCCAACAATATCTCTCACTGTGATTCTGGGTGCATTTCTGAACTTCACTGTACTTTAGTTCTATTTCTCCATCTATAAAGCGAAGCTAATAATAGTTACCTCCACGGCAGGAGTGGTACAAAGATTAACGAATTAATGAGCAGAACGTGCTGTGGAGAGAAGGAAGGCTATAGAAATGTGATCATTTCTACAAATCTCTGATTTGCACAGAGCAAACACAACAGCTTTTCTGAATGTTATAATGAACTTGTACATCCCCCATTTCTGCTCCTGTGAGATATGGATGCTCTCGTCCAGGAAGTGATGAGCTCTTCCATGCCCCCCCCAAGTCTGTGTGCAGTGTGAAAATGATAAGGAGAGCCTGGGTCACCAAATGGTGGAACTTGGAGAAAGATACAAGAGATGAAAGAGCCCTAGTTTTAAAATAAATAAATAGCTTAACCACCTTCACAATTTTGCAGTTTTATCTGAAAGAACAATAAGCAGTGTTGAGTGGGAATACTTTTACAAAGTGTCACAATGTAGATAATATAAAATAACTTAAATCTCATTTCAAAATTTATTCATGATGCATTATACAAAAAGCAGTATGTTGCTATATATATATATGTATATGTATATATATATATATATGGATGTAGGATAAGACGGTTCCCCAACTACAGTGTTTTGCAAGGCTTCCTGCCCCCAGCAGAGATCAGAGTTAAAAATAAATGAAGAAACACAGCAAATATCAGGTATAGATAAAAACATCAGGCATTCAAATACAATGTAGGCCTGTGGAAACAGACAAAGCCAAATAATCAACATATGAAAGTATAGTTTTTGGATCCATATATGGAATAATTTTATCAAACAGTTGAGTATAAAAAGTAAACACATTACATCCATAATTCAAGATCCCTCTCAATCATTGGTCTTTACTTTGGGAAGTAGGATACATTTTAAAGGACATTTATAAGGATACATTTATAAGGATACATTTATAAGGACAGAGAAACTGAAGTTAGTGGATTTAATGACCTTGCTCAGAGTTACAAAGATAAAGTGATGAGCTGGGGTTTGAACCCAAGCCTTGGTATCTATGTTTCAGCTGCCTTTCCCCAACTTTCCACAGAGAACAGGACTTATAGCTTAAGACAGGAATTATCTGACACAAACTATATGTATTTGTTGTAAATGAATCAAAACATCTCTCCATTCACTTAATTGTAATTAAAGGATTTGACCAGCACCATGGCTGGATGGCATCACTGACTCGATGGACATGAGTTTGAGTGAACTCCGGGAGTTGGTGATGAACAGGGAGGCCTGGCGTGCTGTGATTCACGGAGTCCCAAAGAGTCAGACAAGACTGAGCGACTGAACTATCAATGTATCATGATCAGGACTAGCTTAAAGAATTGAGCCGAAGGAAAGAAGAATCCACCCTTTCTCTGAGTTAAGCATTTAGGACTGAGAATTTCAAAGGGAAAAGGGTCAGCATGAGCATCCCAAGCCAGCAGAACTGGGCTCTTACCTTAGAGTAGTGACTGCTTGAACTTCTCTGAGTGTAGTGTCTTTAGGACCAGAGATTTTGATCTCTCTAGGTTAGTTCAACCTAACCCCATCTGGGATAGAGATACCAAGATATTATTGAAGGAAAGATACAAAACATATTCTCTACTGATGATTGCCATTTCCTTATCAAAAAAATGAGGAGTAAAAAGAAACTGCAGTGGGGTGAAAGAAGGAAAACTGAGGGAACTTAGTTTACTCATACCTTGGCTAGAAAACCTTCACCTTCAGCCTGATTCATTGGTACCCTGCTGTTTAGCAGATCTGACTACCCTGGGCCTGTTATCACTTTCAGCTGGAACTAGAGATAGAAAACCCCAAAAGTTAATATAAAAGGCATAAAAAGCACACACTGCCTGTGCTCAGTTTTTTGTAGAGACTCTGTGCTGTATCTACAAAGTTTCCTGTGCTATTCAGGATCATCACAGAGGCATGTGAGCATGGAGGAATAAAGAGAATGAAATCTTTATGTATTTGGAACAGCCCTCACTGCCTGAAATAATGAATGTGTATGACAATAATATTCCTTCTATGTACATCTTACCAGTGTGTATCAGTTTGCAACACCATTTTCTCTCTTGAACTCAGAGTGCTTCTTGACTCTTAATTTACCTGATATGGAATCAGGGACTCTATGAGTCATATTTTTGTTCAGGGCTCTCTTAGTGCTGGCTGTTATAACAAATTATGGTAAACTGAGTGGCTTAAAAACAACAGAAATTTATTTCTCAAATTTCCAGAGGCTGGAAATTAGAGATCAAGGAGTCAGAATGGTCCAGTTCTGGTGAGTATTCTTTTGGAGTTGCAGGGTGCTGCCTTCTTTGTATATGCACATGGTTTCTGGCCTCTTATAAGGATGCTAATTCCATCCTTGAGGCTGCACCATCTTGACCTAATCACCTCCCAAAGGCCCTACTTCCAAACAGCATCACACTGGAAAGTAGATTTCAGCATATGATTTTAAAGGAGAAACACACATTCACTTTCTAAGAGTTGCTATTTCAATTTTTGAGTAGTTCTTTAACTTTTGCACTGTTATACAACTTGTATTTATACCTCATGATCCCAAAGCAAATTATGTGAACTTTATGTCAGAGTTTGTATCTTATGTTTGTATCTTCTCTGTTTCTCCTCACTCTCCTGGGTGCCTGAATACTATGTATCTTGAATATGGAATAGTTACATATTAATGCCTACACATAATGATTCTACCTGATACTGAGGCCTGGTTTCATTTGAAATTCTAATATCAAAATGTTTGTCTTTGGTGTTCTTTAATTTTGCTGCCAAGTGACCATATTTCTTCACATAATTCTTCTAATGCAGTCCTGATTGTCAAGGTGCTGCCATCTGCTTGGAGCTGCAAGCTAGTATGAAAACAATACAATCACCATCTAATATCTTTCTTATAAAAAATTATGAGTGATCTACTCATTTTTCTCTTCCTTCCTTCTTTCCTTCTTTCATTCATCAATAAATTATGTTTTGCTCATAAACAGTATAGTGCCTACTACCATGTGCTGGGCTAGTGTTAATTAGTTGGTCTGGGGCGTCAGTGCTTTGTGAGAAAGAAAACCAATGCTTCTTTAGTGGAGTTTATGTTCTAATGGCAGAGGCTGATACTACACATGCAAAATATTTATGAATAAGACTACTCCAGATGGGATGAGACCATGAGTAAGATAAGGAAACAGAAGAGGCTAAGGAGAGCTCAGATGACCCTCATCAAGGAGATGACACTTAGTTGAGAAATGAATTACGAAGATGTACCATGCATTGATCTGAAGGAAAATTATCACCTAAATCTCAGGAAAAGAAAAAAAAAAAAAAGAAAAATAGCAGGTGTATCCAAAGTATTAATATAATTGATGAATGAGGTATTTTGTTAGAAATGTTTGTCTAAAACAGCCAGAAACCTAGCATACAGACTTTGTAGGAGATGGCAAGGAGTTTTTATAATAGGACAAGAGAGGGGTGATAGAAAGGTTTAATGAAGGGGATGAGATGGCAGGATTATAGCTTTAAAAGATGTCTCTGTCAGCTATGTCCATGAGATCATTCTTTTTCTAAATTGCATTATAAGAACTAATGGGTAAATAGAAAATTCAGTTTATAGAAATTTTCTTTAAAGCCAGATTTGTTAACCTAATCTTTTGCAAAAAGTCAGAGAATCTTTTCAAAGAAACCATTTAGCAAGCTTATAAAAGCCTATATTGCAGATATATGCATCTGAAATATGTCTGTAGTCTATGTATGCCTGTGACTTTTTAAGTTAGCTGCTTGACTTTGAGCATGTCACAAACTCTCTGGGCCTTAAAAATGAGGATGTTTGAATGAGATGATTTCTAAGATCTCTTTCAGCTCTAATATTTTATGACCATGAAATTAGTGCATTAGAAACTGATTAAAAAATCTCAGAAGCTATAAAATATCCTTTCTTCAATCTTGTGACTGAAATGAATCAGAGATATTACTACCGTTCACGATGATCAACATGTGTGCAGCATTTTATAGTCTGCTAGAGATACATCTTTTGTACCTTTTAGAATTATGTAACACTGAGAAATAGCTGTAATTATTATTTGTTTTACAAGTGAGAAAATGGATGTTGAGAGGAATTGTTGTTGTAAAGAAGATAAACAACTAGTGGAAGAAGCACGAACAAAACCAGAATTTCACTGCATAGACAAACGAAGAAAATTGTACTTTATGTTTCCATATTGGATTTTGATGGCTCTATAAGGCTTCTATGGCAATCAGCTTTCCACCTAGTTACAAAACAAACAAAAAAAAAGGGGTGGGGGACTTCCCCCGTGGCTCAGTGGTAAAGAATCTGCCTGCAGTGCAGGAGACCTGCAGGAGATGTGGGATCGATCCCTATGTTGGGAAGCTCCCCTCGAGTAGGAAATGGCAACACACTCCAGTATTCTTGCCTGGGAAATTCATGGACAGAGGAGGCTGGCAGGCTACAGTCCACGAGATCATAAAGAGCTGACCATGACTGACAACTAAATAACAGCAAACAAACAAGAATACCTGGTTTATTTCTCTGCTTACTTATTAACAGCTGTTGAGAGGGACCCCAAGTTTAGAAACTCAGCCCTTTCTTATAGTTCAAAACATAAGAAATTGTGAAATAATAATTGCTTTATTATACCCACACTGTTGGTCAAGGTTTAACATACATGTTATATGTTGTTAAAGTAACTGAAGGCATTCTTTAGACAACTGCCAAGGTTTTCCTATTTTCTGTGTAAAGAGATAGTTTTGTGTGTAGGAAACGAATGTATTTGTGTCTGTTTTGAGGTTTTATTTTGCTTGAGGGGTGCTCCTGGCTTGCACCTCTCTCTGTACGTTGGTGTCCACACACAGATTGGGCCCTCAACAACCACCAGTGCAGAATTTGCAAGACCACATGATGACGGAAGCCTGCCACTCTGTTACCTGAGACACAGTTACTGCCTGTTGAAACTGGTGGGGTTTCTTCATTTTACGTATTTTCCCTATCACCCCACCTTTCTTCCAGAGAGGCTTTTTAAGTTTTTGATTGCATTTCTTAGCTGCACTTTGGATATTAATATGCTGTGTGTTAATTATCCTTTAAGTGCAAAATTTTTAACCCTATAGATCACATATATCATTATATGTACAATAGATCTAAATCAGAAATCAAGCAAAGAAGCAGCCTTACATAAAATAATACAAGGTTTGGGTCCAATTTATGCTAGAGTCATCGAGAAGAGTTTGGCAGTAGAAACATTTCAAAGGCAAACCTGTTGAAATGATGTACTTTTGACAGCCCTTTCTGGAAATTCAGCAGCTTCTTTCCCTCCCCCTCTCCCTTTCCTTCCTTCATGTCAGACTGGGCCATGTTTGAAATTCTTGAGCCCACCACACTCGTGCTGTCTTTATATATACACTCATCTCTCCAGAGGAAAGATTTCAACTTCATGGCAAAACTGAAGAAAGCATGTCAGAGTGCTGTCGGAGAGAGAACCTTCTTTTCTACAACTGTTTTTGGATGCCAGCCAAAATTTCCCTTTCTGGCTTTTACTCTTGACACTATCTCCCCATGGAGTAGAGGGGATATTTTAGCAACTGGCAGGTTTTAGCAGGGCTCCTCAATGCCAGGACAAGCAGCCCAGAATTCAGAGTTCTGACTCCATCTTCACATTGATATTAAATAAGCATGCCATTTAAAGACAACACTGGCAACTTTTCTTTTGAGGCTATCTGGGGAGATTTTTTTATTTTATTTTATAAAGGGTTTTATATAAGACATCAAACAGTTATGAGGAACGTGGTTGTGCTTTTTATAACACAAGAAAGGTTAACAGCAGGAATTTTTATAGACACTGTAAGAATTTTCAAGGGACTAAAAGGCTCATGGACTCTGAAGACAGATTTCACCTTCAGGAAGAGGATTCAAGTTCACCTGAGGAATCCGCAAGTTCCAAGCATTGGGATCCTGGGCCATGTCCCTGTTGTTGGTTGGGCTCACCCTTTAAAAGCTACTTTGCAATTAATTTAAAGAGAATTGTTTCATGTGAAAAGATTTTGTAACAGCCCAGAATAAAGGGAACTGGTGTCTGGGAATGGCCAAAAATGATTTGGGTTGGAATTTGCTGGAAAAAAAAGTATTATTGTATTTTGGCAATTCTCAGTGGCCCAAGAGGAGATAAATTGACTGGGTGTGCATAGGTGTGTTTCACTAAAGAAGACTTTTTCTCTGGATCATTTTTTACCCTCCTGTAGGCTGGGGAACTCTCTGTGTTGCACTGTGGGCTACATATAGAAAAGAAACACTAGCTAGGTAAAATTCCCTTAAGAAGAAAGAAGAACTAGTTGCAGAGCAGACAGCTTCCAAAAAAAAAAAAACGGATGAAAGTGTACTAAAAGTGAAGATGGAAACTAAGAAATGCCATATGAGATTAAAGATTGAAATCATTACAATCAAATTGTGTGCAGTTAATTGAAATATCTATTTCAATAAGCATATATTCTCAGAAGTTGAGAATTACACAATAGTATATCTTGAAGGGGCTTCCCAGGTCGTGCAGTGGTAAAGAATCTGCCTACCAATGAAGGAGATCCAAGAGACATGGGTTTGATCCATGGGTTAGGAAGATCCCCCTGGAGTAGAAAATGGCATCTACTCCAGAATTCTTCCCTGGATAATTCCATGGACAGAAGAGCCTGAAGGGCTACAGTCCATGGGGTCACAAAGAGTTGGACATGACTGAGCACGCACACATTAACACACACACACACACACAATATATCTTGAACTTAGACTTCTGTCCAGCAATAATCCAATTATAAAGAATGCTTGGCCTAAACACAATGGCCAAATGAGTAGCCTATGACTTTGGCCAAGATATAAGGAAATAATTAGTTATTAATGCATTAACTAAACTGAAATTATCATCTATTATATTCTTATCATTCTTATTCTAGAGGAGGGGATATTTTAGTGAGAGCTGGCACTATCTCTGAACTATATGTCTAGGAAGCTGATACAATTCTACCACCTTTTCTACATCCAAGAACATCCAGACTGGAAACTAGATGGCTTGGATTGCTTTCTGGAAGGAAGAGAACTCGTAAGGAAGAGAAAGATCCTGGACACTATATATAAAAGAAGCTGTCTGCACAGGAACTGTCTGGGAGTTTTGTCTTTATCAAAAAATGTTCTTCAACCCCAAGCCTTTACCATCTATCTTTCAAAAACTCTTCAAGGATTTGGTTTTATTTCCAGCCAAGTCAGATCACAGGAATTCCCACTCATATTTATTTCTCTCTCTGTAAGTTCCTCATAGTCTATATGTAATCTGTCCCCGTGGATGTTGTAACGCAGCAACTTTTTTCACGTGAACCAGAAATTAACCTTTAGTACTTTGGCTCCAGCAGAGAGATGCTATTAGTCTTGGTAGGCATCTCCCTCTCTTGCCCCATATTAAATGTGTTATCTCCTCATACTTAGAATATTTTTATCAGTAATAATGATAAAAATAAAAATAATACATGATTGTTTTACATCTTGAAAAATAGAAAAATATTAAAAAGTACAAACAATACAAAATAAAAGTCTTTTATCTTTCTGCAAAAAATACAGAAAGATAACATTTCATAACTACTTTCCAGATATAACTATGTTAAAATGTAATGCATTTATTTCAAACTTTTTTCTATAAATGTATTTGTCTGTTTCTGTTTTCTACGTATGTTTTCATGCGAGCATGCTAATTTGCTTTAGTCATGTCTGATTCTTTGTGACTCCATGGACCATAGAACACCAGGATCCTCTGTCCATGTGATTCTCCAGGCAAGAACACTGGAGTGGGTTCCCATGCCCTCCTTCAGGAGATCTTCCTGTCCAGGGATTGAACCTGCATCTCTCTTGTCTCTTGCATTGGCAGGTGGGTTCTTTACCACTAGCGTCACCTGGTAAGTCCACGCGTCTCAGTTCAGTTCAGTTCAGTTCAGTCGCTCAGTCGTGTCCGACTCTTTGCGACCCCATGAATCACAGCACACCAGGCCTCCCTGTCCATCACCAACTCCCAGAGTTCACTCAGACTCATGTCCACCGAGTCAGTGACGCCATCCAGCCATCTCATCCTCTGTCATCCCCTTCTCCTCCTGCCCCCAATCTAAATAAATAGAACCTTATATACATATATGTTCTTAGTAAGATATAAATGAATAATATATCTAGTTATTAAAATATAAACACATATAATTTAACAAAAATACATTTATATGTGAAAATGAATGCTGGTACATAAAATGCTAGGATAAACAAATCCCGTAGATGAATTTCACATGCATGGTGTCTTTTGAATTGTTTTATTTTAGTATTACTAATAAGGCTAAATATTGTAATTTAGCCTTAAATTTCAGTTTATTTGAATTCTGTCAGGCTATTGTTTGTTCATGCCATTCATCTACTTCTCTATTGTTTTCTTTTTTTTGAAATGTCTATACATGTCTTTCATTCATTACTTTTTATTTCAATTTGTCAAGAAAATTATGTTAACATTTTCTTATTTAGCATTTGTTTTTAATTCAGCTTATGATGTTTGTGGAATTTCAGAGCTCTTCTATTTTTGATACAAACACATTGATTGTTTCTCACACTCCCAAATGGCTTTCTTCCATAAATTTTATGCCTAGAAAAATCTTTTTCATCTTGGGATAATATTGATCTTCTCTGATATTTTCTTCTAGCTCTCTACTGTTTTATTAAAGAGAAAGGTTTAACACTTTGATATACCTAGTGTTTTCCTAATTCAAATTCTCAATGACAGTTATGAAATAGAATAATCCATCTTTTTGCCATTGATTTGCAATGCTATTTTCAGTTATATTGCTATTATTGTTTCTGCCCAGTTTTTTTTGTTTTTTTTCCCCTTCTGGGACAAATCTTTCTCAATCAAAATATTTGTCAGCCAAAGGTATGGCTATGGTTCCTCTCTAGCAGTGGGCAGGGGCTGAATCTTTTGGAATCCTCATTGGGCTTCTGGTGCATGTTCCCAGCTCCTGTTCCATTCCTCTTCAGGGCAGATTGTCCTTCAGAGTTTCTGACTTTCCCCACTTTCTGGTTCATACTCCAAGGTATTTATAAATCTACACATTACAGGAAGTCTTGCTTCTAAGACTTCTCTTTCCCTAGCTCACCCATCCGTTTCAGTGATATATCTGCAAGTAGATAGCTCTTTCCCTTAGGAATGTTGATTGCAGCTGCCTGTACTTATCCTTGAAATCTTTCTCCAGCCTTTTCAATTCCCCTTGACTCCCCAGTTTACTGGTTAGTCAGGATTTTTATTTATGAGCCAAGGGCACCAGTAAGGAGAAAAATAGATATTGTTCTAATGTACTGATGCACACACACTCTAAGTCTTTTCATTGTTCATACTATAAAGCCACATTAACCAGTGTGATAGCCTTTAACTCTATGTAGCTATTTAGTTTAATTTAGTCTGATTTAGGTGAGTTTCAAGTTCCTAATACACATTGAATTTATAAAAATGTAAAATATCTCATGAATAGTTTGTAATATAGATTATATCCTGAAATAATAATATTTTGAATACATTAATTACTAGAGACCAAACATGTTTGTATTTTGCCAAAAATTCATGTGTTAAAATGTAACACTTAATGTGACAGCATTTAGAAGTGGGGCTTTTGGATGGTCATTAAGTCATTAAATGGAGCCTTCATGAATAAGATTAGTTCTCATATAAAAGAGACCCCAAGAAACCTCCCTTATCTCATTTGACATGTAAGAACACAGAAAAGATAGTCATCAGTGAAACAGAAAATGAGCCCCCACCAGGTACTGAATGTTCCAACAGCTTGATCTTGGACTTCCCAGGCTTTAGAACTATGAGAAATAAGTTTATGCTGTCTATAAGCTATCCAGTCTGACAATTTGTAATAGTAACCTTAACCATGTCAAGTCAATAAAATTTCACTTTAAAAACTAGCATTCAGTTCAGTTCAGTCGCTGAGTCATGTCTGGCTCTTTGAGACCCCAACAACTGCAGCATGCCAGGCATCCCTGTCCATCACCGACTCCCAGAGCTTGCTCAAACTCATGTCCATCAAGTTGGTGATGCTGTCCAACCATCTCATCCTCTGTTGTCCCCTTCTCCTCCTGCCCTCAATCTTTCCCAGCTTCAGGGTCTTTTCTAGTGAGTAAGTTTTTCACATCAGGTGGCCAAAGTATTGGAGTTTCAGCTTCAGCATCAGTCCTTCCAATGAATATTCAGGACTTATTTCCTTTAGGATGACTTATTTCCTGGTTGGATCTCCTTGCAGGCCAAGGGACTCTCAAGTGTCTTCTCCAGCACCACAGTTCAAAAGCATCAATTCTTCTGAGCTCAGCTTTCCTTATAGTCCAACTCTCACATCCATACATGACCACTGGAAAAACTATAGCTTTGACTAGACGGACCTTTTTTAGCAAAGTAATGTCTCTGCTTTTGAATATGCTACCTAGGTTGGTCATAGCTTTTCTTCCAATGAACAAGTGTCTTTTAATTTCATGGCTGCAATCACTGTCTGTAGTGATTTTGGAGCCCAAGAAAATAAAGTCTGTCATTATTACCATTGTTTCCACATCTATTTGCCATGAAGTGATGGGATGGGAAGTTTTTTGAGTGTTGAATTTTAAGCCAGCTTTTTCTGTCTCCTCTTTCACTTTCATTAAGAGGTTCCTTAGTTCTTCTTCACTTTTTGCCATAAAGGTGGTGTCATCTGCATATCTGAGGTTATTGATATTTCTCCTGGCAATCTTGATTCGAGCTTGTGCTTCATCCAGCCAGGCATTTCGCATGATGTACTGTGCATATAAGTTAAATAACCAGGGTGAATGTGCTTCATCCAGCCAGGCATTTCGCATGATGTACTGTGCATATTAGTTAAATACGCAGGGTGACAATATACAGCCTTGACGTACTCCTTTCCCACTTTTGAACTAGCCCATTATTCATGTCCAGTTCTAACTCCTGCTTCTTGACCTGCATATGAAATTCTCAGGAGGCAGGTAAGGTGGTCTGGTATTCCCATCTCTTTAAGAATTTTCCACAATTCTGTGTGTGTTTTGATCCACACAGTCAAAGGCTTTAGTGTCATCAATGAAGCAGAAGTAGATTTTCTTTTTTCTGGAATTCTCTATGATCCAACAGGTGTTGACAATTTGATCTCTGTTTCCTCTGCCTTTTCTAAATCCAGCTTATACATCTGGAAGTTCTCAATTCACATACTCTTGAAGCCTGGCTTGGAGAATTGTGAGCATTACTTTGCTAGTGTATTAGATGAATGCAGTTGGGTGCTAGATTGAACATTGTTTGGCATTGCCTTTCTTTGGGATTGCATACTTTCGTTTCTTGTTTTTTTTTTATCATTTGAATATTATTACTACAAATTTTAAACCTTCATGTTATTCACATTGGTATATTGCATTGTATTTTTATTGGATATTTTTCTATAGCTGTTTCGCTGTTTTCATTTTTAGCATGGCTGTATCGTTGCAGTTAAGATAAATCTTCCCATGTTCTGGAAATAGATTGATGGCCAGTTTTCTGGTAATCTGAATATACTTCCTGAAATACAGGAGACTTTATTCCCCTCGAATATGTTCTTAATGCTAGACTCTATTGTTTTGGTTAAACAAGGTAGTCATGTGATTCTGCCTCTCCCTGTCTCTAACAAGGCATTGTGTGTGTGTGTGTGTGTGTGTGTGTGTGTGTATGCATTCTTTTAGCATAATTTCTGCAGTGGATAGAGGTGTCTTTTAGAGCGTTTTCAATTGGATGCCATGTAGCCATGCAGTGTAGATTACTCGAGACATTTACTCAAAGTATGTATTCTTTCCCTATGGTATCACTAAGAAGTGGATATAACATGATCTTTGAAGACATGGAGTCCTGTTATCAAGCACAGCACATTTGAACTTTGTTGTCAATGCACAATTTACTTTATTTCTCTTAGCCTCTGTTAATTCATCTGCAATAGGGGTAATCACAATTTTATTGAAGGGTTCCATTACTCTCATCACACCTGGTCTAGAGCTATCCTTTCTTCTCTAATTTCATGCATTTAGACCCATTTGGCATAAGATAGTTGTCAGCAAGCATGTATTGGCTACATGATACTGATGATGGGGGGGTCTGGTATCGAGTGATTCACTGGGGAGAAGGAGTGCCCTGGTGACTGATAGACTAGGACCTAATTCCAAATGCAACTGTCAGGATTTTAGATGGTTTCATGTAATAGATTACAGAAAATAACAATTCAGCATGCCAGCCTTGGCATCAGAAATGCCTACAGCCTGAGGGTGATAGCAATCCCTTTTGGAGATGTAAGGAATGGATTTGCCTTAAGCTTCTTTTTAAGAGAGCCCAAGAAATTTCAAAGCTTTCAATTTTTGCCAAATAGAGCTAAGATGCTATGAGTCTCTTACAGGCCCTCATAAAAAATATTTAGAATTTCAGCAAGACATTTGATAAATTATCGTAAATGTGAGACCAATAAGTGCCTTAGACAAGAATGTCAGTCTCTTGCCAAAGGTGCACTGTGTAGAGAAATGATTGCAGGGCAGCAGGTGGCACCCTGGCATGGCGTGGGGCCAGTTTACAATGAGGAAATAAGTACTGACGGATGAATGGGAAAATCTTCTGACTAGGTGGATAGTACCCCAAAAGGTCTAGTATTCTCCTTGCCCATTTGAAGCTGTCTTTTGAGTTGTGCCACGTTTGAAAATCTGTGAGTTGACCATTTTGAGTTTCTTATTAATATCCAGCAAGTTACAGGATGGAAAGAGTGTGAGGTGGAAAGGAGATTGTTCTTTAACTTGGAATAAGGAAAAACTGAATCTTGTTGATTCTGAGCTCCAGAAACTTCTTTACTGATTAATACTTCAAAGGAGAATAAAGCTTCCAATATGGGATAGAGCTAGGGTAACAGCAGATATTTCTGCTTTCTAGTTTAGGCATATTTATGTTCTTCCTTGAGTTTCCATTTTTTATGACGTCCTTCTCTCTGTTTTAGTTCTAGGCTTTCCAAGTTTCAAAGAATAGCAAGGAGAGATAAGAAAGCCTACTTCAGTGATCAATGCAAAGAACTAGAGGAAAACAATAGTATGGAAAAGACTAGAGATCTCTTCAAGTCAAAGCTATGGTTTTTCCAGTAGTCATGTATGGATGTGAAAGTTGGACTATAAAGTAAGCTGAGCACTGAGGAATTGATGCTGGGAAAGATAGAAGGCAGGAGAAGGGGACAACAGAGGATGAGATGGTTGGATGACATCACTGAGTCGATGGAAATGAGTTTGAGTAAGCTCTGGGAGTTGATGATGGACAGGGAAACTTGGTGTGCTACCGTCCATGGGGTCACAAAGAGTCCGACATGACTGAGAAGCTGAACCGATCTTCCTAGAAATAATCCTATACCAGATACAAAGTCTGAAGTATTTACATGGAAAGATAACCAACCTAAGTAGCTGAAAGTGTATGCACACAGAATATTTTCATAGTGCAAAGTAGTAGAATGTTAAGAAGGTCATGGGGAGGGTGGGTTTAAATATGTTACAAAACAGTTCAACATTACTTTGCATTATATGAATTACAAAGTTTCCTTTATATAATGCACTCAAGGGTTTGTAATATTTTTATATATATACATGCACATGCACTTATATGTATGCACTTTTTACCTGGATAGTCTTCCACATAAAGTGGTTTATGTAATTGCCAGTTTGATATGATTTAAGTGCCACTGACAATGGGTTTCTTTTTCCAAGTGATAGTCCCCATTAGTTTGTTACTGAGATCGAAAAGTATGCTTTGTTCAGAGAAGCAGCCCAACACAGTGGAAATAGCATGAATTATGAACTAAGCAGAAATGTCTGTGAAACCCATCTGTGTCATTCACTATCTGGTTGGCCTTCTGCCTCAGTTACCTTTTATATAAAATAGGGAAAAAATAACTGATCTGGAAATGTCTTACAATTTATTGAAACAATTCATTGGATATATTATGCCTACACTATGGTAGTAATTCAAAAAATGGGAGTTAACAGTACTGCTCACACTGATAAATTGTAAGCATCTCAGTATATGGTCCATTATCTACATTTGATAAATGTGGATAATGGTTAGATGTTTTCAATTCCTTTAGCCTTCTATGTTGTTGAGCCTGAGTGTGACCATGTGAAAAGGAGGATAGAGAAAGGACATCAGTACAAATGTCGTTCCTGGGCCAGAAACAAGAAAGTCACAGAACTGAACACAGAAGACTGGTCCCCATATATCAGGATGTATGCTATGGGCTTGAATTCTGCATATGCTCCTATCCTACCTCCAGCAGAAGTCCTGTTGGTTTTACCTGTGACTGATGTTGAGACAAGCTGTAAAGCAGATGATGATCAGGGTCATCAATCTTCTCCTGTAGATTCATCCCTACTCTTAAAATCTAGACCGCCCTAGACACCCAGAATCTTTATATTTATTTCCCTTCCACCAGTCAAATTTGGTTTAGGAGAAAGTATGGGACCTTTCTTTCCCCTTGGTATGAATGAAAATTTGCAGTTTACAGGAAACTCTCCAACCTAAGTTCAAAGAATTATACTCTTTTTGAGGAATTTTGGACATGTTGGACATGCAGACTTTATTGGGTTGCAGGAATCTTCTAAACTAGCTCTCCATGCTGCTGAAGTCTCTTTGCTCTATGTAGTGTATATGTATAGTTTATATACCATAGTTGTATATGGTATATATGCCTTTATTATTAATAAACTTCCAGCAGGTAACAATTTGTATCTATATTTTTTAGAGAATTTTGAAGAACAGCTTGAGCAGGTGAGAAGGATGTGGATAGAAATGAGCCCATTTTATAGACGGACCAAAATGTTATAAAGATAACTGCAAAATGATCACATTGAACTCATTTGGGGGTATTTTATTGTACTGAAACAAGGAAAAGCATGAATTAAACAATACATACGCTAAGGGTACATTTGAAAAGTTTCTGTGTTCCCAAGAATATTTGGAGAAAAATTTCATGTTATGTTTTATAGGCAGAAATAAAGGGCTTCCATGGGATACTAGTGTCAAGGAACCCACTTGCCAGTGCAGGATACCAAAGAGATACAGGTTTGATCCATGGGTTGGGAGAATCCTCTGGAGGAGGGCATGGCAATTCACTCAAGCATTCTTGCCAGGAGAATCTGTGGACAGAGGAGCCTGGCAAGCTACAGTCCATAGGGTTGCAGAGTCAGATACAACTAAAGCAACTTAGGACATACCCACTGGCACAGTAGTACACATTAAAAATATAGAATTAGAAGAACAAATCCCAGGCAACAAACTTCTTGGATATATATGACTGTTAGAAAAAGAATAAAGGGAAAGAGATTATGTAATATTGATTATTTGTTACCCTAAGAGAGTTAAGACCTGGGGTGGAGTTTGGGAAGAATTTAAGGCAAAGGCTGAGAATATAAGGTGAAGGGCTTGAATTGTGGTTAAAATGAGGTCCTTTGCATCTATATGTTCTTTAGGATCCTGGGCCTGCCATTTGCTAATCCCTTCTACTGGCCTGGTCTCAATCAGCCTCGAGAGACTCAGTGTTCCTGATCGCACATTGCCTTTCTCTCTTTCCAGGAGATCCTTGAAAGTGTCAGCAATTGCCTGAGGACATTTGAACCTTTGAACAATTTTTCTTGGCTAGTGAATTCTTTGGAAAGAGCAAGAGAGCCTTAGAGAAACCAAACCATATTGGATTTCCAGTTCCCATATTTTGGGAACAAAACTACCTACAACATCAGAGCCCAGGTTAGAGAGCCTCTGGTTGCACACGTCCAACTTTGTTCAGGATATCATCTGCCTTACTCTTGGACTAGAACACATGCTTTTATCTTATGTAAATTGACATTAATTAGACTAATTTGTTTCCCAAATGTTCCCTTTTGAGGTCTATTCACTTTTAAAAAAACGTTTAAATAGTTTTCTCAAAGATATGAAAAGTCAGCTAAAAAGTCAAATAATTTTACTAAGTATAAAAAAAGTATCTTTCCATTCCCAATTCCTGCTCCTTCAAGATAATATTTTTACGTCTTTCACCTTTATCTTTTAGTGTTCATTTTCATGTTTACAGGTACTATTTTTATTTCGTTATTTCTAAATCTTCCAGCTAAATACAGTACCATCTAATCCTTCCTTTGAAAAATAAATTTAGCTCTGTTACATGCACCACCCTCTGCATACACACAGTAGTCCAGGCCATTCCCTTTCCACCCTCTTTCAACATAAATAAGGCATAGTTTTGAGATCACTAGGCAATATTTAGTTCATTATCACTATGTAAACATTATTCATAGCTGATCCATATGGTATACTAACTTTTTCTTTTTTTCAACACTGTCTCTTTTAAATTTAATAGTTACATACATTTACTTGCTAGGATCTTTGTGTATCAATAAATAAAACATCCTTACATAATCTGACATTTGCAGAGATATCCTCACTGTTGGTTCAAATGAATCAGATAGTCCTTTGTGTATCCTTCCATTCTTTTTATTTTCCTTCCTTCCTCTGTCTCTTTCTACTTTGCAGGAATCTGGACTCAATTCTCCATGACTGATATAAATCCTGGCTTTTCCCTTAGTGAGAACTCAAATGTTTGAAAATGTCCATATTCTCCCTTTTATACTTGATTGATAATTTATTCTAGATTGAGAGTGATTCTTTTCAGAATTTAGTAACATTATAACTTTCATATGTAATTACTGTGCTGCCTTTTGGTAGAAATTTTGAGGATTGTCATTTGGTCTACAATGTTGTGAAATTTTGTGATAGTATGCATTGATATGTGTCTTTTACATCTATCATTATTGGCATTCAGTGATTTCTTTTAATTCTTTCTAGAAATCTGTATTCTTTATTTCTGTGACATTTAAAAAAATTTTTTTAATATGATCTTTTTATGTTTGAGAGTAATTTTGATTTTTGACTATTTTAGACATTCATGCTTCTGGATTTTGAATTTTTTATTTTGCTATGATATTTTAAAATTAAAGTTCTTTTTTGACCATTCTATGTTCCTTTTTTAATAAGCCTCTCTTTGTGTTTTATATATGCACTATTCATTTATTCATTGATTCAGTCAATTCAGTTCAATTGCCCAGTTGTGTCTGACTCTTTGCAGCCCCATGGACTGCAGCATGCCAGGCTTTCCTGTCCATTACTAACTCCTGGGGCTTGCTCAAACTCATGTCCATCAAGTTGGTGATGCCATCCAACCATCTCATCCTCTGTCATCTCCTTCTCCTTCTGCATTCAATCTTTCCCAGCATCAGGGTCTTTTCTAATAAATCAGCTCTTCTCATCAGGTGGCCAAAGTATAGGAGCTTCAGCTTCAGCATCAGTCCTTCCAATGAATATTCAGGACTGATTTCCTTTAGGATGGACTGGTTTGATCTCCTTGCTGTCGAAGGGGCTCTCAAGAGACTTCTCCAACACCAGTTCAAAAGCAGCAATTCTTTGGCACTCAATTTTCTTTATGGTCCAACTCTCAGAACCATACGTGACTACTGGAAGAAACATAGCTTGACTAGATGGACCTTTGTCAGCAAAGTAATGTCTCTGCTTTTTAATATGCTGTCTAGGTTGGTCATAGTTTTTCTTTCAAGGAGCAAGTGTCTTCTAATTTCATGGCTGAGGTCACCATCTGCAGTGATTTTGGAGCCCAAGAAAATAAAGTCTGTCACTGTTTCTCCATTGTTTCCCCATCTATTTGCCATGAAGTGATGGGACCAGATGCCATGATATTTGTTTTTTGAATGTTGAATTTTAGTCAGTCCTCACTAACTTCTTTGCTATCCAATCAGGGAACTGTTCATGGAAAAGCTGAATTTTAAGCAAATCCTTGATAGAATTGAAGAATGAGCCAGTCAAATAACTGGGGGAAGAAAATGCCAAGAAACAGATCTGTCAAAGTTCCTGAGATGAGTTTGTTTGAATGATAGACTAAGTTATTTAAATCAACCCTACCATTTTAAGGACTTCTTTGGTGGTTCAGATGGTAAAGAATCTGTGTGCAATGCGGGAGACCTGGGTTAAATTCCTGGGTCAAGAAGATCCCCTGGAGAAGGGAATGGATACCCAATCCAGCTTTCTTGCCTAGAGATTTCCATGGACACAAGAGCCTGATGGGCTACAGTCTATAGGATCACAAAGAGTCAGACATGACTGAGTGATTAAAACCAGTACAAACAACCAAGAATTCTGGATGAATGTACTTTTAAATCTTCTTAAAAAGCAGAAAGGAACTGGCTTTAGGGCAAATGATTCTTATGTAGAAATGTCATTTTCCATTAGAAACAACCAGAAGATTCTAGAGAACTGAAAGAATCCAGATCTAAAGCTGGAAACATACAAGATAATCCAGGAACATTTTGTCAAATCTAAAAGAAAGATGCTGCCGAAGAATCCCAGGTCATGTCAAAGGACTCAGGAACCGACTTGATGAGGTTTTGAGCGTCAAAAAGAACAGTATTCATGATAGATTGTAGCAGGTTGATGACATATAAATGTATCAGTTTTTAACGGTACTTAAGGAAAAAAAAAACTTCATTGATTATCTTTGAAGAAGGCTAGCAGATGGTGACTGCAGCCATGAAATTAAAAGATGCTTACTCCTTGGAAGGAAAGTTATGACCAACCTAGATAGTATATTCAAAAGCAGAGACATTACTTTGCCGACTAAGGTCCGTCTAGTCAAGGCTATGGTTTTTCCAGTGGTCATGTATGGATGTGAGAGTTGGACTGTGAAGAAGGCTGAGCACCGAAGAATTGATGCTTTTGAACTGTGGTGTTGGAGAAGATTCTTGAGAGTCCCTTGGACTGCAAGGAGATCCAACCAGTCCATTCTGAAGGAGATCAACCCTGGGATTTCTTTGGAAGGAATGATGCTAAAGCTGAAACTCCAGTACTTTGGCCACCTCATGCGAAGAGTTGACTCATTGGAAAAGACCCTGATGCTGGGAGGGATTGGGGGCAGGAGGAAAAGGGGACGACCGAGGATGAGATGGATGGATGGCATCACTGACTCGATCGACATGAGTCTGAGTGATCTCTGGGAGTTGGTGATGGACAGGGAGGCCTGGCGTGCTGTGATTCATGGGGTCGCAAAGAGTCGGACACGGCTGAGAGACTGAACTGAACTTTTTTCTATTTTACTAAAAATAATTTATATTCACTATAATGCTGTTGTCTAAAAAGCCCTGTGACTTTATTTCTTGGTATTTTGAAAGAAGCAATAAGACTAGTTGACCTAGGTTCCTTACATAAACTTTTCTTTGACTAAAAGAAAGAGAAAAATAAGCAAGGCAGAAAAGGAGAAAAAGGAAGAGAACGTATTAAAAACACCTTAAAATAACCACAACAGAACATCAAAACTTCCAAGTGAAAGAGAAGGTTTGGTAGGAAATGTCATAATTTTAGTTATAAGATATAGTTTATAAAATTGTTTCACATGTGTGAGTATGTATGTTCCTTCAGCCAGCTAAGTACAGGAAAGGGATGATAGACATGGGTGACAGAAAATAAATGTTGTTGATCTACTTCTGGCAAGATGAAATGTGAATTACTCCTGTTCCAAACACAAGAAGGTCTGGATGAAATACAAACAACCAAACAAAAAATACATAGTTTAGAAATATCCAGGCACCAGAAACAAAGAGAACTCAAAGCCAGAGTGACAAGAATATAAGCTGACAGCATGATAATTTAAGAAGTACAGAGTAGAAATAGGGCCTAAGAGCCAGGAGCTGAGGTTTTAAGGTCCTTATGTAGGGAGGATAAAATACACAGATCGGGGCCCACACATAAAGGAACATTGGAAAAGAACTAAGATACTTGAGTAAAAAATTCAGATAATAAGAGACTGCTCACTCCATAAAAAGGGGTATTAAAAACAAAAATATAATCTCTACTCACAAGCCTTGGAGAGCAGCAAGGAAGCTGACTGCCAAAAGCTCAAAATAAGAAAAAAATTTCCTATGAGAGAACAAAACCTAAAGATAGGTTTGGGGTTCAAATTTGCATTACATGCATGGTATGGTAATCCGATGCCAAATTAAAAAAAACAGAGCCTAATAAGAATTTTTATATACTATACTATTATGGTATGACATTCAAGAATATTATTAAATTTTAAAAAAGCTGGGCTCTGAACATGTGAAGTGTATGTATATGTTTATCTAAGAAAGAACACACATTTGGTTCTCTTTTCTTTAAAAAAAAAGGGGGGGATCACAGGTGATTAAATTATTTGCCTGTGGGAAAGGAAAAAAAAGAGTGGAAGGGAGAAGAATAGAAGCTAGACTTCTCCAAATTTATCTTATTTTCTATATTTGACTTTGAAACTATGTAAACATCTAACATCTAATTATAAACCAAAATTGAATCAAGAATTTTTAAAAGTGATTCCCAAAATATACAAGTAAAATGAAACAAACTAATCTAGGTATCAAGTTGATGAGGCTCAAACACACAGAGAGCAATTATTTCAAGTGGTTTCAAACCCGAGTAATTTGATTGTAAATCCTTAATGTGGTTTAGTTGCTAAGTCACATCCAACTCTTGCAACACCATGGACCATAGCCTGTCAGGCTCCTCTGTCCATGGGATATCCCAGGCAAGAACACTGATGTGAGTTGCTATAATAAGATACAACAAAGACCAAAAGAACTACAAAGAAATTTTAAACAATTCCAGTAACCATATTATTAGAAATGGCATTGGTCTTATTATACTGATTAACATAGAGTAAATAATTATATTAATATCACACAAAAAAAACAATGTTTTCAGCACAGGAGTCAACACACAAAAATAAAAGAAGCTAAGTAAAAACCCTGTAATCTCAAATTTAAGCAGAAATAGCAGGATAAATTCATGAGACATTTTTCTCTAAAAAAAATTCACCTTGCCTAGCTCTTTATATTACATTAAAAAGGCCTAGATACAATGACAAATCCAGAACACCAAGCGCCCCATCATCCAAATTGCGATCTCCAAATACCATTTTGCACCAAAAGAACTAAGTTTACTTAGAACAGCTGATATCAGATCTAGGGTAGGAAACACACAAGATGAACCTGAAATATCTTACTATACTAGAAAGCAGTAAGATAAGTAAGTTCAGTTCAGTTCAGTTCAGTCGCTCAGTCGTGTCTGACTCTTTGCGACCCCATGAATTGCAGCACGCCAGGCCTCCCTGTTCATCACCATCTCTCGGAGATCACTCAGACTCACATCCATCGAGTCAGTGATGCCATCCAGCCATCTCATCCTCGGTCGTCCCCTTCTCCTCCTGCCCCCAATCACTCCCAGTATCAGAGTTTTTTCCAATGAGTAAAGGTTAATGATATTATGTAAAAGGGCTCAATGGTGGTGGTGGTTTAGTTGCTAGGTCATGTCTGACTCTTGTGACTCCATGGACAATGGCCCACCATGCTCCTCTGTCCCTGGGATTTCCCATGCAGGAAAATTGGAGTGGGTTTCCATTTCCTTCTCCAAGGGATCTTCTCTGCCCAGGAATCGAATCTGCATCTCCTGCATTACAGGCAGATTCTTTACCCCTGACCCATCAAGGAAGACCATTCAGTTCAGTTGCTCAGTCGTGCCTGACTCTTTGCGACCCCATGAACTGCAGCATTCCAGGCCTCCCTGTCCATCACCAACTCCCAGAGTTTACACAAACTCATGTCCATTGAGTCGGTGTTGCCATCTAACCATCTCATCCTCTGTCGTCCCCTTTTCCTTCTGCCTTCAATCTTTCCCAAGATCAGGGTCTTTTCAAATGAGTCAGCTCTTCGCATCAGGTGGCCAAAATATTGGAGTTTCAGCTTCAGCATCAGTCCTCCCAATGAACACCCAGGACAGATCTCCTTTAGGATGGACTGGCTGGATTTCCTTGCAATCCAAGGGACTCTCAAGAGTTTTCTCCAAAAAAAAAGAAAGAAAGAGTCTTCCAACACTACAGTTCAAAAGCATCAATTCTTCCGCACTCAGCTTTCTTTATACTCCAACTCTCACATCCATACATGACTACTGGAAAGACCACAGCCTTGACTAGATGGACCTTTGTTGACAAATAATGTCTCTGCTTTTTAATATGTTATCTAGGTTGGTCATAACTTTCCTTTCAAGGAGTAAGCATCTTTTAATCTCATGGCTGCAATCACCATCTGCAGTGATTTTGGAGCCCAAGAAAATAAAGTCAGCCACCATTTCCACTGTTTCCCCATCTATCTGACATGAAGTGATGGGACTGGATGCCATGATCTTCGTTTTCTGAATGTTGAGCTTTAAGCCAACTTTTTCACTCTCCTCTTTCACTTTCATCAAGAGGCTCTTTAGTTCTTCTTCACTTTCTGCCATAAGGGTGGTGTCATCTGCATATCCGAGGTTATTGGTATTTCTCCTGGCAACCCTGATTCCAGCTTGTGCTTCCTCCAGTCCAGCATTTCTCATGATGTACTCTGCACATAAGTTAAATAAGCAGGGTGACAATATACAGCCTTGATGTACTCCTTTCCCTATTTGGAACCAGTCTGTATCAATAGCTAACTTGAAAAGATAGCAAAAGATAGAACAATTTTAGGAAAAAGATATTTAAAAGTATTGCAATACTAAATATGTTAAAAATCCATGTGCTCACAAAATTTTTTTTTAATGAAAACTTCTATCACCTTTTGGAGAATGGAGGACATGAGGGAACCAATCTATTACTATGAAAATCAGTTAAGTAAAAGGAATGAATCCTGCATTATTTTTACTATCTTTTCTTCATTAACTATACCTGAAAGTAACTGAATAGTTGATGAGGACAAGTTCTTTATAGAAATTTTTCAGCTAATAAATAAAAAAGAAAATTAGATTTTGCAGCTCTTAATGGCATAATCAGATGCATCAATGGGTGCTAAAATCATTAGGCAAACTGTAGGTGGGAGGTGAGGAATGGGAATTGTATAAGGTATGGATCAGACTGACAATAGCTGAAACTTCTCATCAATCTAACCTTACCAATGCATGAGAAAAAGAGCAATCAGATGTTACATGCCTCCTTGTATGATGCAACAGAAAGTACATATCATCACCACCTACGAAATTATTCTTGCCAGAAAAAAAAAAAAAACAAGCCTGAGTTAAGTCTTTACATCTAACTACTGTTTAACAGAAACAGGAGACAGAATAACATATTTAACAACACTTAGGATGCAGTCTGGCTCTAGGTGAGTGATCACACCATTGTGCCTATCTGGGTCGAGAAGCTCTTTTTTGTACAGTTCTTCTGTGTATTCTTGCCACCTCTTCTTAATATCTTCTGCTTCTGTTAGGTCCAGACCATTTCTGTCCTTTATCGAGCCCATCTTTGCATGAAATGTTCCCTTGGTATCTCTAATTTTCTTGAAGAGATCTCTAGTCTTTCCCATTCTGTTGTTTTCCTCTATTTCTTTGCACTGATCGCTGAGGAAGGCTTTCTTATCTCTCCTTGCTATTCTTTGGAACTCTGCATTCAGATGCTTATATCCTTCCTTTTCTCCTTTGGTTTTTGCTTCTCTTCTTTTCACAGCTATTTGCAAGGCCTCCCCAGACAGCCATTTTGCTTTTTTGCATTTCTTTTCCATGGGGATGGTCTTGATCCCTGTCTCCTGTACAGTGTCACGAACCTCATTCCATAGTTCATCAGGCACTCTGTCTATCAGATCTAGTCCTTTAAATCTATTTCTTACTTCCACTGTATAATCATAAGGGATTTGATTTAGGTCATACCTGAATGGTCTAGTGGTTTCCCCCACTTTCTTCCATTTAAGTCTGAATTTGGCAATAAGGATTTCATGATCTGAGCCACAGTCAGCTCCCGGTTTTATTTTTGCTGACTGTATAGAGCTTCTCCATCTTTGGCTGGAAAGACTATATCAATCTGATTTTGGTGTTGACCATCTGGTGACGTCCATGTGTAGAGTCTTCTCTTGTGTGCATCTAGTCAAGGTTATGGTTTTTCCAGTGGTCATGTATGGATGTGAGTGTTGGACTCTGAAAAAAGCTGAGCCCTGAAGAATTGATGCTTTTGAACTGTGGTGTTGGAGAAGACTCTTGAGAGTCCTTTGGACTACAAGGAGATCCAACCAGTCCATTCTAAAGGAGATCAGTCCTGGGTGTTCTTTGGAAGGACTGTTGCTGAAGCTGAAACTCCAGTACTTTGGCCACCTCATGCGAAGAGTTGACTAATTGTAAAAGACTCTGATGCTGGGAGGGATTGGGGATGGAAGGAGAAGCGGACAACAGAGGATGAGATGGCTGGATGGCATCACTGACGCGATGCACATGAGCTTGAGTGAACTCCGGGAGTTAGTGATGGACAGGGAGGCCTGGCGTGCTGTGATTCACGGGGTCGCAAAGAGTTGGACACAACTGAGTGACTGAACAGAACTGAACTGAGGATGCAGTCATCAAAATCCTGAATGTAGGTGTGCAGAAAAAAATTAACAAAGCAGGCCCCAAAATCTTATCCTTAGAAAAACCTGTTTGCAAGGTTGCACCTTAGCTGGTGCCTGGGAGCTCAGATTTCAGTAGGGCTCCCACCATTCTCGAAACTGGTAAGAGTGCTCGATGTGCTTTAACTATTTGTACAATGTGGTTTATGGTGAACACCTGCTCTCCTTCTCAGAGTCTTAAATTTTGGTACATGCCAGGGAGAGGATACCTACATAGTCAACCTCCAATAAAAACCCTGGTACTGAATCTCTAATGAGCTCTTCTTTTAAAGTATTTCACACATGTTGTCACCATTCTTTCCTGAGGGTTAAAATTAAGCACATCCTGTGGCACTCTACTAGAAGACTCTTAGAAACTTGTACCTGGCTTCCTCCACACTTTGCACTCCATCTGTCTTTTTCCTTTACTGGTATTACTTTGTATCCTTTTGCTATAATAAATATCCATGAATACAACTGTATGCTGAACCCCTGAGTCCTCCTAGTGAGTCACTGAACCTAGGAGTGGTCTTTGGAAGCCCCAACACAGTGGGAAACTTAACAGATTAATAAACTGAATTCATCAACAAATAAACGGTATAAGAAAAAAAGGGGAAAACTGTAAAGAAATTTAATAATAAATGTTTAATTTTAATGTTTTATTTCAGTTCTATGATTAAAGATTAAAAACTCTGGCTGGGAAAAAAAAAAGTTTATTCATGATTAAAACACCATAAAACTTACAATACATTTAAATAAACTTCCAAGTAATTGTACAAGTCTGTGGCATTTATACTCTCGAAGTTATTCAAATTTAAAATTACAGTAAGACTTTTGGAATAGCCTATATAAGCAACCTAAACTTGACAGAAGAAGAATATAAAAAACCTGAATATATTCATGAATAGCAAAATATTAAATCAGCAGTCAAATATCTATCCACAAGAAAGCATCAACCCAAGGCTATTTATAGAAAGTACTATCAAATCTTAAAGAAACAAGTAATACTTATTTTAAACAAGACATTTTAGAGAACAGAAAAATAGAAAAAGCTATTCAGCTCATTTTATAAGGCTAGTATAACATTCCCTGGAGAAGGGAATGGCAACCCACTCCAGTATTCTTGCCTGGAGAATCCCATGGACAGAGGAGCCTGATGGGCTATATAGTCCATGGGGTTGCAAAGAGTCAGACACAAAACTGTAAAAGAAAAAACTATAGGCTAGTCTCATTTACTAACCCAGATTTTTCAAATTCTACATAAAGTATTAGCAAATTTAATCAATTTAATAATGCAGACTGTGTCTGTGTACATCAGCTACATGTGAGTATGAGTGAGTGAAAGCAGCTCAGTCATGTCCGACTCTTTGTGATTCCATGGACTGTAGCCCACCAGGCTCCTCTGTCCATGGAATTCTCCAGGCAAGAATACTGGAATGGGTTGCCATTTCCTTTCCAGGAGATCTTCCTGACCCAAGAATCTGAGCCCAGAGCAGGATGGCATTGTCTTGAGGATCAAACAGCAGATTCAGGATTTTTGGAGTCAACAAAAGCAAGCCCATTTAGGTTATCATGATCAAGTTTATTCCAGGAACTCAAGGAAAGACTAACACTTAAAAATCTATTTACAACATGGGTAAACCTATGGCTGATTCATGTTGATATTTGGTAGAAACCAACATAATACTGTAAAGCCATAATCCTTCAATTACAAATAAATAAATTTTTAAACCTATTAATATAATTGTCACATCAACATATTAATGAAAAATCATATGATCTTCTTAAAAGATCAGCAGGATCAACAGGAAAAAAATCAGCATGCCTATATTACCTTTTGTTGAGAACCTCTTAGCAAGCTAACAATACAAAGAAATTTCCTTAATCTAATATTAATTGTAAAACTTGTATTTGAAGTCAGAAACATGATGAAAATGTTTGCTTTATTCAACCTTATATAAGAAAGCCTATTAAAGATTTCTTAAACAGTCATTATTTGCAGATAATATAATTATATAGAAGATCCAAGAGAATCTAAAAATTGTCAAGACTAATAATACAGTTCAACAGGTTACTGGATACAAGTTCAATATACAAAAAATTAACAGCATTCCTGTACACAAAGAGCAATCAAGTAGAACTGTAATTAAAGATCTCATTCACAATAGAAACAAAATCATAATGTACTTAAGAAGATATCTTACAAAATCTGAGTAAGACCTCTATAAAGGAAATCATAAAACTTTATTGTCAGGCATAAAAAGAAACATAGATGAATGGAAAGATATACCATGTTGGTGGATGGAAAGACTGAGTTTCATAAAATGTCTATTCTCACTAAATTACTCTATAAATTCAATTCCAATAGAAATCTCATGAACGGTGTTAACAGATCTTGACAAAATAACCCCATAAATTCACACATGAGAGTACAGACTGAAAATAGCACAATTCTGAAGATCAACAAGTCTTACCCACCATCGACTGTCATATTAAAAAGCTTTGTTATTTAGATGGCATGATACTGGCACAGAGATGAACAAACCTAACCACACAAAACAGAGAACCCAGAAACAGATCCACCCACTGATGGCAATTTGGAAGATGAAAAAGTTAGCAAGACAAGTCACTGAGGAAAGAAGAAATTACTTTTTAAATGATGCTGAGAAATTAATTTATACAAATGGGGGAAAAACTAGATCACTGTCTCATAAAATAAATCCCAGGTGGGTTTAAAAAAGCTAATCTAGAAGGAAAAATTATAACACTATTAGAGGAAAAAGGAGGAAACTGGCCATATGCCATCAAAACGGGAAAAGCCTACTTAAACAAGAGTCAAAAAAGTACAAGTATTAAAGGGAAGGCTAAAAAAAGTTACACAATAAATTGATAAACTTCTATATATCAAAACATCACTAACAAAGTAAAAAGATAAGCCATAAAATGAGATATTTTATAATAGATATAACCAAAAAGAAATTATTATACAGAACTTCTAAATCAAAAAGAAAAAAACATTTTTTAAAAAGGAATATAAACACAAAATTCACAGAAAAGGAAATCCAAATAGCCAATAAACATATGAAATGTTGCTCATTCAAAATATTAATATTAGGAAAAATGTAAATTAAAACAAAATAACATTTGACACTACAGTCTAATAAATTAAAAAATCAGCAAGTATGCAAGAAAATCTTTATACTGGTTGAGGTATAAATTGGTATAGCTACTTTAGGGATTGAGTTGGCAACGTCATGTAAAGTTGATAATGATTACAACCAATAAATGCATGCCCCAAAGAAACGTACACACATGTGTAAAGAAACAAGCATAAAAGGGCTCACTGCAGGTTAAGCTGGAAATAGTCTAAAGGCCCATAAACCAGGGTGTCATTATAGATAAATTTCAAACACATTAGACTGAGTGAAACAAGTTCCAGAAAATGAATAGTGTGATATCATTTGTATGAAGTTTAAGAACATGAAAGCAATGGTATATATCAGAACTTTCTGCCATGATGAAAATGTTCTGTATCTGCACTAACACAATACCCTAAGCCACGTGTGACTACTGAACACTTGTAATGTGGCTAGTGCTCCTGAGGAATTTAATTTCTTTCATTGTATTTTAATTCTAATTTAAATGGCTGTTGGCCACCATATTGGCAAAGCAGGTATACATCATTTATGGGTACATACATACATAGAAATATAAAATCTTAGAAGAATACACACCAACTTCAGGATAGTGCTGGAGAAGTGAAGTGAGCTAAAAAGGGATGTGAAGAGATTCTGCAGTCTCTGTGACCTTTTATTTCTTAAAACAACAAAAATATATATAATAAATACGTCAAAATGCTAATATCTGTTAGATTAGTCTGATAAGTGTATTTTTTGCATGAAATACATCCTAATTTAATTTTTCTAATATTTCCTAGTTTAAAAGTTTCATTTTAGTTTCTTTGAAATATATATTATTTTTAAATAACTTTTTGAAAGTAAACAATATTTAAATCTTTATCATATCTAGAGAGCTAAAAACCCAGGAGATCAACCATCATATATTCCCTGATAGCTCAGTTGGTAAAGAATCCGCCTGCAATGCAGGAGACTTCAGCTCTATTCCTGGGTCAGGAAGATCCCCTGGAGAAGGGAAAGGCTACCCACTCCAGTATTCTGGCCTATAGAATCCATAGGGTCTCAAAAAGTCAGACACGACTGAGTGACTTCCACTTTCAGACGTTCGTCTCAGTGAATATATGTAACACTTGAAAAAAGCAGACTACAGAGCAAACTTGTGACATAATATGTTAGTATGCCTGTATGCAGATCAGGAAGCAACAGTTAGAACTGGACATGGAACAACAGACTGGTTCCAAATAGGAAAAGGAGTACATCAAGGCTGTATATTGTCACCCTGCTTATTTAACTTCTATGCAGAGTACATCATGAGAAACGCTGGGCTGGAAGAAGCACAAGTTGGAATCAAGATTGCCGGGAGAAATACCAATAACCTCAGATATGCAGATGACACCACCCTTATGGCAGAAAGTGAAGAAGAACTAAAGAGCCTCTTGATGAAAGTGAAAGAGGAGAGTGAAAAAGTTGGCTTAAAGCTCAACATTCAGAAAACGAAGATCATGGCATCCGGTCCCATCACTTCAAGGCAAACAGATGTGGAAACAGTGGTTGACTTTATTTTGGGGGGCTCCAAAATCACTGTGGATGGTGATTTCAGCCATGAAATTAAAAGATGCTTACTCCTTGGAAGGAAAGTTATGACCAACCTAGATAGCATATTAAAAAGCAAAGACATTACTTTGTCAACAAAGGTCCATCTAGTCAAGGCTATGATTTTTCCAGTAGTCATGTATGGATGTGAGAGTCGGACTATAAAGAAAGCTGAGCACTGAAGAATTGATGGTTTTGAACTGTGGTGTTGGAGAAGACTCTTGAGAGTCCCTTGGACTGCAAGGAGATCCAACCAGTCCATCCTAAAGGAGATCAGTCCTGGGTGTTCATTGGAAGGACTGATATTGAAGCTGAAACTCCAATACTTTGGCCACCTTAAGCAAAGAGTTGACTCATTTGAAAAGACCCTGATGCTGGGAAAGATTGAGGGCAGGAGGAGAAGGGGACGACAGAGGATGAGGTGGTTGGGTGGCATCATCGACTTGATGGACATGGGTTTGGGTGGACTCCAGGAGTTGATGATGGACAGGGAGGCCTGACATGCTGCGATTCATGGGGTTGCAAAGAGTCAGACACGACTGAACAACTGAACTGAACTGATGTTAGTATAGCTCCTAACTTATATGATTTTTACAGTTAATTTTCAAAGGCCAACAAATATATTTCAAAAACGTGTTATTTTAAATTCTAAATGCAACAAAATGGAGAAAATCAAGTATTTATCTTATTGATATATTAGAACTATTATAAATATATTGAATAAAATACTGAAAATAGCATTGGACCAAGGGTGGTCAAGGTAGTTTATATTAACTTTCTAGTACTAGTTTACATTGCATTCTGTGTTCTATTTACCTAAGTTTCCTCATTTGTACAGGATGAACTAGGAGACTGAAATCATTATCAATTTCTTTTAAGATTAGAAATTTTGAGTTTTCTTTCTTCTTTCAAATACATACTTAATAAGTAATTTAGAATAATCATTCCTTTGTATCAAAGTGTCAAAATATCTGCACACCTGAAATCCACATTACCTTATCGCTGTCTGATTCTACCTCCTATTGTCCATCAAACAGAAAAAAAAAGTAAATTCATGATTAGCTAGTTAATGATCCATGGTTTTCAAAAAACCTCATTTTTCTTTATTTTTATTGAGGTATAGTTGATTTTAAAAATTGTGTTAATTTTGCTGTGTAGCAAAGCAACTTTTATATACATATATGTGTATATATATATCCTTTTTTATATTATTTTCCATTATGGTTTATCTCAGGATATTGAATACATTCCCTGTGCAATACAGTTGGACCTTGTCACTTATCCATTCTATATATACCCAATACCAATTCAACCCTCTACCATCCCTCTCCCTCTTGGTAACCACAAGTCTATTCTCTATATCCCTGATTCTGTTCTGGTTTCATAGATAGGTTCATTTTTAGATAGGTCATATTTTAGATTCCACATACAAGTGATATCATGTGGTATTTGTCTTTCTCTTACTGACTTACTTCACTTAGTGTGACAGTTTCTAAGTGCATCCATGTTGCTGGATGCAATGGTGCTGCAAATGGCATTATTTTGCTCTTTTTAATGATTAATATTCCATTGTATATACGTACCACATCTTTATCCATTTATCTGTTGAAAGGCATTTAGGCTGGTTCCATGTCTTTAGCTATTGTGAATAGTGCTGCTATTAACATAAGGGTACACGTATCTTCTTGAATTATAATTTCGTCCAGATATATGCTGAAGAATGAGATTGCTAAATGATATGGTAATTCTATTTTTAGTTTTCTGAGGAACCTCCATACTGTTTTCCATAGCGGCTATACCAATTTACATTCCCACCAACAACGTAGAAGGATTCTCTTTTCACCACACCCTCTCCAACATTTGCTATTTGTACACTTTTTGAAGACAGCCATTCTAACGGGCATGAAGTGGTACCTCACTGTAGTTTTGATTTGCATTTCTCAAGTAATTAGTGACACTGAGCGCCTTTTCATGTGCCTATTGGCCATCTGTACGTTCCCTTTGGAGAACTGTTTATGTAAACTTTCTGCCCATTTTTTCACTGAGTTGTTTGTTTTTTGCTATTGTTGGGCTGTGTATTTGGGGAAGAAAAACTCACTTTTTAAAGCCTGAAGCTTTTCTGTTGGGTGGTTGCTTTTCTTTTCCTCAACAGAAAATCACATTTATCACATATCCTCAACAGAAAATGTGATTCTCTACATAAGCTACATCTTTGCTCATATGAATTTTCTTCAACTCATAAAAGTATAAAACTTATGCCTAGTTCCAATGCACATTTTGCTTTATTTTACATTAACCAGAGATCTCAATTCATTCAGTGTTTTTCCCATGTCATTATGCATTCAGAGAATGTGAAAGAATTGGGTCCCTCTATGCTATATCTAACTCTGTGAAAGAAATGTCCAGATTGGAGAAGTTTAACCTGCATGACTATTATTAAGTTGTGAGGTTCTGGGGTTAAATTATTTTGAATAATGGTACGAACAGCAGGAAATGGTAGTAATAATCTCTTGCTTTTGGGTTTATTTCGTGGCAAAATTATTGAGACATTTCTGACCTTTATCACCTTTCATAAGATATGTATAGAACTTAACAAATGTCTCCTGTGATTCACTTCTCAACCATGATGAGGGGAAGGGCAGTATTCTTACTGTACCTAAGTACGATTGTTTTTTAGTGTAAGGGAAAATTCAAGCTTGGAGAGTGCAAGGATTGAGAAATAGGGAAGAGCATGTCCTCTACACAAAGAGGAGAAGAGCATTTTATGTTCATTAATCCTAACTGCAACAGTTGACCCTCATGGAGACCATTATAAACTAGGAGTTTATAGATAAGATTACAGTGAATTTGAGTATATACAGTTTACTTTGAAACACTCAACTTTTCTTTCATGTTCTACTGTATATTCAAAGCCAAAATAACACGGCTGAATGTTGAATTCAAGACTACTTAAAGGAACATTTGTTTGAAATCCAAGGACTGAGAGAGAAGAGAGAAGAAAATATTTCCGTTTGGTATTTCTAGTAACACCCAGCACTGAATATTCTATACCAAAAACTATAAATGCAGTAAATTGCTACTTTTTGATAAATCTAAATTGAAAATAGCCAAAAGGGGTGGGGGGGAACGAACATAAATGGCACTATCCTCATAATTAAAGTATACAATCCAAAGGCATATGTTTTTCTTCTCTCAGCTTCCAACCCACCAAGGGATTTTTACCTCCAGCATCCATTAAAAAATGAAATTCATTCAAGGAGCTTGCATAATGAAATGAGAGGTTCTGTGCTGTCATAAAGTCTGGCCAGTTTCCCCGCAAACAGAGGAAATGCTAATAGTATATAAATTTGAGATTATTTGTAAATTACCTACCATTCAGTAACTAGTAAGAAGTTAAACATTGTTATATCCCTTTTTTTCCGTTTAAGCAAGAGAAGTATTTTACTAGAAGCAATTATTTCTGATAGATTGAATTAAAAACTTAGGGAGGCAGATTTGACATTATATAACAGTGTAACTAGAACTCTCCTTTAGGAGTGACTGGCAATCAAACCAGTCATTTCAAGGAAATCAGCCCTGAATATTCACTGGAAGGACTATTGCTGAAGCTGAAGTTCCAAAACTTTGACTGCCTGATGTGAAGAGCCGACTCATTGGAAAAGACCCTGATACTGGGAAAGATTGAAGGCAAAAAGAGAAGGGAGCGGCAGAGGATGAGATAGTATTACTGACTCAATGGACATGAATCTGAGCAAACTCTGGGAGACAGTGGAAGACAGGAGCTTGGCGTGATAAAGTCTGTGGCTTCACAAAGAGTTGGACACAACTGACTGAACAACAGCTAGAACTAAAAAATGCTACACAGCCAATTTTAAGGAATTTTAAATTTACACTTTGATTGTGAAAATAAAGGTAAACATTTTATAAAACTAAGTCATTTTTAATTTTTTAAATTTCTTATAGTAAATGCAATTTAAACAACATTATGAATAGTTCATGTAACAAAGCAAAACTGACAAATTTAAAGTGAAGCTAATGGCTTTCCTTTATAAAGTTAAGTTTCAAAAAAGTTAAAAACAGCAATGAAAATGATATAAATTTTAATGTTTCCATTAAAATCTTAAGAAAAGGAATATTTTGGCTATCTTCACAGTTTTGGCTATCTTCATAGTTTCCAAGTTGCTATATTTTCCTGCATTTCAAGGCAAAGAAACACTGTATAAGAAAGTGATGTGTAAAAAAATAATAATTTAACATATGAAATTATTACACCAATTCCAAGCATATAAAATAAAGCCATGGGGTTTTCTATAATGGTCCAGATTTTATATTTAACATCACTTTTATCATCTATTTTATGTAGTTCTTTATTACATTAAAATTGTTTAAGTTCACTTAGCCAATGGAAAATTACTCCCACCCATAATTTTATCAAAAGTCTTACCACTAGAACTCACAGCATTTAGCACAATATCTGACTTAGAGCAAATGATCAATAAACACATGTTAATCAATGGGTGCTATTAACAAAATACTGTTTTCTTTCACTTTTAGAAAATCTATCCATCTCCTATATATAAACTGGTCCTCAATATATAGGTGATTGAATGGAGATAATGCTGGAAGACTTCCCTCAAAGCACAGCTATATATTCAAGAAATATATCATTTTTATCTCTTTTGTATACCAATTTTGTCTCTTTATATTTAAATGTAAGGTAATAAACTGAAAACAGAATGCATCCTTATTAATATCTACATCCAGTAATTTCTAAAATCTGTTGAAAAGGCATATAGTATGAAACTAATAATTATGCCATGAACAAATTGATGACCAAGTTTTCATAATTAATGTAGAACCTGGGCAATTAACTTGTGCCTGACACAAACAGCACACAAAGGAATGAAAAAATGATGACATTTTCTCCTCAAAAGGCACTACCTCTTAGTATGCCTCCTGCAGTATTTTGGTACGCACAAAGTATATATGCATTACATGTAAATATACTGCCACCACAAATAATAATATAAAGTTAGAGATACTTGAAATGCAAGGCAGCAATACTAAAATTAAACTAGCAGGATAACTCTGTGAAGTTAAGAAACTAGAACGGAATAATCTGAGTATTTCACATCAAAACAAGAGATCTCAGTTTTTATTTAGAGTTATTGCATTTCTTTCACTACACAATGCACTAGTTAATAAAAGATTCACAAGAACAGCACATATCTACCAAACTACAAAAAGAAACCATGTAGCAGATTTACTCAATTACGCAGCTAACACAAACCATCATGTACTTAGTTTGTAAAATATAATGGGAGTATTTTCCTGAATCTCTCACTGATGGAACACAGTCTTTTCAATTAATTTACATTATTATTTGATATATGCTCTTCATGAAGTTTTTTTACTCTTATTTTCCCCTCCCTAAAACTCCAGAAGCTTTTTGAAAACTTCTAAAGGTTCTAAAGCACAGTAAGCAATTGCTTGATACCTTCTTTCCACCCCTTTATTTTAAAGTGTTGTACAGCTGTTAATGTATGTTTGTGCTGGCATTGCAGAGTGGAGTCTTGGGAATACAAAATCTGATTTCAGAGAAACCAGAGCTAGCTTCAAAGAAAAGAGTAACCCTCTCCAGCTGATAAGATTTTTCCTAAAAGAAAACAACTACCAAGTAAGAAACACACTGATGATATCTCCTGTTAGTCCTCTACAATCCTTATTTATTCAACTACATATTTCCATTTCACATTTTCTTCTGTAATGGTTTAAATTTTTAAATTGAGTCTTTTTATTTTATTTACTTAGTCACACAACACAGCTTGCAGGATCTCAGCTCCCCAACCATGAATCAAACTCAGGCCACTAAACCCTCAGGGAACTTCTTGGTAGTTTATTTTTTGCTAGTTTATTTATTTACAGTAGATTTCAGAGTACAATCCCGTTGCTTCAAAGTACAATAAATTAGATATTTAAGGCAAAGAAAAAAAGCTATACAATTGGACAATATCCTCAAAATATCTCAGGATGAGATGAAACAAATTTAAGAAATATGAAATATCTTTTATAGATTTAGAATGTTACTGGGTAATAATAATTAGATAATTTATTTTCATACACTCATACTATAAAACTTAAATGTCATAACTGATTAGTTATAATTAAGTTTATTTTAAATCTTCTTTTCAGAAGAGAGGAATGAAATAAACAAACTAGTCACCAAGAATTTTCTCTCTTATTCTGGGAAAGACTGAGTTAAAGCAGGAAGAATGAAATTGTGTGGACAACCTATTACATAACTCTTCATAGTTTACAAATGTGAGTAAGTTTGAACTGTGGTTGGAGGGGAGAAGAAAAGAAACATTCATTCAAAGGACTTCTATAATATATTATAGGCATAAAATGACCTTTGAAGTTTGAACAAGAGTTTTGCAAAACTTAATTTATGATAAATATTAGTAACATGAAACAGACCTAGTAGTAAGTAGACCGAGTATCTCCAGACCTGAAGCTGTGTGCGAACAGTAGAAAGAGCACTGAGCTGGTCTTTTCAAACATATAATTAAAATGATGGATTTATAAGTAGTAGTGCAGTAGAATAAGCTTCCCTGATAGCTCAGTTGGTAAAGAGTCCACCTGCAATGCAGAAGACCCCGGTTCCATTCCTGGGTTAGGAAGATCCCTGGAGAAGGGAAAGGCTACCCACTCCATTATTCTTGGGCTTCCCTTGTGGCTCAGCTGGTAAAGAATCAGCCTGCAATGCAGAAAACCTGGGTTCAATCCCTAGGTTGGGAAGATCCCCTGGAGAAGGAAAAGGGTACTCACTCCAGTATTTTGGCCTGGAGAATTCCTTGGACTGTATAATCCAGGGAGTTGGACGCAACTTTACTTTCAGTGCAGTAGAATACTGTAGTCCTGACTTTGTATTTCTATGGAACTTTACAGTTTAAAACATTTTCACATAAGTAATTTCATTCAACCCTCCCAGTTATCCTCAAAACCCCATTTTACAGGTGAAAAAACAGAGACTCGAAAGAGTTTTTCCCAAATCCTAATCCATATAATTTCAGAAATGGAATATGAACCCAGATCTTATCATTCCAAGGTAATACATTTGTCTTCACCTGTACTTGTTTCTTCATCTTTAAAGTGGGAACCATGACTCCATGCAACAGTTTTTCATTTACTCCTCAAAAATTTAATAACAATTACATGACAGGCAAGGTTAAAATGACATGCATGGTGAAAGTACTTTGGATGCTGTATAAAAATAAAAGCAAAACATCCATACACAAAGGGAGGGTGGTAGCAGTATAGAAACTGGTCTGGGCTTCAAGATCTCAGAACTAATCATTTAACCCACAGCACTGTGTTCCTGTGGGCTCCCTACAACGTGTATGTGAGAAATAATCATGACAGAGACTGGTGCAAAAGTCTATTAAATTAGATTTAAAGTAGATTAAAATAGTCTAGTAGACTATTAACATTTTAACTTATACCAAAAAATCACTAGCTAAGTGACTTCTCTCTCAGGGATTAGGATCTAAAGTCAGCACATAAGGAAAGTTTGCATATGGTCAATGGCACACTGAAGATGGACACACTTTCTCTCATAGTCAGTTTTTTTTCTTTGACTGAGTACCAGAAGAATTAGCTTACATTTCACGTTACATTAAAAATACATACATATCTTTATGGGAAATAGATGGGGAAACAGTGGAAACAGTGTCAGACTTTATTTTGGGGGGCTCCAAAATCACTGTGGATGGTGATTGCAGCCATGAAATTAAAAGACGCTTACTCCTTGAAAGGAAAGTTATGACCAACCTGATAGCATATCAAAAAGCAGAGACATTACTTTGCCTACAAATGTCCATTTAATCAAGGCTATGGTTTTTCCAGTGGTCACGTATGGATGTGAGTGTTGGACTGTGAAGAAAGCTGAGCGCTGAAGAATTGATGCTTTTGAACTGTGGTGTTGGAGAAGACTCTTGAGAGTCCCTTGGACTGCAAGGAGATCCAACCAGTCCATCCTAAAGGAGACCAGTCCTGGGTGTTCATTGGAAGGACTGATGCTGAAGCTGAAACTCCAGTACTTTGGCCACCTCATGCAAAGAGTTGACTCATTGGAAAAGACCCTGATGCTGGGAGGGATTGGGGGCAGGAGGAGAAGGGGATGACAGAGCATGAGATGGCTGGATGGCATCACTGACTCAATTGACGTGAGTCTGAGTGAACTCCAGGAGTTGGTGATGGACAGGGAGGCCTGGTGTGCTGCAATTCACGGGGTCACAAAGAGTCGGACACGACTGAGCAACTGAACTGAACTGAAACTCTAGAACCACACTCATCCCAGCCCACATTAAACAAAAAAAAAAATGAGACTGACAGGCAAAAAAGATTTACATCTCACATTCACTCCCAACTTACATTTATTGGGGAGAATATTTTAATTTCTCTTTTTGACTAAATTTCCATATATGTATTTAAGTAAATTTATACTATAAATTTAGCAGAAGTCACTAGAATAGAAAGCATANAAAAAAAAAATGAGACTGACAGGCAAAAAAGATTTACATCTCACATTCACTCCCAACTTACATTTATTGGGGAGAATATTTTAATTTCTCTTTTTGACTAAATTTCCATATATGTATTTAAGTAAATTTATACTATAAATTTAGCAGAAGTCACTAGAATAGAAAGCATAAAGGTATATACCCATATTAATATTCACATATATGTGGAAATAATAACGTACTCAAAAACTGCCACACTTTATGATGCTGAGAGAACCCTTAACTTCTATTTCTACACTGCATATTTCAGTAATAACTTACTTGTTAGGCTATATGTTATCCCCATTAAAGAATATGGATGTATGCATAAATGTATATTAAATTTTCCAAAAGAATAGCCTATAAAACAATGCTATTTAGACAAGCATGTTAGAGCCCCAGGTCTGCTGTCATTGTCCGATGATTCTTAATGTTTGACATAAAGGAAAAAATCCACCTTGATTAAAAGAAATGTGCAATCTTTTACAGAAAATGATTCTACAATCAATAACTGTTGCTACATATTTTGTTCAATGTAACACCTGTCTCTTATACACATCTCTATTCTATTTTTTTTTTTTTTAAATCACAGAAATTACCAATCTTATAAAAAAATTAAAAAGAAGAAGCCCACAATGAAGAAACTTGACTTTAGCTCTTTTTTAAAATTAAAAATAAGGAACACAAAACACTTGCCTTAACAAATCTGGTATCGCTTTATGGCTGGTGAAGAGGGTGGATATGAGTGAAAGGATATAGAAATCTGAGGGATTATGAAAGAGAAGCTCGGCTCAGGTACACATCAGGCAATCCCTTGAGTTCCAAATACATCTTTACCTTTAGGATCTAGAAGAAGGCGAGCGCGCAGCGCCTGTGTAAAGCACCAGAAGGAATCCTTGTAAAGTTTCTGTTTCCCAAGCAGCGCAGGTGAAAGAGGAGCCCCAGCTCAGACAGAGGGCAGCCTGCAATCAACCGGTCCAGTAGGAAAAGAGCCCCAACTGGATGCTGAGGTAGAACGAAGAAAACCCTGTCAACCCTGGGCCGAAGCTGGAGAGAATGAAGGTGAGCGGAGCTCAGGATCAAAGAGAACAATCCCGGCCAGGTCCCTCCCCCTGCGCATGCGCCCTCTCATCCATGCCACACCCTCGGGTCTTGAGACCAGCAGCCCATCGTTATCCCTGTTTACCACGTTCCTCAAGAGAGGCCCCAGACTCAGTGATCATTCCTCATACCCTGGACACTTTATGCACATTCAATCCAGTCCGTCACATCTTCTGACCCCTTCTCTTCTTTTCTCCGGATGTTCTTCCGCTGTGCTACCTGGAATTCACTGTCAGTTGGCAGCAATATGCCTATTCAATCCTCTGCTTTTCTGAATGCTTCTTACTTCGTACTGACACTTGCTCTTCTGAGGACATTGACAAATTACCTATATACATTATTATATTATTTTCCACATTCTCAAAAAGTAAAATTGTTTAAAATTTTATTTTTTACAAACTCATAGAGAATAAATCAGTGGTTACCAGCAATATAGATGTGGGGGAGTGAGACATACAAACTGTTGGCTTTAAGACAGTCTGTAAGGATATATCAGAGAAGGCAATGGCATCCCACTCCAGTACTCTTGCCTGGAAACTCCCATGGACGGAGGAGCCTGGTAGGCTGCAGTCCACGGGGTCGCTGAGTCAGACACGACTGAGCAACTTCACTTTCACTTTTCACTTTCATGCATTGGAGAAGGAAGTGGCAACCCACTCCAGTGTTCTTGCCTGGAGAATCCCAGGGATGGCGGAGCCCAATGGGCTACCATCTGTGGGGTCGCACAGAGTCGGACACGACTGAAGTGACTTAGCAGCAGCAGCAGCAGCAGTAAGGATATACTGTACAACACAGGGAATATGGCCAATATTTTGTAATAACTGTAAATGGAGTAATCTTTAAAAACTGTATAAAACTACATATGTAAGGAGGAAAATGAAATTAAAATTTTTAGTCTTAGTTGTTTATTTCTTTTGCCTCTTTTAAGTTGGAAATAATTTGTTTTTCTTCACTCTCAGACAGTAAAGAATCTGCCTGCAATGCAGGAGACCCGGGTTCACTCCCTGGGTCAGAAAGATCCCCTAGAGAAGGAAATGGCTACCCAGTCCAGTATTCTTGACTGGAGAATTCCATGAACAGAGGAGCCTGGCAGGCTACAGTCCGTGGGGTTGCAAAGAGTCAGACATGACTGAGTGACTAACACACATATATATATATATAAGGAGGGAAAGAAAGTTAAAATTTTTAGTTTTAGTTGGGAAAAATTTGGTTAGTCTCCACTCTATGGACATTTCCATATTCTTTTTCTGAAGAAAGAATGCAAGATCCACCTGGAAAAGCTGTCAATCCACAGTGTCATTTTCACATATTTAACATACTCAATTAACCAATGAAAAATGCCTAGACAAGTAGACTAACCATAGAAATTTTAATAAGACCAAGCAAAAAATATTGTGTTAATATTCTTTTTCATTCAACAGAAGAAACATACAGGTTCTGCTGAATACAGAATAATTTGATCTAAATTATAAAATATTTAATCAAGGACCAGATTCTCAATCTTAATTTCAAGAATATTTTTAAAGTAACGCAGCCTATTCTTAAGTGAATTTGCACCAGATGTGATTGACACTCCAATGAACCCAAATAAGTTCTCATCATCCGTTAAAACAAAGGAAATTGTTTACATGAACAAAATTAAATGATAGTCAAAGCTGAAACATCCAAACAACAAAGTATTCCCTTCCCATGATAAAATAAAGCTTCTACATATTCCTAGTCTAAAAAAAAGTTATGACTTTTATATTTCTTTAAATCAAAATAAAAATTTAAATTGCAAAATAAACATTTAGAAATGCTTATTTTCACAATACTTCATCAATAAACACAGGAGGTGATAATACTTATTATATATTTTGAACTCTTTAAATACCAGAGAGGAATGATTCACTTATATGAATTTGCAATATTCTACATTTTGCTTACTTGTGAATTTAAAGAATGAAGATATAACTAATTCCACCTCTTAAAAATACAGCCATTAATAAAAAATGAACAGCTTGAAAGGTAATTCTTATTTTCGGCTAGCAGAATTCAAAATACAATACGAATTAAGAAAATTACATGTACAAATGTATGTAGTGATGTATGTGTATGTACAGCATGTGTAGTCTTCTTCAACATATGCTGGCTAGCCTGAATTAGTGGTGCTAAGGATGATGAAGGAAAGTTATGACCAACCTAGATAGCATATTAAAAAGCAGAGAAATTACTTTGCCTACAAAGGTCTGTTTAGTCAAGCCTATGGTTTTTCCAGTGGTCATGTATGGATGTGAGAGTTGGACTGTGAAGAAGGCTGAGCACCGAAGAATTGATGCTTTTGAACTGTGGTGTTGGAGAAGACTCTTGAGAGTCCCTTGGACTGCAAGGAGATCCAACCAGTCCATTCTAAAGGAGACCAGTCTTGGGTGTTCATTGGAAGGACTGATGCTGAAGCTGAAACTCCAATACTTTGGCCACCTCATGCGAAGAGCTGACTCATTGGAAAAGACCCTGATGCTGGGAGGGACTGGGGGCAGGAGGAGAAGGGTCTGACAGAGGACGAGATGGCTGGATGGCATCATTGACTTGATGCACATGAATTTGGGTGAACTCCGGGAGTTGGTGATAGACAGGGAGGCCTGGCATGCTGCGATTCATGGGGTCGCAAAGAGTCGGACACAACTGAGCGACTGAACTGAGGGGAGGCGAGGTGAAGTCGCTCAGTCGTGTCCGACTCTTTGCGACCCCGTGGACTGTAACCTACTAGGCTTCTCCGCCCATGGGATTCTCCAGGCAAGAATACTGGAGTGGATTGCCATTTCCTTCTCCAGGGGATCTTCCCGACCCAGGGATCGAACCCGGGTCTCCCGCATCAGAGGCAGACGCTTTAACCTCTGAGCCACCAGGGAAGCCCTGACTGAACTGAAGGATGATTTATATCTCACACAGAGCAAATAACAGTTGGAAAAACTGCTGTTATTAGTGCTGGAGAAGTAAGGAAATAAAATTTTCCTGAAGCAGTCCCATATTAAAGGTATAAAGTTACTGGTAACTGATACGGAAAGGGGACAAATCCCTATACATAGGACTTGAAGAAAGATAAAGACATCGAAAAGGTTAAAACTGATCAGGACCTACCACTGACTCAGTAACACTTAGATAACAGAAATAGTGAAAAACTTGGCAGTTATCTTGAGACAGAATCCTACCAAAAAATTTTTATTCCTCATTTTCTCCTTAATAGTTTATTTATTTCAAAGTATCTACAATTCTCCATTTCTCTTTTCTGGGGAAGTCAAAGCCAAAGTGGTCATAGGTGAATTTGTTAATTACATGATGCCTCATTTTCAATAACAGAAATTAATTCATATTATGGAGACACTGAGGAACCAGGAATCCTAGCTCTGAACCTAGAACTAATATTATACTAAAACACAAACCTCGCTTTTATTCATGTAGATCTGTTAGTATAAAATATAAACAATAAATTGCTATGTTGCAGAAAAAGGGGTAAAGTTATTTTGTACAAATAGTCACAATTTTCATACTATGAAAAACAGTAGGCACTCTGTAATAAGTTTATAGTTCACAGGATTCTTTTTTGAAAAAATGACTTACTATATTCTTACATCAGCCCGATATTCATTTTACAAATTAAAAACTGTGATTCAAATACGTTAACTTATTTGTCCAAAAATAAGTCATAGAATTCATAACTGACAGTCTGAAATTCAAATTCCAATATTTGGAATAGCTATATATTTTTAACAGGGTTATAAACTATAGCCACTTTCTTCTTCCCTGGTGGCTCAGAGGTTAAAGCGTCTGCCTGCAATGCGGGAGACGTGGGTTCGATTCCTGGGTCGGGAAGATCCCCTGGAGAAGGAAATGGCAACCCACTCCAGTATTCTTGCCTGGAGAACCCCATGGACGGAGGAGCCTGGTGGGCTACGGTCCATGGGGTCGCGAAGTTGTACACGACTGAGCGACTTCACTTTCACTTTTCACTTTCATGCATTGGAGAAGGAAATGGCAACCCACTCCAGTGTTCTTGCCGGAGAATCCCAGGGACGGGGGAGCCTGGTGGGCTGCTGTCTATGGGGTCGCACAGAGTCGGATACGACTGAAGCGACTTAGCAGCAGCAGCAGCAGCAGGCATTACATATTTCACAGGTGAAATCTTGTGGCCTTTTATCAACCTCTCCATATTTCCCTCAACTTCCAGTTCCTGGTAACCACTTATCTACTTTTTGTTTCTATAAATTTGAAGTTTGTTTGTTTTACTTCACATGTAAGTGATATTATAAAGTACTTATCTTTGTCTGGCTTATTTCATTTAGCAAAATACCTTCAAGGTCCATTTTGTCACAAACGGCAGGATTTCCTTCTTTTTCGTGGCTGAATAATATTCCATTGTGGGTGAGTCCCACTGATGGACACTGAAAAACAATAACTGCTGACACTCTGAGCTTTGCTACAGAGGAATTGATCTGGCTGGAGCTGGAGCTTGAAGCAGGATGAAATACCAGTTATGTATCATATAGATGATGTCCAGAACCTCTAAATTTTCTATTAAAACTTATTTCTGAGTTCTAGTCTAAATGACAACATAGGAGACTCCTGAACTCACCTTCTCCCACGAGCATACCAAACTCAGGTATACCCAAAGTAATCCCCTCTGAAAAAATCCAGTAACTAGCTGAGTGACATTCATACCAGGTAAACAAGAAAATATCCACATTAAAACAGGTATCAGCACATCCTCAAACACTGGGAACCACTAAGAACAAATAAAGAAGGTTGGATGATCACAAAGGTTTGAGCAACAACCAAGAACTTGGGCCAGCAGAACAGTAAGGTTTATCTTCCTATATGAGGCCACTCCATCACTGGAAGGTGTCTATTCTATCTAAGACCAGAATCAACATACAGAGTAAAAAATTTTGAGGAAGAAGCAATATGTTCTAAACTAAAGAAGAAGATAAAACTCCAGAGAGGTATTAATGAAACAGAGATAACTGATTACCTAATAGAGTTCAAAATAATGATCACAAAGATGTTCACCAAGGCCAGGAGGACAATGCATGAACTGAGTGAGAATTTCAACAAATAGATAACACAAGAATATACCAAATAGAAATGACAGAGCTGAAAAATACAATAACTGAACTGAAAATTTCAATACAGGGGTACAGCAGCAGACTAGATGAAATGGAAGAAAGGATCAGTGAACTTGAAAATAGGGCAGTAGGATGCATCCAATCAGAGAAGCAAAAGAAAAAATAATGAAAAAGAGTGATGACAGCTTAAAGGACTTCTAGGGCACCATCAAGCAGACCAAATAACAGCCTAAGTTTATATACCTCAAGGAACTAGAAAAGAAGAACTAACTAAGTCAACAGTTAGTAGAAAGAAGGAAATAACAAAGATCAGAGCAGAAATGAATGAAACAGAGACTAAAAAGACAACAGAAAAGATAAGTGAACATTTCTCCAAAGAAGACATACAGATGGCCAAGAGGCACATGAAAAGATGCTCATCACTCAGACCAATTTATATTCCCCCCAATAGTGTGGAAGTGTTTCCTTTTCTCCACACCCTCTCCAGTACTTACCTGTAGACTTTGATGATACTGTTCTCATTGGTATTAGGTGATACCTTACTGTGGTTCTGATTTACATTTCTCTAATAGTGATGTTGAGCATCTTTTCATGTGCCTCTTGGCCATCTGTAAATTGGTCTAGCCACTATGAAAAACAATATGGAGTTTTCTTAAAAAACAAAATAGACCTACCATATAGTCCAGCAATTATCCCACTCCTGGGTATATAAACAGAAAAGATTAAATCTCTAACTCAAAAAGATACATGCACCCCAGTATTTATAGAGACACTATTTATAATAGCCAAGACATGGAAACAACCCAGGTACCCATCAATAGATGACTGGCTTAATAAAATATGGCATAAATGTGCAATGGAATATTAGTCACAAAAAAGAATGAAATATTAGAGAAAAATAAATACAGTATCACTTACATGTAGAATCTTAAAAAAAAAAATACAAATAAATCTATATACAAAATAGAAACAGACTCACAGACACAGAAAACAAACTTACGGTTGCCAATGGGGAAAGGGAGCGGGGGAAGGGATAAATTGGGAGCATTTATCCCTTAAATTGGTTAACAGATTCAAACTACTAGATAAGCAACAAGGACTTACTGTACAGCACAAGGAACTATCTTCAGTGTCTTGTAACAACCTATAATGGAAAACAATATGAAAATGCACAGCTGCTAAGTCACTTCAGTCCAACTCTTGCGACCCCATGGACTATAACCCACCAGGCTCCTCTGTCCATGGGATTCTCCAGGCAAGAAATACTGGGGTGGGTTGCCATATCCTTCTCCAATGTGAAAATAAGTAAATATATATCTGTATAACTGAATCACTTTCTGTACATCTGAAGCTAACACAACATCAACTACACTTCAATAAAGTAAATCAACTATACTTCAATAAAAAAAGGAAAGATCAGTGAAACTAAGAGCTGGATTTTTTGAAAACATAAGCAAAATAGATAACCCTTTAGCTAAAATTTACCAAGAAAAAAGAAAGAGGAGTCAAACAAATAAAATAATAGGTGAAAGAGGAAATATTCAAATATTTCCTAATATCAAATACAAAGGATCATAAGAGACTTCTGTATAGAATTATCTGGCAAAAAATTAGACCACCTAGATGAATAGAAACATACAACCTACCAAGACTGAATCACAACTGAAAATCTGATTTCTGAAAGAAATCAGTAATCAAAGCCTCCAAAAAAAAAAAGTCTAGGACTGAACAGCTTCACCACGAATTCTACCAAACATTTAAGGAATTCAAACCAATCCTTCTCAAGCTCTTCAAAAAGACGGAAGAGGAATGAACAATTCCAAACTCATTGTATGAAGCCATCTCTACCATGAAACTGAAACCAGACAAGGACATTACAAGAAAAGAAAATTACAGGCCAATATCCCTGATGAACACGTTGTAAAAATCCTCAACAAAATACTGGCAAACCAAGTCCAACAAAACATTAAAAGGATCATAAACCATGATTAAGTGGGATTTATGCCAGGGATGCAAAAATGGTTCAGTGTCTGCAAATCAATCAATATGATGCACAATATTAACAAAATGAAGGATAAAAATATTATCATCTCAATAGATACAGAAAAAACATCTGAAAAATTTAACATCAATTAATGATAAAATTCTCACAAACTAGGTATTAAGTGTGCATACCTCAAGCTAACAAAGGCCAAAGCTAACATCATACTCAGTGACAAAAAAACTGAAAACTTTCCTCTAAGTCCAGGAACAAGACAGGAATGCCCACTTTCATCACTTTTATTCAGCACAGTACAGGAAGTCCTACCCAGAGCTATCTGGCAATAATTAGAACAAAAAAAGACATTCAAATTGGAAAGGAAGAATTAAAACTGTCTGTTTGTAGATGACATATTACATACAGAAAATCCTCAAGACACTACACACACACTAACTGTTAGGACTAATCAATAAATTCAGTAATGTTGCAGGACACAAAAATTAATATAAAAATAAACTGTATTTCCATACATTTTTTATATCAGAAAGAGAAATTAGAAAATAATCCAAATTGTAATTGCATCAAAAGACTAAAATACCTAAGAATAAACTGAACCAAGAATGTGAAAGATTTATACACTGAAAACTATGAGACACTGATGAAAGCAACTGAAGAAGACATATAAAAATGAAAAGAATCTCAGTGTTCATGGCTTGGAAAATTAATATTATTAAAAGGTCAACACTACTCAAAGCAATCTACAGATTCAATGCAGTCACTATGAAAATAACAATGGCATTTTTCACAAAAACAGAAAAAACAACTAAAATACATACGGAACCACAAAAGACTTCAAGTAACCAAAGCAATCTTGAGGAAAAAAAAAAGGACAAGGCTGGAAGAATCCACATTTCCTGGTTTATAACAATATATCTATAGTAATCAAAACAGTATGGTTTGAGCATTAAGTACATGCAAGGAATGAAACTGGACCCCTATCTTCTACCATACACAAAATCAACTCAAAATGGATTAAAGATTTGAACAAAGACCTGAAACTGCAAAAGTTCTAGAAGAAAACACAGAAGGTAAGCTCACTGATGCGCCAAAGAATTGATGCTTTCAAACTGTGGTGTTGGAGAAGACTCTTGAGAGTCCCTTGGACTGCAAGGAGATTCAACTAGTCCATCCTAAAGGAAATCAGTCCTGAATATTCACTGGAAGGACTGATGTTGAAGCTGAAACTCCAATACTTTAGCCACCTGATGCGAAGAGCTGACTGATTTGAAAAGACCCTGATGCTGGGAAAGATTGAAGGCGGGAGGAGAAGGAGACGACAGAGGATGAGATGGTTGGATGGCATCACCGACTCGATGGACATGAGTTTGGGTAAACTCCAGGAGTTGGTGATGGACAGAGAAGCCCGGTGTGCTGCAGTCCATGGGGTCACAAAGAGTCAGACACACTGAGCAACTGAACTGACTGAAGCTCATTGACATCAGGTCTTGGTAATGAATTTCTGGATTGGATACTAAGAGTCAATTCCTAGACAGGTTGATGAGAAGTGCCGGGTCCGTGAGGAGGTAAAATGTGTCTGGGCTCTCAAGGAGGAGATAGGGTCTAGAATTCTCAAAGAGGAGGAAAGGACAAACTTTTTTTTCTACATTCTTTAGTAAAGATTACATATAACAATGTATCCTGCTCGAGGATAGTTTCTCCTTCTTAACCTTCTGACTAATCCTGTTACCTTAGAATGTGTATTATGAGAATGGGTCTAAGTAAGATCTTTCTATTGTTAGTTCTAACCCTGTCATCTTGAAATGTAAATTGTGGGAGTGGGTCTAGTAAGATCTTTACAACCTTGAGACATTCTTTTGATTTAGTGTAATAACCAATTTAGAAAGTATACAATTTCCTTGCTAAGACTAGCCAGGGGGCACTCTCTGTCCCTCTTCTGATGTCTGTGTCAGAAACTTTCTCTGTCCCTTTTTCACTTTAATAAAACTCTGCTACACCAAAGCTCTTGAGTGATCAAGCCTGGTCCCTGGTCCTGAAGCTAAATCTTCTCTTTCGGAGATCACAAATCTGACACAGTTCACTATAAGCTATTAGTGTAAGAGCAAAGGCAAGAGGTGGCTCAGAGGTTAAAGTGTCTGCCTGGAATGCAGGAGACCCGGGTTCGACCCCTGGGTTGGGAAGATCCCCTGGAGAAGGAAATGGCAACCCACTCCAGTACTCTTGCCTGGAGAATCCCATGGAGAGAGGAGCCTGGTAGGCTACGGTCCATGAGGTCGCAAGAGTCGGACACAACTGAGCGACTTTACTTACTTACTTACTTAAAGGCAAGAAAAGCAAAAATAAACAATTGAGGGTATTTTCCTGGTGGTCCAGTTGTTAAGACCCCATGCTTCCATGGCAGGGCACATAGGTCTGATCGCTGGTTCAGTTCAGTTCAGTTCAGTCACTCAGTTGTGTCCGACTCTTTGCAACCCTGTGATCATTGGTAGGGGGAAATAAAATCCTGGCTGCCACATGGTGCAGCAAAAATTTTTAAAAAAGGATTATATAAAACTCAAAAGCTTCTGCTCAGCAAAGGAAACTATGAACAAAATGAAGAGGACACCAATGAAAAGAAAAAAAAAATAGTTGCAAATCATACATATCATAAAGAGTTAATATCCAAAATATATAAACAATCCATACAGCTCAATAGCCAAAAAATCTGATTTATAAGTGGGCAGAGGAACTGAACAGACATTTTTACAAAAACATACCAACAGCCAAAAGGTACATGAAAAGGTGCTCAACATATCTAATCATCAGTAAAATGCAAATTAAAACCATAGGACATCACCTCACACTTATTTAGAATAGCTATCATCAAAAAGAAAGGTAATGCCAAAAAATGTTCAAACTACTGCACAATTGCACTCATCTCACTAGCAAAGTAATGCCTAAAATTCTTCAAGCCAGGCTTCAACAGTACGTGAACCATAAACTTTCAGATGTTCAAGCTGGATTTAGAAAAGGCAGAAGAACCAGAGATCAAATTGCCAACATCCACTGGATCATCGAAAAAGCAAGAAAGTTCCAGAAAAACATCTACTTCTACTTTATTGACTATGCCAAAGCCTTTGACTGTGTATATCACAACAAACAATGGAAAATCCTTAAAGAGATGGGAATACCAGACCACCTGACCCACCTCCTGAGAAATCTGTATGCAAGTCAAGAAGCAACAGTTAAAACTGAACATGGAACAACAGAGTGGTTCCAAATTGGGAAAGGAGTATGTCAAGGCTGTATATTGTCACCTTGCTTATTTAACTTATATGCAGAGTTCAGTTCAGTTCAGTTCAGTCGCTCAGTCGTGTCCAACTCTTTGCGACCCCATGAATCGCAGCACGCCAGGCCTCCCTGTTCATCACCATCTCTCGGAGTTCACTCAGACTCACATCCAT
>SJYT01030483.1:276715-297969 GCA_006410635.1 Cephalophus harveyi
GGACTGCAGCCCACCAGGCTCCCCAGTCCCTGGAGTACTGGAGTGGGGTGCTATCGCCTTCTCCACGGGTCTCATGACTTCATGGCAAATAGAAGGGGAAATAACGGAAACAGTGAGAGACTTTATTTTCTGGGACTCCAAAATTACTACAGATGGTGACTGCAACCATGAAATTAAAAGAAGCTTGCTCCTTGGAAGAAAAGCCATGACCAACCTAGACAGCATATTAAAAAGCAGAGACATTACTTTGCCAACAAAGGTCCTGTATAGTCAAGGCTATGGTTTTTCCAGTAGTCATGTATAGATGTGAAAGTTGGACTAGATGTGTATAAGAGACAGGTGCTATACAGCTCACCTTAAATTAAATACATACATGCCACATATATTTGTTACCACTAGGTTTAAATCATTTCTTTGTACATCATAAGGATGTCAAAATGGTCCTTGTCTTCAAGGAGGCTTGAGAGAAAAGAAGACAAGACATAGAAGCTGGAACTATATACAAGTCTGAAATCGCTAAAGGAGCTTAGAAAGTATCTCAGCACAGACACAAAAAGACCATCAAAGGGCAAGTGTACCCATGTCTTCTGCACCTCCTGCATCGGCAAGTGGTGTTGGAGAAGACTCTTCAGAGTCCCTTGGACTGCAAGGAGATCCAACCAGTACATCCTAAAGGAAATCGGTCCTGAATATTCACTGGAAGGACTGATGCTGAAGCTGAAATTCCAATACTTTGGCCACCTGATGCGAAGAACTGACTCATTTTAAAAGACCCTGATGCTGGGACAGATTGAAGGTGGGAGAAGAAGAGGATGACAGAGGATGAGATGGTTGGATGGCATCACCGACTCAATGGACATGAGTTTGAGTAAACTCCGGGAGTTGGTGATGGACAGAGAGGCCTGACAGGCTTCAGTCCATGGGTCACAAAGAGTTGGACACAATTGAGTGACTGAACTGAACTGAATTGATCATAAAAAAGACAAGAGTTGGCGAGGATGTAGAGAAAGGGGAACCCTGTGCACTATTGGTGGAAATGTAAATTGGTGCAACCACTATGGAAAAGAGTATGAAAGTCCCTCAAAAAAATTTCAGGTAGAACTACCATATGGTCCAGTAATCTCACTTCTGGAAATATATCCAGAGGAAATTAAAACAAAGATATTGAAGAAATATCATCACTCCTGTGTTCTTTGCAGCATTATTTATAATAATCAAGAAATGTAAGAAACCTAATATTTGCATTTTTAATTAGAATCAAAGTCCTTCCTGATTTGGAGGTTTTCAAGTGGTCATTTCATTCATGACTCTTATTAGAGAGTTCTGTACCAGAAATATGAATCTCTGGTTCCACTGGAGATCACCTAGCCTTCTCCTTTAGGCCCTAGAGAATTCCACTCGCTGGCCTTACCAGCCTAGTCTTTCCCTCTCATCAGAGGCAGCAGCAGCAGGACCAACAGTATGAGCTCCAACAGGAGTAGAAGGGTCAAAGGGAAGCCGGCAAACGAGGGAATAAAATGGTAATTGCCTTTTTTAAATGGATTCACAGCATCTTCCGTACTTCAAGGTCTCGATTCACTTTCTCCTTAACATTTTATTCACTGAGAAAAATGACAGAAATACCAAATTTAGCAAGTCAGTTCCTCAATCCTACAAACATTTGGTAAGATGCAACTTAGTTTGGAGTTGGGGAAAACCTTAAAGATCAAATTCTAGACTCCATGACAAAATAGATTCAGGTAGACTCAGTGACTTGTCCAAGATTACTTTTCTGAAGTTAATATTTTTAAAAGAGTAAATAAACATTTTTCAAGTTTTTCTTTGACAACCTTTACATGGGAAAAAGAAGTAAAGATCTGTTTAAACTTTCAAAAATAAGTTCTTTTAAAAGTTGTCATTTTCTAATTTTTCCAACACAGTCTGGTTGGAAGTCATTTGTCCTCTTATTTAATAAAAAACAGAAAATTGTTTATCAACATATATAATACCTTATAGTGCAGCATGTTCCTGATATTAAGGAATTCAAGGTAAAGAAAAAGGCAAATGACTTACAGAACTTCAGAGAAACTTTTTTTCCTGAAGAGACTAAAAACAAGACCACCTGTGAGTTAAGATATTCTCAGAAAAATTCTGTTTAAGAGATAAATGTGTTTGTTTCACTGTAATATAAGGGAAAAAAGAAACTGGACTTATGAAGCACACTGGAAAGTCCCATCATTCCCAAGCCTATCCTCATCAGTACAATAAAATAATGAAAGCCAAGGTATCCCTGGTTAGGATCCAAACTGTGTGCTTTGGTTTCTACTAGGAGTTACATTAAATTTCCCAATGAAATGTTTTTATTTTTTTCTTTATCTGGGTTATTTCTTTGTAGCTGCTACCATCCCACAGAAGAGTGATTTTACAGTTCAAATGACCTGCGGCTCGCACTTTGTCTTTGGGAATAGTTCTTCTGCCATTTTTTCATTGTCCCTTGCCCTACCTTTTTCTACCTTAAGAACATCCAGTGCCCACATCTTTATTAACAAAATATTGCAAATCCAAGGAAGAACGAATACCAAAATTGACCAAGATAAAAACTGTAAAGCTATAGTAGTATGCAAACAGAAGGAAACAAATAATGTAGACAAATATGATAGCCAAGAAGCTGAAGAAAGCTCTTAAAGCCAAGATTTAATGTCAGAGAAGGTAAATCTAACATTCACTTTGTTTTTTCTGTTCCTGGAATGAATTCTTACTCTGAGCAAGAATAACAACAGCAATAAATCTAAAGGGAAACAAATATTGAGGAAGCCTAATTATACCTTTTTCTTCATAATACACAGCAAATCTTAACACTCAGTAGCATAACATATAATAGTAGGAGAGCTCATTAGTTAAAATATCTCACTAGACTGTTTAAAGACTGCCTCTGGTGGCTTAGGTGGAACAGATATTTATTGCCTCTTTAAAAAAGCCTACAATTGCCCCAAGTTTTTCCTGCCAATACTTTTAATCTTATTTGTTATGTCAATATACTTCTCTTTTTTCGAAAATGTATTTGGCAATTCATTTTCCAAGAATCTATTATAATAAATTCAGTTTGTGGACCTCTGTCCCTAAGAAAAAAAGTCATTCTAGATTTACTTTTAAAACATGAATTTATTTGGTTGCCTCACTTATATACTTACTTTTTAAAAATTCCTTGCATTTTTATAAATTTCAGAGGGCAAGATTCAGATAGAAAGAGAGAGTGAAAGAGAGAGAATTTTGTAATAGAATCCTATCTGAGCCAGCTCTCAGTAGTCTTTTGGCAAAAGGCCTGTGTGTGAACTACATCCAAGACCTCAGTCTGAAAGGCAGCCAAAGAGTCCATAAAAGAACAAGCCCAAAATGACTTACTACCTTTAACCTTTGACCTTTTACCCAGTTGCCTCATACTTTGTGAACTTGAAATCTTGTGAGAGAATGTTTAGCCATGCTGCTTACAAACAGCCTATTTATTCCACAGGAACAGCTTGGCAGGACATATCCAGGTCACCTGACCTTAGGTTGTCACAGAAACCATGAGACTTGGGTTCTTTTTGCAGTTAAGCCAAAACTGCAACATTCCGACTGACGAAATGAGTGTAGAACTGTACAGCAATCCTCAAACATTTAATTCACCTGTATATTGTATACTTCACCAAAGTATTAACACACAAAATGTAAAAGCAATCACAAATGAACAAGAAGAATAAGCCATGCCTTCTGCAGAGAACAGAAAAAGCATAAATTCTTAACCTAAATGTTACAAGTTGATCTCAACTATTATTCTGCCCTAGATCTTGCTCAATTTATCAGCACACAACAAAAAATCACACAATCTTTAAGTTATTCATATATTTTCAAAACTCTGTGTGTTTTTGTGTGTTTTAACTTGAGCCTCTATTTTAGTCAGACTTTATATTAAGCATTTACCTGAAGAAATTACTTCATTAATTTCATTATCTCCAGCATGTTTTAACTAATTGTTCAAGGCTGCTTCTTTGATCATCTCAGTGATCCTTTTCAAACAGATTATATAATTAATTCCCCCAAATTATTAGTGAGTATAAATATAGCCAGATTTCCTTTTTTAAGTGAAAATTGATTTCAAGAATGAATAAAATAGTGAGTAATCATATTTCAAAGGGTCCTTTATTATTCAATGAATTTATTTTCAAGAGTTATTTTCTGAATTTCCTTACCATACCCAAAATACAAGAGAAGGAAATGGCAATCCACTCCAGTACTCTTGCCTGGGAAATCCCAAGGACAGAGGAGCCTGGTAGGCTACAATCCATAGAGTCGCAGAAGTTGGACACGACTGAGCGACTAAACACAGACACACACCCAATATATAATTACATTTGCCAAAATATGCACACAACTTATCAGGGATACCAACATTTAAAATAAAGTTAATGAGTTTTCTTAACTGAAGAAAACTGTAACACTGTATTCACATATGTATCTGCTGCTGCTGCTGCTGCTAAGTCACTTCAGTCGTGTCCGACTCTGTGCAGCCCCATAGATAGCAGCCCACCAGGCTCCCCCGTCCCTGGGATTCTCCAGGCAAGAACACTGGAGTGGGTTGCCATTTCCTTCTCCAGTGCATGAAAGTGAAAAGTGAAAGTGACGTCGCTCAGTCATGTCTGATTCTTAGCGACCCCATGGACTGCAGCCTACCAGGCTCCTCTGTCCATGGGATTTTCCAGGCAAGAGTACTGGAGGGGGCTGCCATTGCCTTCTCCACACATATGTGTCTACTACTAAGGAAAAATTGAGTTAATTGCTTGGATATGTCACAACAGAATGGCCACTTGAAAAATGGTAAGGATGGTCATTACTTTAGGAAAAGAGTTTCTTTTTTAAAATCTAAGAATAATAATAACAATAGGTAACATATATTGAATGTGCCGAACACTGCTGGAAGGATTTTGACATGGATTAGATAATTTAATCTTCACAACAACCCTATGAGATAGATACTATTATCACTCTCATTTTATAGATGAGGAAAGTGAGACTAAGAGAGATCAGGCCGCACTCCTAGCAAGAGGAAGATTTGGAATCTGAACTTAAAGCAATCTGACTTTACTGTCTCTAAAACAATGGCCTTTAGAAAATAACTTACCAAGTACATAAGTAAAATAACACATTATTACTTAGAATATTAAAAACTTAAATATCACTTTACACTTTATAAAATACCATCACAAATATTTCATTTAAGTCTTATAATAATCCTGTGAAGTAATAGCATTCCTATTTTGCAAATGAAGAAACTAAAGGTAAGAAAGGTAAACTGACTTTTCCAAAGTCACTTGGCTAATAAATAACAGAATGAGGATGCCAATCCTGGTCTTTTAATATTATGTCTTGTGTGTGTGTGTGTGTGTATTAGTTGCTCAGTCGTGTCCGACTCTTTGCGACCCCATGGACCACAGCCTACCAGGCTCCTCCATCCATGGAATTCTCCAGGCAAGAATGCTAGAGGGGGAATATTATGTCTTACATTTTTCCAACTATAATTACTCTCCTTATTCCACACTAAAATCTTTCCTAAGATATTATTCACTCAATGACAAGTAGAATGAAGACTTCCCAATAAGAATGACATTTCAAAAAAAGAAAGTAAAGGTTTTCTCAATTTAACATTAAAAGAAAGCAGTATTATAGTAAAACATATTAGTGAAAATAAATCTCATTTCCATATTTTAAAATCATGTAATTCTTAGTAGTGAGATTTTCACTTTCCTTACTAAGTAGTATTCGTAAATACATTCTTAATCCAAATAATGAGGAAAAAGAGCTAAAAGGGCCTTATACCCAAAGGATACTCCCATGATCCTACAAACAAAGAGGATCACCCAAGAAATAACTAAGTTGGAACCAGGATAGTATAAAAGCTGTACTAAGAGTTTGACTTAGAAGCTCCACCAATCCTCCTCTCATGAACATTTTTAAGGGGATTCACCATCACCTGGATTATTAGCAAGGTTGCTGCTGCTAAGTTGCTTCAGTCATGTCCAACTCTGTGTGACCCCACAGACGGCAGCCCACCAGGCTTCCCTGTCCCTGGGATTCTCCAGGCAAGAACATTGGAGTGGGCTGCCATTTCCTCCCCCAATGCATGAAAGTGAAAAGTGACAGGGAAGGTTAGGCTAGGCATATTACATGGAAGCTCATTTCCCAAGAGGTACTCTTCCAGCTCTTTGTTCTTGATTTGTCTAGAAGCCAACAACTGTTTCAGTAATCATAGATTTTAAAACAGCTATCTCTATAAGTCGGATGGTATGCAATTTTAGAAAGCAGTATCTTTTCTGAAAGACTGAATATGACATCTGCACAGTAGGAAGTACAATAAGGAAAGTCAGCCCACATGCTACTAAAGAGTGTTACGAGGCCATCCTTAGGCAGAGACCTATTAGAAATCGAATGAATAAGGCCTGAACTTTTCTCATCTGTGATTCTCTTTGGCCAAGTCTGTGGCATAGTTGCAGTCACTACCCCCTCCAAAAAAAGCAAAGAAAAATATAAGAGGGAAAGAGAAAGAAAAGAAAAAGGAAAGAATATAAAAATAAATAAATGGAGAACTTTAAATTTTAAATTAAAAAATCTAAAATTTTTAAAAGAAAATTAACAAATAAATATGAATAAGAAATAAAGATTTTTAAAGGAAAATTAGGCTGATGTCAAAGTATCTGAAGACCTATATGGATTAATCAATGATAAACTCTTTTGGCAAGTCTATAATATGCAATCTAAAAAGCTTCTCGAATATGCCTCATGACCATGAATGTACTCCGGGCTGCCAATTAACTTACTAAATTGCTATGTGATATATTTATATTTAAATCATCACTGGAATATTTCAAAAATATATATTATAGTTGTTAATAATTTTACATACAGGAAAGAATGGTATTTTGGGAGCTAGGGGGTAAATGTACCAAGAAAAAAAAATGGGAAGTTATCTATGTTGAAAGCCCTCTTCCACCAAGGAAGAATATGCCTGATGAGTGTGTGTCATCTGTTTAAAAAGGAAAAAAGATAAGGTCTTTCACAGACCTATAGATGTTTCTGGATTCCCTTTCTCTTTATTTCAAGGGCTGTAGCTCACTCCACAGATACTGATTACAAAGCCCATCATTCTTCGTAGCTCTGATGCTCTATCAAACAGGCTCAAGGGGTTGTCCTTATGGAATCCTATCTGATTGCTAAAATTCCTTTACTTCTCTGACATTTCAGCACTAAAATTTGCTTTGAAGACCTTAGTGTTTCCTCTATAATGCAAACAGACATTAGTTTTAACAGATTTATGATACGAAGTCACAACAAAAGAACATATCCTATAAATGCACATTCAGATAAAGAATTTTCCTTTCAAAATAATTTAAAACACACACATTCACAAGTGGGCATTTTTTATCCACTGGAAAAAACACAATAAAATTTTTGTGACATCACTGGAATTAAGAGATTCTAGAGGGAAAAACCTGGGAACATCAATAAAGGAAGATAAGTCACTATCCACTGTATACGAAGGTATATGAATGCTTTGATGACACATGATTGGCTGGTTTAATAAAAGAAAATGGGTTTCTCACTTTAACAATTTAGAAATAAATGCCTCAAAATGCCTTCCAATAATACCTCTCACTTCATTTGTTTTGCCTCAGGTTTCCCCAACTCTTCATGGGGGTTCAACAATGCTCCGACCCTCCACCTGCAGGCTCTGTCTTACCTTGTATCTTGGTTCATTTTCACTAAGGTAAAAAATTCTTAAACTGACAATATGTTACTAAAGAACCAAAGGATACTAAAGAAATCAAAGAGGAAATTAAAAACTACCTAGAGACAAATGAATATGAAAACATGACCCAAAATCTACCGAAGCAGCAAAAGCAGTTGTAAGAGGAAAGTTTATAGCAATACAGTCTTATATCAGGAAACAAACAAAAATATCTCAAATAAACAACCTAATCTTATATCTAAAGCAACTAGAAAAAGAATAACAAGCAAAACCCAAAGTTAGGGCTTCCCTCGTGGCTCAGAGGTAAAGAATCCACCTGCTGATGCAGGAGACACGGGTTCGATCCAGGGTCCAGGAAGATCCCACAGCCGCGATGTAACTAAGCCTGTGTTCCAAAAATATTGAGACTGTACTCTAGAGCCCAGGAACCAAAACTATTGAGCCCACGCATGGCAACTACTGAAGCCTGCGTGCCCTAGGGCCCATGCTCCTCAAGAGAAGCCACTGCAATGAGAAGCCTGCGTACTACAAAGAAGAGCAGAGCCCACTCTCCTGGACTACAGAGAAGCCCCTGCAACAACTAAGACCCAGCACAGCCAAAAATAAATGGATAAATAAATAATTTTTAAGTTAGTAGAAGGAAAGAAATTATAAAGATCGGAGCAGAAATACATGAAACAGAGAGGAAGAAAACAACAGCAAAGAAACTAAAAGCTGGTTCTTTGAGAAGATAAACAGACTAGATAAACCTTTAGCCAGACCCATCAAGAAAAAAAGGGAGCAGACTCAAATCTGTGAAATTAGAAATTAAAAATAAGAAATTACAACAGACACCACAGAAATATAAAGAATTATAAGAGCCTACTACAAGCAACTATATGCCAATAATGGACAACCTAAAAGAGATGGACAAATCCTTAGAAAAGTAAGACTGAACCAGGAAGAAAATACAAATAGACAAATCACGAGTACTGAAATTGGAACTATGATTAAAATTTTTTCAACAAATAAAAGTCCAGGACCACATGGCTTCAAAGGCAAATTCTATTAAATGTTTAGAGTATAGTTAACATCTATCCTTCAGAAACTCTTCCCAAAAACTGTAGAGTAAGGAACACTCCCAGGCTTATTCTACAAGGCCACTATCACCCTAATACCAAAACCAGACAAAGATATCACAAAAAAGAAAATTATAGGCCAATATCATTGCTGAATATGACACAAACATTCTCAACAAAATACTAGCAAACTGAATCCAAAACACATTAAAAGGATCATAGGCCATGATTAAGTGAGATATATCCCAGGGATGCAAGGATTCTTTAGTACACGTAAATTAACCAATGTGATACACCACATTAACAAATTGAAGATTAAAAATATATGATAATCTCAATACACTGAAAACCTTTTGACAAAATTCAACACCCATTTCTGATAAAAATATTCTCCAGAAAGTGGGAATAGAGAGTACCTACCTCAACATAATAAAATCGATAAGTGACAAAGTCACAGCAAACATCATGATCAATGGTGAAAAACTGAAAGCATTTCCTCTAGGTTCAGGAACAAAACAAGGATGTCCACTCTCACCACATTTATTCAACATAGTTTTGGACATTCTAGCCATAGCAACCAGAGGAGAGAAAGAAATGAAAGGAATACAAATTGGAAAAAAGTAAAACTGTCACTGTTTGCAGACATGATGATGCTATACATAGAAAATCCTAAAGATGAAAACTACTAGAGCTCAGCAGTGAATCTGGTAAAGTTGCAAAATACAAAATTAATACACAGAAATTTATTGCATTCTTATACACTAATAACAAAAGATCAAAAAGATAAATTAAGGAAACAATCCCATTTGCCGTCACAACAAAAAGAACAAAATACCTAGAAACAAACCTATCTGATGAGGCAAAAGACCTGTACTCAGAAAACTATAAAATACTGATGGAAGAAATCAAAGATGACACAAAACAAATGAAAAGATACACCATGTTCTTGGATTAGAAGAGTCAACATAGTCAAAATCACTGTACTACCCAAAGAAATCTACAGGTTCAATGCAATACCATCAAGCTATCAATGGCATTTTTCACAGAATTAGAACAAAAAATTTACAATTTGTATGGAAACAGAAAAGCCCCCAAATGGCAAAAGCAATCTTGAGAAAGAAAAACAGAGATGGAGGAATCGGGCTCCCTGACTTCAGGCTATACTACAAAGCTACAGTTATCAAAGCAGAATGATACTGGCACAAAAACAGAAACATAGATCAACAGAACAGGATAGAAAGCCCAGAAATAAACCCACCCATCTATGGTCAACCAATCTATGACAAAGAAGGCAAGAACATACAGTGGAGAAAAGATTGCCTCTTCAATAGTGGTACTGGGAAAACTGGATACCTACAGGTGAAACAACAAAAGCAGGACACACCCTAACACCATACACACACACAAAAAAAACTCAAAATGGATTAAAGACCTAAATTTAATACCAGACACTATAAAAGTCTTAGAGGAAAACAGAACACTCTCTGACATAAATCTAAGCAAGATCTTTTTTGATCCACCTCCTAAAGTAATGAAAATAAAAACAAAAATAAACAAATGGAACCTAACTAAACTTAAAAGCTTTTGCACAGCAAAGGAAACCATAAGCAAAGCAAAAAGACAACCCATAGAATGGGAATATTTCAAAATATTTCAAACAAAGTGATCAAGAAGGGATTAATCTCCAAAATATACAAACAGTTCATGCAGTCAATATTAAAAAAACAAACACCCAATTGACAACCCAATCAAAAAAAAAAAGGTCAGAAGTTCTAAACAGACATTTCTACCAAGAAGACATTCACATGGCCAAGAAACACATGAAAAGATGTTCATCACTAATTACTGGGCTTCTCAGGTAGCTTACATGCTAAAGAATCCACCTGCGATGCAAGAAACCCCAGTTCAATTTGTGGGTAGGGAAAATCCCCTGGAGAAGGGATAGCCTATCCACACCAGTATTCTTGGGTGTCCCTGGTGGCTCAGACAGTAAAGAATCTGCCTGCAATGCAGGAGACCTGGGTTTGATTACTGAATTGGGAAGATCCCCTGGAAGAGGGTATGGCAAACCACTTCAGTATTCTTGCCTGGAGAATCCCCATGAACAGAGGAGCCTGGCAGGCTACAGTCCATGGGGTCACAAAGAGTTTACAAAAAAAGAAAAAAAACAATCAACAAGCCAACCAAAACAAAAAAAAAAATGGTCAGAAGTTCTAAACAGACATTTCTCCAAAGAAGGCATAGACATGGGCAAGAAACACATGAAAAGATGTTCAATATCACTAATTATTAGAAAAATGCAAATCAAAACTACAATAAGGTATCACCTCACATTTCTCAGAATGGCTATCATCAAAAAATCTATGAACAGTAAATGCTGGAGAGGGTGTGGAGAAAAGGGAACCCTTCTCACTGATGGTGAGAATACAAATTGGTATAGACACTATAGTTCATAAGAGGCATTTCTCAATCAGACATTAGTGAAACAAATATTCATAACTGAAATTATGACCACAAATGAGTGGTGATTATTTTCTTATGCTCCTCTGTCCATGAAATTCTCTGGGCAAGAATACTGGAGTGGTAGCTATTTCCTTCTTCAGGGGATCTTCTCGACCCAGGGATCAAACCCAGTGCGGATCTCCCGCACTGCAGGCAGATTCTTTCCTGTCTGAGCCATCAGGAAAGTCCTTATATTCTTATAATATGGGCTAAATATTTGTGTCCACCCCATCAAAGTTCATATGCTTAAGTCTTAATCCCCATTTGATGGTATTTAGAGGTAGGACCTTTGTGAGGTAATCAGGTCTTGAGCAAGGAGCTTTCATGAATGGAATTAGCGCCCTTATAAGAAGAGACATGAGAGAAAGAATCTTTCTTCCTCACCATGGGAAAATACAGCAAGATGGCCATCTATAAACCAGGAAGAGGGTCTTCATCAGACACAGACTATGCCAGCTCCTTGATATGAGACTTCCCAACCTTCAGAATTGGAGGAGATAACTGTTGTTTAAGCCAGTCAGTTTATAGTATTTTGTTACAGTACTTTGAACTGACTTGAACATGTTGCAAAGAAACAACTAACTAGTTACAGAATCTAAGAAAACAAGATACAGATATATGAAATTGTGGTATGCTTTCTTACAAAGATACATGTGAGACTCTACATCAAGCAATGAAATGGAGGAAATGTTTGCCAGATCCTTTGAGAAAATCATAAATTTCTAAGTGATTAGGGTCAATATGACCAATTAATTCATTAACTATTATTAAGGCATTAGTAGTATATTCTTTCTCTTTTAGTGGTATATAAATGGTACATCTTAAAATTGATGATATTTTATATTCAATTAAAAAGAGATAAGAGAGCAACAAAATTTTCCGGAACTGATGAAAAACATCAATCCGTGTATGCTGCTGCTGCTAAGTCGTTTCAGTCGTGTCCGCTCTACAACTCCATAGACAGCAGCCCACCAGGCTCCTCTGTCCACAGGATTCTCTAGGCAAGAATACTGGAGTGCGTTGCCATTTCCTTCTCCAACGCATACATGCACGCTGTCACTTCAGTCGTGTCCGACTCTGCGACCCCATAGACAACAGCCCACCAGGCTCCTCCATCCACAGGATTTTCTCTAGGCAAGAATACTGGAGTGGGTTGCCATTTCCTTCTCCCAATCCATGTATACAGGAAGCCAAAAGTTCCCAAGCAGTATAAATAAAAACTTAAAATACATTATTGTGAAACTGTTTAAAACCAAAAGGAAAGAGAAAGACCTTAAAAGCCATCAGGGCACAGTAGAGGGAGGGACAGAGAAAAATTACCTTCAAAAGAAGCTCAGATACCAGGTTCATGGAGTGGAAAGTTCAATAATGTTCAGAATAGTAATTCTCCCCAGGTTGATTCATATATCAATTGCTACCAGATTTTCAGCAGTCTTTTAGCAGATATTGGCAAGATGATCCTAAAATGTGTTTAGAATTGCAAATTACATAGAATTACAAATTTTATATAGAATTCATATAGAACTCCAAAACAATTTTGAAAAAGACCAAGCTGGACAACATATGCTTCCCAATTTCAAAACTTGATATAAAGCTACTTCAGTAGTTGTGAACACAATGTAGTACTGGCACAAGGACAGACATGTAAATCACTAGAACAGAACTTATTTTCAATAAAGGTGCAAAGGAAATTCACTGAAGGAAAAGATACTCTTTTTAATTAACAGTACTAGGAAAGCTGTATATGCATATGCCAAAAGATAAAGTTACACCTTTATTTCACACTATACAAAATAAATCACAGATTTAAATGTTAGAGCCAAAACAAACTTTTAAAAGAAAACACAGGTGATTATCTTCAATACCTTAGGTTAGGCAAAAATTTCTTTAATATGACACCAAAAACATGGTGCATTCTTTAAAATCTGGTAAATTAAACCTCATCAAAATTCAAATCCTTTACACTTCAAAACATACTATTATGAAAATTAAAAGATAAGCCACAGATTGGGAGAAAATATTTGGTAAACATATATATTATAAAGGATTTGTGCACAAAATATGCAAAGAACTCTGTATACAGGACAAACAACCCAATCAAAAATTGGGTAAAATTTTTGACAAAACATTTCACCAAAGAAGATATATGGGTGGCTAATAAACACACAAAAAGGTATTCCATGTTAGTTTAGGAAAATGCAAATTAAAATCACAATGAGAAGCAATTTCACATCCATTAGGATGACTATAATAACTTTTTTTTAAAAAAAGGATAATAATAAATGTTGGCAAGGATGTGGAAGAAAGGAATCCTCATACTTTGCTGGTAGGAAGACAAAATAATGCAACTACTTTGGAAAGTTTGAGGTCTCATTAAAAGTTAAAAATAGGTTTTCCAAATGACTGAACGATTTTACACTTAGGTATCTACCCAAGAGAAATGAAAATATGTATTTACACAAAGACTTATACATGGATCCTCTTAGCAGCATTATTCATATTCATAGTCAAAAACTATAAAAAATAAATGTGCATCAACTGATGAATGGGCAGACATGATGTAGTATATGCGTACAGTGGAACACTATTCATCAATAAAAAGAACAAATTATTAACACATGCTTCAACATACAAACCTCAAAAATATTATTCTAGGGGAAAAGGGTTGGGGGGAGGAATAGACTGGGATTTCGGGATTGATATGTACATGCTACTATACGTAAAATAGTTAACCAACAAAGACCTACTGTACAGCACAAGGAATTCTGCTCAATATTCTATAATAAGCTAAATGGAAAAAGAATTCTAAAAAGAGTAAATATATGTATATGTATGACTGAATCACTTTGCTGAATACCTGAAAGTAACAGAGCACTGTTAATTAACTCCAATATAAAATAAAATTTTTTTAATAGAAATAAAAATTGAAAATAAATAAAAATGTTAATATTAAACAGTAACAGTAACATTACACAAGTGAAAGCACAATAAATCATCCTAATGAAATTATCATATATAGAAGTATTTTCATACTTAAGCATATTTTAATATTTCAGAAGCTTTCATAATTTTCATAAATGAATGATGATAGTGAATACTTACTGAGTACACCAAATAGTTAGACATCAAAGACTTCCAGTGTGGAAATATATATGTATTATTCTAAGTCAAAGAATACCAACACAAGAGACCACATATTGTGTGATTTGATTTATATGAAATTTCCAGGAAAGAAAAATCTACAAAGAAAATAGATTAATATTGTTCAGGGTAAGAAGAATGGATAGAAGTTACCAAAGGGGGAAGTCATGGGGGATAAATTAGGAGTTGACATTAACTGATACACACCGCTATATACAAAATAGATAAACAACTGCTGCTACTGCTAAGTCACTTCAGTCATGTCCGACTCTGTGCGACCCCATAGATGACAGCCCACCAGGCTCCCCCATCCCTGGGATTCTCCAGGCAAGAACACTGGAGTGGGTTGCCACTTCCTTCTCCAATGCATGAAAGTGAAAAGTGAAAGTGAAGTCACTCAGTCATGTCCGACTCCTAGCGACCCCATGGACTGCAGCCTACCAGGCTCCTCCATCAATAAACAACAAGGACCTACAATATAGCACAGGAAACTGTACTCAATATCTGGTAATAATCTACAATAGAAAAGAATCTGAAAAAGAATATATACATGTACACACATGACTGGATCACTCTCTGTACACTTGGAATACAACATTGTGAATCAACTATACTTAAGATAAAGGAGAGGGAATGGAGATTAACAATTAATGAACATAAAGGATCTTATTTGGGTGACAGAAGTGCCTGAAATCTGATCAATGGTGAAGGCTGCACGATTTGTTAAATTTACTAAAAAAAAAAAAAAAAAAGTCATTGAATAAATACTTGCAATGGGTGAAATGATATACTCTAAAGCTACATATACATACATATATATATAAACATATATGACTATACATACATATATACATATATGAACATCAGACTGGTAATTCATGTCACAAAAACAACAGTGAAAACCAGAAAACAAGACACTGAGATCTTATACATGATGACAAACAAAATGGCCATCCTTGAATTTTATTCCCAGTGAAATATATTTAAAGAATTAACACAAAACAGAAACTTCTTCAGGCTTCCCTGATAGCTCAGCTGGTAGAGAATCTGCCTTCAATGCAGGAGACACCAGTTCAATTCCTGGGTCAGGAAGATCCCCTGGAGAAGGGAGAGGCTGCCCACTCCAGTATTCTTGGGCTTCTCTGGTGGCTCAGACAGTAAATAATCTGCCTGCAATGTGAGAGATCCTGAGTTGGGAAGATTCCCCCAGAGGAGGGATGGCAACACACTCCAATATTCTTGCCTGGAGAATCCCCTTGGACAGAGAGGCCTGGTGGGCTAAAATCCATGAGGTCGCAAAGAGTCAGACAAGACTGCATGACTAAGCACACACACACCCAGAGCCTTCAGAACAATAAAACTGGAGTTTGTAATCAGCAGATACTCTAGAAGAACTGCTAAAGAATAAACCCCAGGTAACAGGAGTGAAGATCATGGCATCTGGTCCCATCACTTCATGGGAAATAGATGGGGAAACAGTGGAAACAGTGTCAGACTTTATTTTTTTGGGCTCCAAAATCAGTGCAGATGGTGACTGCAGCCATGAAATTAAAAGACGCTTACTCCTTGGAAGAAAAGTTATGACCAACCTAGATAACATTTTCAAAAGCAGAGACATTACTTTGCCGACTAAGGTCCATCTAGTCAAGGCTATGGTTTTTCCTGTGGTCATGTATGGATGTGAGAGTTGGATTGTGAAGAAGGCTGAGTGCCAAAGAATCGATGCTTTTGAACTGTGGTGTTGGAGAAGACTGTTGCGAGTCCCTTGGACTGCAAGGAGATCCAACCAGTCCATTCTGAAGGAGATCAGCCCTGGGATTTCTTTGGAAGGAATGATGCTAAAGCTGAAACTCCAGTACTTTGGACACCTCATGTGAACAGTTGACTCATTGGAAAAGACTCTGATGCTGGGAGGGATTGGGGGCAGGAGGAGAAGGGGACAACCGAGGACGAGATGGCTGAGTGGCATCACGGACTCGATGGACGTGAGTCTGAGTGAACTCCGGGAGATGGTGATGAACAGGGAGGCCTGGCGTGCTGCGATTCATGGGGTCACAAAGAGTCGGACACGACTGAGTGACTGAACTGAACTGAACTGAACAGGAGTGAGTGACTAAGCTAACTATCAGACAATCACACTCATCTCCCATGCTAGTAAGGTCATGCTTAAATACTTGCATGCTAGGCTTCAGCATTATGCAAACCAAGAACTTTCAGATGTCCAACCTGGGTTTAGAAAAGGAAGATGAACCAGAGATCAAATTGCCAACATTCACTGGACTATAGAGAAAGCAAGAGAATTTCAGAAAAACATCTATTTCTGTTTCATCGACTACACTAAAGCCTTTAACTGTGTGGATCATGACAAACTTTGGAGAGCTCTTAGAAAGATGGAATACCAGACCATCTTACCTGTCTCCTGAGAAACTTGTATGCAGGTCAAAAAGCAGCAGTTAGAACCCTGCATGAAATAACTGATTGGTTCAAGATCAAGAAAGGAGTTCTACAGGGCTGTCTGCTGTCACCCTGTTTGTTTAACCTATATACTGAGCACATCATGAGAAATGCCGGACTGGAGGCAAGTTGGAAATGCAAGTCGGAATCAACTTAGGGAGGAGAAACATCAGCAACCTAGATATGCAGACGATACCACTCTAATGGCAGTAAGCGAAGAGAAACTAAAGATTTTCTTGATGAGGGTGAAGGAGGAGAGTGAAAGAGCCAGCTTAAGACTAAATATTGAAAAAACTATGATCATGGCATCCGGCCCCATTACTGTATGGCAAATAAAAGGGGAAAAAGTGGAAATAGTGACAGATTTCCTCTACTTGGCCTCCAAAATCACTATAGACAATGACTGCAGCCATGAAATCAGAAGATAATTGTTTCTTGGCAGGAAAGCAATAACAGATCTAGACAGTGTGTTGAAAAGGTATGTATAGTCAAGGCTATGGTCTTCTCAGTGGAAGCTGGGACTGCAAAGATAGAATGCCAAAGAACTGATGCCTTCAAACTGTGGTGCTGGAGAAGACTGTTGAAAGTCCCCTGGACAGCAAGGAGATCAAACCAGTCAATCTTAAGGGATATCAACCCTGAATATTCACTGGAAGGACTGATGACGAAGCTGAAGCTCCAGTATTTTGGTCATCTGATGCGAATTGATGACTCACTGAAAAAGTCCCTGATGTTGGGAAAGATTGAGGGCAGAAGGAGAAGAGGGCATCAGAGGATGAGATGGCTGGATGGCATCATCAAGGCAATGAACATGAACTTGGGCAAACTTTGGGAGATTGGGAGGAACAGGGAGGCCTGGCACACTGCAGTCCATTGGGTTGCAAAGAGTCAGACATGACTGGGCAACTGCACAACAACAAGCAGGAATGAGCTCCCAGACAAAAGAGCTAACATGCAAGAAAGAACCAGCAACAAATAAAGTGACAAATATGTGAGTATACGTACATAAATATCAAGTATAAAAATTAGTAATAATAAAGTTTCATGGGGTTAAAAATAAACATAAAACAACAATTTTCAGGACAGGGGGAACTGGGGTTAAAGTGTCTTTATACCGAGAAGGAAGCTAAAAGTAATGATAATAACTTGTTGCTGCTGCTGCTAAGTCGCTTCAGTCTGTGCGACCCCCTAGACGATAGCCCACCAGGCTCCACCGTCCCTGGGATTTTCCAGGCAAGAACACTGGAGTGGGTTGCCATTTCCTTCTCCAATGCAAGAAAGTGAAAAGTCAAAGTGAAGTCAGTCAATCAGTCGTGTCTGACTCTTAGCGATCCCATGGACTGCAGCCTATCAGGCTCCTCCATCCATGGGATTTTCCAGGCAAGAATACTGGAGTGAGTTGCCACTGCCTCCTCCGATAATAACTTGAGACTCTGATAATTATGTTTATTATAACTTCCAGAGTAACCAATAAGTGAATAGAAACAGAATGTATAACTTCTAAATTATTAGAGGGAAAATAAAATCATTTTAAAAAATTATCCATTGTAGGGCTTCCCTGGTGGCTCAGATGGTAACGAATCTGAGAAATGCAATGTGACCTGCCTGCAATGTGGGAGACTTGGGGTCAATCCCTGGGCTGGGAAGATCCCCTGGAGGAGGGCATTGTAGCCCAGTATTCTTGCCTGGAGAATCTCATGGACAGAGGAGCCTGGCAGGCTACAGTCCACGGGTCTCAAAGAGTTGGACACAACTGAGCGACTAAGCACACAAGACAGCACTCTGTATTAGGCAAGGTTACCCAGAGAAACAGAACCAAAACCAGTAGGGTTTGTCATGTATGTTACATGTGTGTGTCGAGAGAAAGAAATACTTATTATAAGAAACTGGCCAATGCAATTATGGAGGCTGACAAGACCCAAGATTTACAGTCAGCAACCTGGAGACCCAGGAGAGCTGATGGTATAGTTCCAGTCCAAGTCCAAAGGCCTAAGAAGCAGGAAAGTCAATGATTCGATTCTAGTCTGAAAGTCAGTAGGTTTGGGACCCAGGAAGATGTTTCAGGTTGAGTCTGATTGTGGGGAAAAAGCAAATGTCCCAGCTCAAAGGCAATAAGGCAGAAAGAGTTCCTTCTTACTCATCCTCTTTGATCTCTTTAAATCTTTAACAGATTGGATGAGACACACCCATATTGAGGAGGGCAATCTGCTTTACTCAACCTACCAATTCAAATGTTAATCTCATTCAGAATGTTTGATAAAACATCTGGGCACCCTGTGGCCTGGTCAAGCTGACTCATTAAATTAATCATCATATCAATCCAAAAGAAAGCAAAAGTGGAGAGCAAAACAGAAAAGACACATCAAATATAAAATGAAAAATAGGACAGCAAAGCCTACCACATCAGTAAATGCATTGAATGTGATCAAATTTAAACCCTTAGAATCAACTAGATGTCTGATAGAAGGTATATTAATTCAATCCACTGATTCACTAACATCTACTATGTGTTATGTACTATTTTAAGTATATAGACACAACAGTGGGGAAAAAAGCAATCAGATTACAGAATAATAAACAGGCTGCGGCGGGCACACTAGGCGCAGGTGGCTGCGAGAGGAGCTACCCCACGTCTGAGGTCAGGGGCAGCAGCTGAGAGTGCCAGGCTGCGACAGCACAGGAACGGCCGAGAGGAGCTACCCCGTGTCCAAGGTCAGGGGCGGCGGCCGGGAGGAACAACCCTACGTCCAAGGAGCGGTGGCTGCGTGGGCACAGGAGGGCCTAGAGGAGCCATCCCACGTTGAAGGTCAGGAAGGGCAGCGGTGAAGAGATAACCCTCATCCAAGGTAAGGAGCAGCGGCTCCGCTTTGCTGGAGCAGCCATGAAGAGATACCCCACGCCCAAGGTAAGAGAAACCCAAGTAAGATGGTAGGTGTTGCAAGAGGGCATCAGAGTACAGACACACTGAAACCATACTCACAGAAAACTAGTCAATCTAATCACACTAGGACCACAGCCTTGTCTAACTCAAGGAAACTAAGCCATGCCCGTGGGGCAACCCAAGACGGGCGGGTCATGGTGGAGAGGTCTGACAGAATGTGGTCCACTGGAGAAGGGAATGGCAAACCACTTCAGTATTCTTGCCTTGAGAATCCCATGAACAGTATGAAAAGGCAAAATGATAGGATACTGAAAGAGGAACTCCCCAGGTCAGTAGGTACCCAATATGTTACTGCAGATCAGTGGAAAAATAACTCTAGAAAGAATGAAGGGATGGAGCCAAAGCAAAAACAATACCCAGCTGTGGATGTGACTGGTGATAGAAGCAAGGTCCGATGCTGTAAAGAGTAATACTGCATGCTGCTGCTACTGCTGCTAGGTCGCTTCAGTCGTGTCCGACTCTCTGCGACCCCAGAGACAGCAGCCCACCAGGCTCCGCCGTCCCTGGGATTCTCCAGGCAAGAACACTGGAGTAGGTTGCCATTTCCTTCTCCAATGCATGAAAGTGAAAAGTGAAAGTGAATTTGCTCAGTCGTGTCCTACTCTCAGCGACCCCATGGACTGCAGCCCACCAGGCTCCTCCATCCATGAGATTTTTCAGGCAAGAGTACTGGAGTGGGGTGCCAATATTGCACAAGAACCTGGAATGTCAGGTCAATGAATCAAGGCAAATTGGAAGTGGTCAAACAAGAGATGGCAAGAGTGAATGCCAACATTCTAGGAATCAGCAAACTAAAATGGACTGGGACGGGTGAATTTAACTCAGATGACCATTATATCTACTACTATGGGCAGGAATCCCTCAGAAGAAATGGAGTAGCCATCATGGTCAACAAGAGTCTGAAATGCAGTACTTGGATGCAATCTCAAAAACGACAGAATGATCTCTGTCCATCTCCAAGGCAAACCATTCACTATCATGGTAATCCAAGTCTATGCCCCAACCAGTAACGCTGAAGAAGCTGAAGTTGAACGGTTCTATGAAGACCTACAAGACGTTTTAGAACTAACACCCAAAAAAGATGTCCTTTTCATTATAGGGGACTGGAATGCTAAAGTAGGAAGTCAAGAAACAGCCTAGAGTAACAGGCAAATTTGGCCTTGGAATGCGGAATGAAGCAGGGCAAAGACTAATAGAGTTTTGCAAAGAAAATGCACTGGTCATAGCAAACACCCTCTTCCAACAACACAAGAGAAGACTCTACACATGGACATCACCAGATGGTCAACACTGAAATCAGATTGATTATATTCTTTGTAGCCAAAGATGGAGAAGCTCTATACAGTCAACAAAAACAAGACCAGGAGCTGACTGTGGCTCAGATCATGAACTCCTTATT
>SJYT01030483.1:298132-341487 GCA_006410635.1 Cephalophus harveyi
AAAAAAAAAAAAAAAAACCAAGACCAGGAGCTGACTGTGGCTCAGATCATGAACTTACTGCCAAATTCAGACTTAAATTGAAGAAAGTAGGGAAAACCCCATCATACAGGGGAAGTGAGAAATAGATTTAAGGGAGTAAAACTGATAGATAGAGTGCCTGATGAACTATACGGAGGTTCATGACATTGTACAGGAGACAGGGATCAAGACCATCCCCATGAAAAAGAAATGCAAAAAAGCACAATGGCCCTCTGAGGAGGCCTTACAAATAGCTGTGAAAAGAAGAGAAGCGAAAATCAAAGGAGAAAAGGAGAAAAGGAAAGATACAAGCATCTGAATGCAGAGTTCCAAAGAATAGCAAGGAGAGATAAAAAAGCCTTCCTGAGCAATCAATGCAAAGAAAGAGAGGAAAACAACATAATGGGAAAGACTAGAGATCTCTTCAAGAAAATTAGAGACATCAAGGGAACATTTCATGCGAAGATGGGCTCGATAAAGGACAGAAATGGTATGGACCTAACAGAAGCAGAAAATATTAAGAAGAGATGGCAAGAATACAAAGAAGAACTATACAAAAAAGATCTTCACAACCAAGATAATCACGATGGTGTGATCACTCACTTAGAGCCAGACATCCTGGAATGTGAAGTCAAGTGGGCCTTAGAAAGTATCACTATGAACAAAGCTAGTGGAGGTGATGGAATTCCAGTTGAGCTATTTCAAATCCTAAAAGATGATGCTGTGAAAGTGCTGCACTCAATATGCCAGCAAAATTGGAAAACTCAGCAGTGGCCACAGGACTGGAAAAGGTCAGCTTTCATTTCAATCCCAAAGAAAGGCAAAGCCAAAGAATGCTCAAACTACCACACAATTGCACTCATCTCACATGCTAGTAAAGTAATGCTCAAAATTCTCCAAGCCAGGCTTAAGCAATACATGAACTGTGAACTTCCAGATGTTCAAGCTGGTTTTAGAAAAGGCAGAGGAACCAGAGATCAAATTGCCAACATCCGCTGGATCATGGAAAAAGCAAGACAGTTCCAGAAAAACATCTATTTCTGCTTTATTGACTATGCCAAAGCCTTTGACTGTGTGGATCACAATAAACTGTGGAAAATTCTGAAAGAGATGGGAATACCAGACCACCTGATTGTCTCGTGAGAAACCTATATGCAGGTCAGAAAGCAACAGTTAGAACTGGACATGGAACAACAGACTGGTTCCAAATAGGAAAAGGAGTACGTCAAGGCTGTAAATTGTCACCCTACTTATTTAACTTATATGCAGAGTACATTATGAGAAACGCTGGGCTGGAAGAAGCACAAGCTGGAATCAAGATTGCCGGGAGAAATATCAATAACCTCAGATATGCAGATGACACCACCCTTATGGCAGAAAATTAAGAAGAATTAAAAAGCCTCTTGATGAAAGTGAAAGAGGAGAGTGAAAAAGTTGGCTTAAAGCTCAACATTCAGAAAACGAAGATCATGGCATCTGGTCCCATCACTTCATGGGAAATAGATGGGGAAACTGGAAATCGTGTCAGACTTTATTTTTCTGGGCTCCAAAATCACTGAGGATGGTGACTGCAGCCATGAGATTGAAAGACGCTTACGCCTTGGAAGAAAAATTATGACCAACCTTGATAGCATATTGAAAAGCAGAGACACTGCTTTGCCACAAAGGTCCATCTAGTCAAGGCTAAAGTTTTTCCTGTGGTCATGTATGGATGTGAGAGTTGGACTGTGAAGAAGGCTGAGCACCGAAGAGTTGATACTTTTGAACTGTGGTGCTGGAGAAGACTCTTGAGAGTCCCTTGGACTGCAAGGAGATCCAACCCAATCCATTCTGAAGGAGATCAGCCCTGGGATTTCTTTGGAGGAAGTGATGGTGAAGCTGAAACCAGTACTTTGGTCACATCATGCAAAGACTTGACTCATTGGAAAAGACTCTGATGCTGGGAGGGATTGGGGGAAGGAGGAGAAGGGGATGACAGAGGTAGAGATGGCTGGATGGCATCACTGAATAGATGGACATGAGTCTTAGTGAACTCTGGGAGTTGGTGATGGACAGGGAGGCCTGGCATGCTGTGATTCATAGGGTCGCAAAGAGTCAGACACGACTGAGCGACTGAACTGAACTGAAATATGGCAACCTAACTTGTTAACTTGAAAGTATGGTAAAATATCAGACCTTTCTTAGCGCTTTGCACATTTGTCTGGCAATCCTTTTATGGCATACACTGAGTTCCCAGGCTTAAAAAGAATAACAACAACCTACATCACAAGTAATGCATAAGGTAATGCCATTATCTTCATTATCACCACCAAAGTTTGGCCTCAGATCAAGTAAGAGGGAGGGAACACAGCCCTGCTTATCAATAGTAAATGTGATTTGCTGAGCTTGGCCATTCTCAGAAGAAGACCCAGTTTACCCCTTAGTCAGTCCCTTCCATCAGGAAGGTTCCATAAGCCTCTTTTTCTTCTCCATCAGAGGGCAGACTGACTTAAAACCACAATCACAGAAAACTAACCAGTCTGATGACATGGACCACACCCTAGTCTAACTCAATGAAACTATGAGTCATGCCATGTAGGGCCACCCAACATGTTCAGGTCATGCTGGAGAGTTCTGACAAAATGTGGTCCACTGGAAAAGGGAATGACAAACCACTTCAGTATTCTTGACATAACAACCCCATGAAAAGTATAAAAAGCTAAAAGATATGACACTGAAAAATGAACTCCCCAGGTTGGTGGTGCCCAATATGCTACTGGAGATCAGAGGAGAAATAACTCCAAAAATAATGAAGAGTCAGAGCCAGCACCCAATTGTGAATGTGACTGGTGATGGAAGGAAAGTTAGATGCTCTAAAGGGCAATATTTCATAGAAACCTGGAATGTTAGGTCCATGAATCAAGGAAAATTGGAAGTGGTCAAACAGGATATGGCAAGAGTGAACACCAACATTTTAGGAAGCTGTGAACTAAAATGGATTGCAATGAGTGAATTTAACTCAGATGACCATTATATCTATTACTGGGGGCAGGAATCCCTAGAAGAAATTGAATAGCCATCATAGTCAACAAAAGAGTCTGAAATGCAGTTCAGTTTGGTTCAGTTCAGTTGTTCAGTCGTGTCCGACTCTTTGGGATGCCATGAACCACATCTCGCCAGGCCGCTCTGTCCATCACCAACTTGCGGAGCCTACTCAAACTCATGTCCACTGAGTTAGTGATGCCATCCAACCATCTCATCCTTTGTCATCCCCTTCTCCTCTGCCCTCCATCCCTCCCAGCATCAGGGTCTTTTCCAATGAGTCAACTCTTCACATGAGGTGGCCAAAGTATTGGAGTTTCATCTTTAGCATCAGTCCTTCCAATGAACACCAAGAACTGATCTCCTTTAGAATGGACTGGTTCGATCTATTTGCAGTGCAAGGGACTCTCAAGAGTCTTCTCCAACAACACAGTTCAAAAGCATCAATTCTTCGGTGCTCAGCTTTCTTTATAGTCGAACTCTCACATCCATACATGACTACTAGAAAATCCATAGCCTTGACTAGATGGACCTTTGCTGACAAAGTAATGTCTCTGCTTTTTAATATGTTATCTAAGTGGTCATAACTTTCCTTCCAAGGAGTAAGCGTCTTTTAATTTCATGGCTGCAATCACCATCTGCAATGATTTTAGAGCCCCCAAAATAAAGTCAGCCACTCTTTCCACTGTTTCCCCATCTATTTGCCATGAAGTGTTGCAGTACTTGGATGCAATCTCAAAGATGACAGAATGATCTCTGTTTGTTTCCAAGGCAAACCATTCAATATCACAGTAATCCAAGTCTATGCCCTGACCAGTAATGCTGAAGAAGCTGAGGTTGAACAGTTCTATGAAGACCTACAAGACATTATAGAACTAGCACCCCAAAAAGGTGTCCTTTTTGTTATAAGGGCCGGGAATGCAAAAGTAGGATGTCAAGAAACTGGAGTAACAGGCAAATTTGGCCTTGGAGTACAGAATGAAGCAGGGCAAAGGCTAATAGAGTTTTGCCAAAAGAATGCAAAGGTCAAAGCAAATAACCTCTTCCAACAACACAAGGGAACACTCTACACATGGACATCACCAGATGGTCAATACAGAAATCAGATTCATTATATTCTTTGCAGCCAAAGATGGAGAACCTCTATACAGTCAGCAAAATCAAGACCGGGAACTGACTGTGGCTCAGAACATAAACTCCTTATTTCCAACCTCAGACTGAAATTGAAGAAAGTAGGAAAAACCACTAGACCACTCAGGTATGACTGGAATCAAATCCCTTACAATTATACAGTGGAAGTGAGAAATAGATTCAAGGGATTAGATCTGACAGACAGAGTGCCTGAACAACTACGGAAGGAGGTTTGTGACATTGTACACAAGACCATTCCTAAGAAAAAGAAATGCAAAAATGCAAAATGATTGTTTAAGGAGGCCTTACAAATAACTGTGAAAAGAAGAAAAGCAAAAGGCAAAGGAGAAAAGGAAAGATACACCCATTTGAATGTAGAGTTCCAAAGAACAGCAAGGAGAGATAAGAAAGCATTCCTCAGTGATCAATGCAAAGAAATAAAGGAAAACAATAGAATGGGAAAGTCTAGAGATCTCTTCAAGAAAATGAGAGATACCAAGGGAACATTTCATACAAAGATGTGCACAATAAAGGACAGAAATGATAGGGATCTAACAAGAGTGAAGTTGCTCAGTCTTGTTCGACTCTTTGTGACCCAGTGGACTGTAGCCTGACAGGCTCCTTCGTCCATGGGATTCTCTAGGCAAGAATACTGGAGTGGGTTGCCATTTCCTTCTCCAGGGGATCATCCTGACCCAGGCATCAAACCCAGGTCTCCTGCATTGCAGGCAGACGCTTTACCCTCTGAGCCACCAGGGATGCATGGGAAAGACTAGAGATCTCTTCAAGAAAATTAGAGATACCAAGGGAACATTTCATGCAAAGATGGGCTCAATAAAGGACAGAAATGGTCTGGACCTAACAGAAGCAGAAGATATTAAGAAGAGGTGGCAAGAATACACAGAAGAACTATACAAAAAAGATCTTCACAACTCAGACAATCACCATGGTGTGATCACTCACCTAGAGCCAGATATCTTGTGATGCAAAGTCAGGTTGGCCTTAGGAAGTATCACTATGAACAAAAGCTAGTGGAGGTGATGGAATTCCAGTGAGCTATTTCAAATCCTAAAAGATGATGCTGTGAAAGTGCTGCACTCAACAAGCCAGCCAATTTGGAAAACTCAGCAGTGGCCACAGGACTGGAAAAGGTCAGTTTTCATTCCAATCCCAAAGAAAGGCAATGCCAAAGAATGCTCAGTACTATTGCACAGTTGCACTCATCTCACATGCTAGCAAAGTAATGCTCAAAATTCTCAAAGCGAGGCTTCAACATTATGGGAAGCATGAACTTCCAGATGTCAAGCTGTTTTTAGAAAAGGCAGAGGAACCAGAGATCAAATTGCCAACATCTGCTGGATCATTTAAAAAGCAAGAGAGTAGCAGAAAAAAAACATCTATTTCTGCTTTATTGACTAAGCTAAGGCCTTTGACTGTGTGGATCACCACAAACTGTGGAAAATTCTTAAAAATATGGGAATATCACACCACCTGACCTGTCTCCTGAGAAATCTGTATGTAGGTCAAGAAGCTACAGTTAGAACTCTACATGGAACAACAGACTGGTTCCAAATTGGTAAAGGAGTACATCAAAGCTGTATATTGTTACCCGCTAATTTAATTTATATGCAGAGTACATCATAAGAAATGCTGAAATGGATGAAGTACAAGCTGGAATCAAGATTGCAGGGAGAAATATCAATAACCTCAGATATGCAGATGACACCACACTTATAGATGAAAGTGAAAAGGAGAGTGAAAAAGTTGGCTTAAAACTCAACATTCAGAAAACTAAAATTATGGCATCTAGTCCCATCTCTTCATGACAAATAGATGGCCATAAAGTGAAAACAGTGAGAGACTTTATTTGTGGGTGCTCCAAAATCATAGCAGAAGGTGACTGCAGTCATGAAATTAAAAGACACTTGCTTCTTTGGAGAAAAGTTATGAGGTACCTAGACAGCACACTAAAAAGCAGAGACATTACTTTGCCAACAAAGGTTCGTCTACTCAAAGCTATGGTTTTTCCTGTAGTCACATATGGATGTGAGAGTTGGACTATGAAGAAAGCTGAGCACAGAAGAATTGATGCTTATGAACTGTGGTGTTGGAGAAGACTTCTGAGTCCCTTGGACAGCAAGGAGATCCAACCAGTCCATCCTAAAGGAGATCAGTCCTGAGTATTCATTGGAAGGACTGATGTTGAAGCTGAAATTACAATACTTTTGCCAACTGGTGCAAAGAACTGACTCATTTGAAAAGACCCTGATGCTGGGAAAGGTTGAAGGTGGTAGGATAAAGGGACAACAGAGGATGAGATGGTTGGATGGCATCACCGACTCAATGGAAATGAATTTGAGCAAGCTCTAGGAGTTGGTGATGGACAGGGAGGCCTGGTGTGCTGCAGTCCATGGCGTCGCAAAGAGTTGGACATGATTGAGTGACTGAACTGAACAGAGCTGCATGCATCAAAAGCTTTACCAAAGGAACTACCCACATAATTTCTCATGCTTTAAAGAAATCAAGACTCTACAACAGCTGAGAATTCTCAACATCATTAAAAACAAACAAACAAACACAATTCAAGCTTTATTTATTGGAAAGGTAAACAGCTATCCTTTGTACTTATTTCCTAGTTTTCCCTAGCCACTATGAACTACTAAGATCAACTATTACTTAAGTCTTGGAGCAGTGAGACAACAGTTACTTGGAGGCAACATAATTTCACATTCCATATTAGATTCTTCAATTTTTTAAGTCTTCTCTTCATCTGACCCTAGGATTTGTCACTAGTCTTCTTTTCCTAAAATTTCAACCTCTTTCCATAATGTTCAGTATTCCACTGACTCTTCAGATCTTTCCTCCACTTCTTACCTTGACATTCAAATTCTTTCTGAGCAATGTTTTTGTTTCCCTTTACTCTTCCAGGTGTTTCCCTGGTGGCTCAGATGGTAATGCAATGTGGGAGACCTGGGTTCAAGCCCTGTGTTGGGAAGATCCCCTGGAGAAAGGAAGGGCTACCTTCTCTAAGTATTCTGGCCTGGAGAATTCCAAGGACAAAGGAAACTGGTGGGCTACAGTCCATGGGGTCACTAAGAGTCAGACACTATTGAGTGACTTTCACTTTCACATTTTTACTTCACTTTCACTTTACTCTTCTAAATCATGGCCACAGGGTCTGAATATTCATGTTAAACTGCCTGTTTTTTTCCAAACTAGCCAATGTATGAATTAACTGTAACCTCAACCATTCTAGGGTACATTATTAAAGCATAATTAGGTATGCCAGTATTTATCATTATGTCTGTCCTTGAAGAAAATAAAAGATGAAACTATGAATATCTATCTGCCAACTAGATTGATGATATTTTGGAATTTGGGGAGAAGCTTAGTTTTACAAAGAAAGGCAGAGGGGTGGATTTTCCAAAGGACAACTCAGATGAAATGAATTTAAAAAGGGAGAAAGTAATTCAATAAAATTATTTGTACAAAATCCATAAGTACTGCTGATTCAGGGTTTAGGTGGCACACAGAAAAGCAGTTCCTATATAAGGAGGCCAATATATAAGGACTGTCTGGTACTGATGATTACTCTTAAATTTGTAAAAATGTCACAAGAGCCCAAACTTATATAAGCCTTTGCAAAGTTTGGCTAATATTCATCATGTGTATGCTTTGTATATTCTTCACTTTGCAGTGTTTTGGGTTCTTTCAGTGTGGTAAAATGAAAATGGGATGAAATTTAATGTCAGATTTCCAAATCTGAACACTGGTTCCAACATGTAAGAACTATTTTCTTGAGCAATTTCTTTGACTTATTCTCTCATATATAAATGGTTACATTTTTCATAATATAGATGTGTGCATTAAGTGGTTCAATCATGTCCAACTCTACAAACCCATGGACTATCCATGGGATTCTCTATCCATGGGATTCTCCAGACAAAAGTACTGGGGTGGGTTGCCATTCCCTTCTCCAGGGTATCTTCCTAACCCAGGGATTGAACCTGGGTCTCTGGCATTGTGGGCAGATTCTTTACCATCTGAGCCACCAGGGAAGCCCAATATAGACAATATATGTAAAAGAGCACAATTCCTGTTACATAGGGAAAATTAAAGCAAAATATTGATATATGTTATCATCATAAACATACAATAGTCGCAACATTGTAAAGCAACTATACTCCAATAAGAATTAATTTTAAAAATAAAACAAGGTAATAATAACAACAAAAACAACAACAACAAAAAAAAAAACACAATAGAGAAGACAGTTCTTGAGTCCAGTTATTCTGAGTCTAATATGAGCTTCTTTTCACTAAAGGGATATACTGGGAAGGTAATATACGGTATGGTTATGTTAACCTTTCTGAAGCAGTGTTTATGTTTGGGATTAAGAAGAAATAAAAGAAGTTCAGGGTCAGGTTTTGGAGGTGTCAAAATATGAGGCTAAGGAATTATGATTTGAATAATAAAAGCCAGTGAATTATCAGCAGGATGGAATGGCATCCTGAAAGTAGTTTTTTGTTTGTTTGCTTGTTTTATTATTTTTTTTGAAATATGTTGTATTTTAATTTTTTTCATATTTTATTTTACTATTATTTTAGTTTACAATATTGTATTGGTTTTGCCATACATCAACATGAGTCTGCCATGGGTGTAGACATGTTCCCAATCCTGAGCCTTCCTCCTACCTCCCTTCCCATACTGTCTCTCTGGGTCATCCCAGTGCACCAGCCCTAAGCATCCTGTATCCTGCATCGAACCTAGACTGATAATTTGTTTCTTATATGATATTATACATGTTTCAATGCCATTCTCCCTAATCATCCCACCCTCTCCCTCTCCCACAGAGTCCAAAAGACTGCTCTATACATCTGTGTCTCTTTTGCTGTCTCGCATACAGGGTTATCATTATCATCTTTCTAAATTGCATATATATGTGTTGGTATACTCTATTGGTGTTTTTCTGTCTGGCTTACTTCACTCTGTATAATAGGCTCCAGTTTCATCCACTTCATTAGAACTGATTCAAATGTATTCTTTTTAATGGATGAGTAATACTCCATTGTGTATATGTACCACAGCTTTCTTATCCAGTCATCTGCTGATGGACATCTAGGTTGCTTCCATGTCCTGGCTATTATAAACAGTGCTGCGATGAACATTGGGGTACACGTGTCTCTTTCAATTCTGGTTTCCTTAGTGTGTATGCCCAGCAGTGGGATTGCTGGGTCATAAGGCAGTTCCATTTCCAGTTTTTTAAGGAATCTTCACACTGTTCTCCATAGTGGCTGTACTAGTTTCCATTCCCACCAACAGTGTAAGAGGGTTCCCTTTTCTCCATACCTTCTCCAGCATTTACTGTTTGTAGACTTTTGGATCGCAGCCATTCTGACCAGCATGAAATGGTACCTCATTGTGGTTTTGATTTGCATTTCTCTTATAATGAGTGATGTTGAGCATCTTTTCATGTGTTTGTTATAGAGGATCATGTCATCTGCAAACAGTGAGAATTTTACTTCTTCTTTTCCAATTTGGATTCCTTTTATTTCTTTTTCTGCTCTGATTGCTGTGGCCAAAACTTCCAAAACTATGTTGAATAGTAGTGGTGAAAGTGGGCACCCTTGCCTTGTTCCTGACTTTAGGTTAAATGCTTTCAATTTTTCACCATTGAGGATAATGCTTGTTTTTTAACATGAGTGCACTCTACTAGTGATATGTGAAACAAATGTAAGATGAGAGAAACTAGAAGTGAGGTTAGAAAATGATTGTAAAAACACAGCACAAACCAGAATCTTCCAAAATTTTCAGCCCAGACCAGCATTTTTTGTGAGCTTATGTTACATACCATATTTCTACATTTGATGATAAATGAAGATGGGAATATTAGAAATTCTGACCAGTTCTGTAGTTAAAGTAACAACAAATAACCTACTTGCCCAAATATCATTGGACACTTTTCCTATATGCTTTATTATTAACATTCAAAGATAACTTCAATAAATACTAGCCTATATAAAATTTTATATATATATGGTGAGGTGAAGGTGAGGTGAAGTCACTTAGTCGTGTCCGACTCTTTGCGACCCCATGGACTGCAACCTACTAGGCTTCTCTGTCCATGGGATTCTCCAGGCAAGAATACTGGAGTGGGTTGCCATTTCCTTCTCCAATACATACATGTGTGCATACTAAATTGTTTCAGTCGTGTCTGACTCTTTGAGACCCTATGGACTGTATCCTGCCAGACTCATCTGTCCATGGGATTCTCCAGGCAAGAATACTGGAGTGGGTCTCCATGCCCTCCTCCAGGGGATAATTCCCAAACCATGAATCTAACCCATGTCTCTTATGTCTCCTGCATTGGCAGGTGGGTTCTTTACCATTAACACCACCTGGGAAGCTCTTATACATATATACATAATCTTCTTACTTCACATATATAAAAGTATTTTAAATTACCATTTTTAGCATGTTAAACATTTTAACCCTTCCTAGTTTTAGGCAATTATTCTTATCTAGCAGCTGCTGCTGCTGCTGCTGCTAAGTCGCTTCAGTCGTGTCCGACTCTGTGCGACCCCATAGACAGGAGCCCAACAGGCTCCCCTGTCCCTGGGATTCTCCAGGCAAGAACACTGGAGTGGGTTGCCATTTCCTTCTCCATTGTGTGAAAGCGAAAAGTGAAAGTGAAGTCGCTCAGTCGCATCCGACTTCTAGCGACCCCATGGACTGCAGCCTACCAGGCTCCTCCATCCATGGGATTTTCTAGGCAAGAGTACTGGAGTGGTTTGCTATTGCCTTCTCCGTATCTAGCAGCACTTGTCTTTTTAGACTTCCTTAGCCAAGCTTCTATAGTACCACTCCAGTTTCTCTAGATGTATTCCCCTGTGTAGTTTGCTCATTTGTTTTACTCTATTCTTCAGCACCTGAAAGTATTACTGAGCTGTAATATATTTATGTTTGTAGGTGCATTTCAATATCTTGCAATTTGGTTGAAGTTGCTGTTTTGATTTTCTGAATATACTGACAATGCCCACTATTTTCTTTGTTAGTTAGTATAAGTTCCAAAATAATCTAATCGTATTACTTCCAATTTTTAACTTTATCAGGTTTACTAGGGAAAATAAATATGTTCACATTAGCCAGTCCTGTCATTATTTCCTGGGAGATGAAATAATTAAAAAGGTAGGTAACAAAACAAATGTAACATTTTTGTTCATAGCTGAGAATAAATTTTATTGTGTATAATTAATAAATATTTTTATGGTTTATGAAAATAAAGAAAACTAGAGTCCTTTTATGACGATTTCACAAGACATTTTCCTACAACATGTTCTTTATGATATTTCAATTTTCTTTTTAAAATACTCTAAAAGGTAGGAAAAAATGCCATATGCCATTCTCACATAATTTAGAAAGAAATTCTATGCAGAAAAGAACAAAATAAAGGCAAACAGTGGTAAATTAGAAGCTTTTCAGAAGGAATTCTTACAGTCTCACAGAAAGCCACATTTGATCCTTAGTGCAACAAATTTAGAAAAGCAATTCCTCAATTCCTTTTTTTATGCTTCTTACACCTCAAGATTTTCTTGGCTGTTTTCCCCTTAGAATTTGGCAAAAGTATCCAGGGAGATGTGAGATGTGTTTATGCTTATTAAAAGTAGCAATTTTTTAATTGTAGATATTTTTAGAATAAGCATGCAACTGTAGATCTTGCTAAGCATGAGTATTTATTCTTCAAAAACTAAAACAGAAATTTAACCAGGTTCAAGAAAATGAGCATGAATTTAATTATTAATATTAAATGTGTTCAGAACTTCATTTTAAACCATGAGGAACATATGAACTCATCTAAGATGTCTCCTTTATACCCCAGAATTAAGAAAGCAATTTTCCAGTGAAATTGCACTCAGCAAAAAGTTAGTCTTAAATATTGACCTTAGTAGTATAATAACATAAATGTGAAATTTGAAGTATTTGTCTTTTAAATATAATAATTAAAATGATAATCCAGAAAAGTAAATGGTGCATAAACTGGATTACAATAGACAGCAAGGAAAGAAGATGCAAAAGTAATGCATATGTTGAAATATTGTGAATTTTGACAGACTTTAAGAATTAATGTTTCATAAAATTGTATTTAGTTATTTAATTTTCTTCTCAAAATTATTTCCATGCTGCAAACCCACATTTGTCTTGTCTTGTGTCTTTAAATATAGAAACTGAAGGTAGCCTAAAGGGAGACTGGGAGTGCAAATGTATACCTTAATCATTTGTGACCCCATTTCATTTCTTCCCAAGAAACACATATCTCAAAAGTAAACCAGTGCCATTTCCAGCTGGAAGTACATAAGTATGAAAATGAGTCCATCTTTGACACTTAGTAAATGTATGTTGCTTTCCATATCTGGATATGTCCAGGAAGAAAAGGAAGTGGTGAGCTGCTATTTGAGCTCAGTGACCTGAATGCAACAAATTTCTACTTTGTTGTTCTGTAGAACAGGAATATGATACATGTAACTAAATATTCCGACCAGCCTGCTAGTGAGTACATTCCCTCCTTGGGAATGAGGGAGAGACCCCTTAAGAAAAGAGAATATAATTTCAAATTCTTTTTTGAACTCTCAATACAGTTAAATTGACCAATTTATCTGAGAGGAGATGTATTGACTGAATTATCCTTCAGAGACTTCAATTTAATGGGTGTGGTTTTGGACTCGGGAATGTGTTTTTACTTTAAAAGCTCTCCAGGTGATTGTAATGTGTTGCCTGGGTTCATGAAGACCACTGGGCTAAATGAAACCCTCCTGTGTCTCAGAAGTGGACTGCATGGCAAATTCTCTTACCCTGTATTCCTATCAATTTCACCTTTAGTTCTCTCCTAGTTCATCAAAGAATTGCTCGATTTCTTGCTCTCCTCAGATAATCTCACCTCACAGGTGAAAAAAAAAATGAGAGGAGGAGGAAGAAGTGAACCATTTGAACATGATGCCTTTTCTTCAGTTTTCTTTGTTACTGTTTTAGTCACTAAATCATGTCTGACACTTTTGCAACCCCATGGACTATAGTCTGCCAGGCTCCTCCGTCCATGGGATTTTTCAGGCAAGAGTACTGGAGTGGCTTGTCATTTCCTCCTTCAGGGGATCTTCTCAATCTTTTTGAATGAAAAGCACTATATTCATTTAATTGCAGTGTCTCTTACTGAGATGTACTGTGATACATACATTTCTGTTCTGTTTTTCCAACTAAAGCAGACCACTGATATTCTGGAGGGAAAGATGACTTCATCTTTCTCACTTTACCTAATAGCATTCAAATATCAGTGCTGTTAAACAAATGACTAATTTCTAAAATAAAGGAATAATTAGTAATACTTAAAGTGAAAAGTGATGTTTTCATGGTCAATAGAATTTATTTCCCCAAAGTTAATATTATCATATCTATCTTCTTTCCTTACTTTGTTTTAAATTTTCTTTATGAGTTAAATATGTCTGAGCATCCTTGTCTCTCTTGCTTTAGGGGTGTTTTCTGGCTGTTTTGTTTTGAATTTAATTCATTTTCAGTGAGACTATAAATTCCTCAAGGGCATGATTTGTTCAGATCTATTCAGAAGAGGTGGCAAGAATACACAGAAGAACTGTACAAAAAAGATCTTCACGACACAGATAATCACAATGGTGTGATCACTCATCTAGAGCCAGACATCCTGGAATGTGAAGTCAAGTGGGCCTTAGAAAGCATCACTATGAACAAAGCTAGTGGAGGTGATGGAAATCCAGTTGAGCTGTTTCAAATCCTGAAAGATGATGCTGTGAAAGTGCTGCACTCAATATGCCAGCAAAATTGGAAAATTCAGCAGTGGCCACAGGACTGGAAAAGGTCAGCTTTCACTTCAATCCCAAAGAAAGGCAATGCCAAAGAATGCTCAAACTACCACACAATTGCACTCATCTCACATGCTAGTAACATAATGCTCAAAATTCTCCAAGCCAGGCTTCAGCATACATGAACCGTAGACTTCCAGATGTTCAAGCTGATTTTAGAAAAGGTAGAGGAACCCGAGATCAAATTGCCAACATCCCCTGAATCATGGAAAAAGCAAGAGTTCCTGAAAAACATCTATTTCTGCTTTATTGACTATGCCAGAGCCTTTGACTGTGTGGATCACAAGAAGCTGTGGAAAATTCTGAAAGAAATGGGAATACCAGACCACCTGACCTGCCTCTTGAGAAACCTGTATACAGGTCAGGAAGCAATAGTTAGAACTGGACATGGAACAACAGACTGGTTCCAAATAGGAAAAGGAGTACGACAAGGCTGTATATTGTCACCCTGCTTATTTAACTTCTGTGCAGAGGACATCATGAGAAACGTTGGACTGGGAGAAACACAAGCTGGAATCAAGATTGCTGGGAGAAATATCAATAACCTCAGATATGCAGATGACACCACCAAAACCAATACGGTATTGTAAAGTAAAATAAAGTAAAAATAAAATTAAAAAAATAAATAAATAAAAATGTTTATGAAACAAAAACAAAACAAAACAAAAAAAAGAATCTGCCCACAATGTGGGAGACCAAGGTTCAACCCCTACCTAGGTCAAGAAGATTCCCTGGAGAAGGGAATGGCTACCAACTCCAGGATTCTTGCCTGGAGAATTCCATGGAGCCAAGAGCCTGGCAGACTACAGTCCATGGGGTGACAGAGTCAGACACTTCTGAGCAACTAACACTTTCATTTTCACCATTTCCTCCAGGCAATGTGAGGAGTAGGGGAGGGGTATGTGGATATCTACATGACTGATTCACTTCACTGTACAGCAAAAACTAGTATAACACTGTAAAGCAATTAATTTTATTAAAAACTATAAAAATAATTCAAAAAAGACATGCATGTATACTAATGATAAAACATGAACATTAAGAAAAAGACTCAAATTTTCTCAAGAGCAAACTTGGCATAGAATTAGCCAAAGTAGTCTCATTTTTAGTTTTACTATCTGAATCTGAAGAATTTACCAAAATTAGGACTGCAGAGCAGAGGTCACTGTTTTCTTAATGTGTTATTGAGTGTAGCAAAAACTGATATGCTGCCATTTTCCCATCAGCTAGTTTTTGAGTAACTGCTGCAATTATTTTATAGCATCACTTGGGTGACAGCTGATTAAATGAGGATTTTTTTTCCTTTTTATATTCTTCTCTCAGTCACTCAAATGTAACCAATAATATATTATTCATAAAGTAGATGAACCTAGAAAATTATGCAAAGAGCTCAAGACCTCAGGTCCCTCAGAAGCTCTTGTTTGAATCTGAATGGACTGGTCTCAAGAGACTCTGCACACCTTTCTGTTCAGTGGGTTACATAATACTGTCCACTTGCTGTGGATGTGAAGGAAGAAAGGCTGGATGATGCCCACAAACAACCCAACAAGTCTAAATACCATATTGATATTTGCCAGAAATTATAACTTAACTTTGGGTAAGACAGTTATTTTCTTCTTGTCTTCCTTATTAAGACTTCCAGATAAACAAAAACAACCTAAGGGATCAGATGACATGAAGCTCCAGGGTCACTTGGTTGAAAATGTGAAAACATTGACTGGTCACTGTAGTCTACCCCAGAGGATAATATCCCTTCACTTATGCACCCCCTCCACTAATCAGGCCATATCTATCTGGAGTCTTTATTTCAGTTCCTAGTATTTCTTTTTGGGGGCAGGGTGTATAGAATTGCTTTACAATATTGCATTAGTTTCTGCTGTACAACAAAGTGAATCAATCACACATATACCTATATCTGCTCCCTCTTGGACCTCCCACTCCCTGCCCCACCCTACCTATCTAAGTCATCACGGAGCTGAGTTCCCTGTGCTATACAGCAGGTTCCCACTATCTACCTATTTTACATACTGTAGTGTATATATGTCAGTCTCAATCTCCCAATTCATCCCACCCCTCTGCCCCACTTTGTCTATGTGTCTGTTCTCTATGTCTGCATTTCTATTCCTGCCCTGCAAATATTCATCTCTACCATTTTTCTAGATTCCACATATATGCATTTAGTATGCATTATTTGTTTTTCTTACACCCATGTTCCTTACATGAAGGGAAAAACAAGACAGTGTTGGCATATGTTTAATATTTTTGGAAACTGTATTTTTTTTCTGTAAATATTTTTAAACCTGAAGGCACAGGGATCCTCTCACATAGAAGTGAAAAAACAAAATCAGGTCTTGGTATATGAATACAGCCAAAGTTCACCCAATGCTACTTCATTAGTAAGAAATGCAAATGGCCTTACAGAGCTTATGAGTATAAAATGGAATTTTTAAAGTATTAGCAAGGATTAAGGTTTTTGTAGTCGTCATTTGATTAACCTGTTCCTGATAGGACAGGAAAGGAAAGAAGATTCAGTAGTACCATAAAATCTCTTCACAGAATGTCTGCATACTTTCTCCTCTTTCCACCCTTCTCCCCAGCCTAACCAAAATTAGCCTTTTCTCCTTCCACGTCCATGAAATGTCAGTGAATTGCTCTTTTCCACAGAATATGTCAGTGTCCGACTTACTCCACATGCTGCAGCACCTTAGCGTTGCCTTCTTTCCTGTTTCACACACACACACTCACATGCATTTTTTCATTAATACATACTCATTCAGCTGTCTGTGAAACATCTTTTTACATATCAATAGTTATCTCTAACTCATATGCCCAAACCTCCTCCACTGGTCACCTTCCCAGGGATCGGCCACCCTACTTGTCACTCTGTGAATGACTTGGCCCTGGGCTCCCCAGCTGCAGAGCTGGAACACCTATGGGGCTTCATTTCTCCTCTTTTCCTCAGTTTCTCCCTCATTGTTGATCAACAATGTCCATCAAGCTCCCTTTCTTTACATCACTATTCGCTGCCTTATCCTCATCCTCCTGGCCTCAGTTCTGTTCTGAGGCCCAGAATCTGCCTGGGCCTGGGTGAGAGTTACCTGACCTGCTTTGGCTGCTCCCGCCTCAGCCCTGTCCCCTCTCACACTTCTCCACGTGCTCAAAAACATACACATACATGTGGACAAGATGTGTTTTATTGATTCTAACCTTGCAAAGAAATCTCTATCTCTTACAGGAAGGGTCCAAATTTCAAAATATTTAAAATATTAGAGTAGACAAAAATTGCTATTTAAAGCCACCCTTGTCTTTTATAGGAGGAGTTCTTCCTAAAAGAAAAAGGCCCATAGGATAGAGGCCCTGTGTGGGTGTGGGTCTGCTATTCTTAGACCCTACTGCTGGCTCTGGGATTCCACTGAGCATCTCACATTGCATGACCTGAGATGGGAGCCACCTCTTGTCTTTCCCTGGCCAGGTGATCACAAAAATAAGAGTTTTACATCTGATCTCATTCCACCCTCACAACAGTCCTACGATGGTGTTATAACATTGCCTGCTTGTAAGCAGAGGAAACTAAGGAAAGAGGTGACCTCTCAGGGGATGGTGTTGGCAAGTTCAGAACCTAGTATGTGCTGACTTGCTTCAGTCATCCCAGACTCTATGCAATCCCATGAACCATAATCCACTGGGCTCCTCTGTCTGTGGGATTTTTCAGGCAAGAATATTGAAATGTGTTGCCATGCCCTTCTCAAAGGGGTCTTCCCGACCCAGGGATCGAACCCACATCTCACGCATCTCCTGCATTACTGGTGGGTTCTTTAGCTGATGAGCCATGTGAGAAGGCCAGGAGAATGAGGCCACCTTAGGCCAGCTAGGGTGGAAACCAAAGCTTCTGCTGTAACCAGCGTCCTTTCCTATCCTCCAGGCCTTGTGTGCTTCTTACAGAGAGTGGCTGTCTCATGAGTGGAAGCTGTGTTTCCCATGTTTATTTAACATCTCCAGACAGAGCCAGAATAACCCAGTTCTGAGTCCTTGAGCTGTCCTCCTGGGTCTCAGGCTGACTCTCCCATTCTGTTCACAAAGGTTTTCTCCACACAAGATACACTTCAATTGATTAGGTTTCAGTTCTCTAATTTGCAATCATTTTCCAGCCCTGCATTCTCTGAGATTACACATAGGTCACCTTGACAGGAATTCTTGGAGCCCACAAACTCTTTGGTGACACGTTTAGCAAGCAATCTTCTGGTTTATCTCTAGCTGGCAGACCCAGCCCCAACCATAACAGCATGAGTTTTACCAGTGAAATTTCAGAGGGCAGCCCAATTCTGGGGAGGGAGGTCTTCAGTGCTCTTTCCTTATTTTACCTAGAGTATGATGGATGAGTGATATATTTGATTACTCTGATACACTAGTTCATTTTCTTATTTTATTGCATATAGGTATACACAGTTTTTGTAGAAGTTAATTAAAGTAGTTAACTAATGACTGCCGGGAGAAATATCAATAACCTCAGATATGCAGATGACACCACCCTTATGGCAGAAAGTGAAGAGGAGCTAAAAAAGCCTCTTGATGAAAGTGAAAGAGGAGAGTGAAAAAGTTGGCTTAAAGCTCAACATTCAGAAAACGAAGATCATGGCATCCGGTCCCATCACGTCATGGGAAATAGATGGGGAAACAGTGGAAACAGTGCCAGACTTTATTTTTTGGGGCTCCAAAATCACTGCAGATGGTGACTGCAGCCATGAAATTAGAAGACGCTTACTCCTTGAAGAAAAGTTATGTCCAACCTAGATAGCATTTTCAAAAGCAGAGACATTACTTTGCCAACTAAGGTCCGTCTAGTCAAGGCTATGGTTTTTCCTGTGGTCATGTATGGATGTGAGACTTGGACTGTGAAGAAGGCTGAGCGCTGAAGAATTGATGCTTTTGAAGTGTGGTGTTGGAGAAGACTCTTGAGAGTCCCTTGGACTGCAAGGAGATCCAACAAGTGGAAACAGTGTCAGACTTTATTTTTGGGGGCTCCAAAGAAACTGCAGATGATGATTGCAGCCATGAAATTAAAAGACACTTACTCCTTGGAAGAAAGTTATGACTAATCTAGATAGCATATTCAAAAGCAGAGACATTACTTTGCCGACTAAGGTCCATCTAGTCAAGGCTATGGTTTTCCCAGTGGTCATGTATGGATGTGAGAGTTGGACTGTGAAGAAGACTGAGCACTGAAGAACTGATGCTTTTGAACTGTGGTGTTGGAGAAGACTCTTGAGAGTCCCTTGGACTGCAAGGAGATCCAACCAGTCCATCCTGAAGGAGATCAACCCTGAGATTTCTTTGGAAGGAATGATGCTAAAGCTGAAACTCCAGTACTTTGGCCACCTCATGTGAAGAGTTGACTCATTGGAAAAGACTTTGATGCTGGGAGGGATTGGGGGCAGGAGGAGAAGGGGACGACCCAGGATGAGATGGCTGGATGGCATCACTGACTCAATGGACGCGAGTCTGAGTGAACTCCGGGAGTTGGTGATGGACAGGGAGGCCTGGCGTGCTGCGATTCATGGGATCGCAAAGAGTCGGACACGACTGAGCGACTGAACTGAACTGATTCTGTACTTCCTACATTGTGTCTAGCATTGCTGGAAACAAAACATTCATTCATTCAAGTATTTGCGAGCATAGCTGCCGTGTGCCAGGCACTGCTAATTGTTGGAGATGCTGATACTAATGCACCTACATCCACAAAAAGTATCATAAGCCCCATTAAGCAGCAGAACAGAGTTTATACTTTAATAAAAGGAAAAGTCTGTCACAATGTGATAAATTCTGAATGTTCATACTTAGAGTAAAAACCATGATTTTTAAAAATTTTAAATAAATTTAATTTTTTTCCCCTTTTTCACCAATCATGTTTGTGTGTTTTGTCTATGCCTTTCATTTCTTTTGGTGTATATGTCTTTCCCAGGTTTGCAATTTTTTTTTTCATTTTACATTGTATTGTTCACTTTTCAAGTTAAAATTCTTCATTTTGAGTGCATATACAAGGCATGAGACATTCTAAAGATCATATAATTATTTATCTATAAACTCCTCTGCCTAGGAGTTCCTCTATTACTATTTTAAAACAAAAGTGAGTTTATACTATGGAGAAGTTGATAGTCCTCACTCCATTATCTTTACTTTTCCCATCTTTTTATGTGATCAGAATTAGTGGGAAGACTATTAAATCATCAAATATATTCCAAGTGCTTTGTGCTAACAGCACATCCTCTCAGCAAACACAGAAAATTAGGCCTTGTACATTATACAGGAATTTTGAGGGATCTCACAGATTTACTACAAACAAGCCACATCAATTTAGAATTTCTTTGAAATTGCCTTTCAAATGGATAGTTTCTCCTACAGACTTTGAATTCCTTATTCTGATTTAGTTAGTTTCCATTTCTTCATCATTGCATAAAGCTAACACATTTCAAGTGTTTTTCCTTGGTTGTTTGTTTCAGCTGAAACATCCAGTATTCATTTGGTTATTATTTTTATTTCCTGAGTTACATGTGCTTTAATCACAACACACTCTACATTATCAAATTTGTCAAATTCATAGGTCTTTAATATTATATCTGATAAAAATTAGGGGAGCTTCCCAGGTGGTGCTAATGGTAAAGAACCCATGGTCAGAGATGCCTCGAGGGTTGTTTCCTATTTATTTTCACTCTTAGAACAGTTGGTAAAGTTTAAGGATTAAATTTTTATTTCCCATTTAAAAACACAAAATTTTAATTTCTAACATATAGCAGAATCAAGAATCACATTTATTCGACTTTATTTTCTAAAGGTATATTGTTCAAAAGCAAGGTATCATTGGAGTATTGATGTTGTTTAGTTGCTAAGTCTTGTCCAACTCTTTGTGGCTCCATGGACTGTAGCCTGCCAGGCTCCTCTGTCGATGAGATTTTCCAGGCAAGGATATTGGAGGGGGTTGTCATTTCCTACTCCAGAGTATCTTCCTGACTCAGAGACTGAACTCATGTCTCCTGAATAGGGAAGTGGATTCTTTACCGCTAAGCTACCAGGGAAGCCCATCATTCGGGTATATTTATTTAACAGTAAGAAAGTCTATGAACACAAATAGTCTCTAAACTTAATGCAATTTTTTTTTCAAAATTACACTTTTAATAGCGAGTGGGGTATAAGATATCCATAGAATGTAAGTTACTTTGAAAGTTTGATGATTGATAACCACAGTTTCAGTTCAGTTCAGTCACTCAGTCATGTCCAACTCTTTGTGACCCCATGAATGGCAGGATGCCAGGCCTCCCTGTCCATTACCAACTCCCGGAGTTCACTCAGACTCATGTCCATCGAGTCGGTGATGCCATCCAGCCATCTCATCCTCTGTCGTCCCTTTCTCCTCCTGCCCCCAATCCCTCCCAGCATCAGGGTCTTTTCCAATGAGTCAACTCTTCGCATGAGGTGGCCAAAGTACTGGAGTTTCAGCTTTAGCATCAGTCTTTCCAATGAACACCCAGGACTGATCTCCTTTAGGATGGACTGGATGGATCTCCTTGCAGTCCAAGGGACTCTCAGAGTTTTCTCCAACACCACAGTTCAAAAGCATCAATTCTTCAGCGCTCAGCTTTCTTCACAGTCCAACTCTCACATCCATACATGACCACTGGAAAAACCATAGCCTTGACTAGACGGACCTTTGTTGGCAAAATAATATCTCTGCTTTTGAATATGCTATCTAGGGTGGTCATAACTTTCCTTTCAAGGAGTAAGCATCTTTTAATTTCATGGCTGCAATCATCATCTGCAGTGATTTTGAAGCCCCCCAAAATAATAAAAGCAGCATTTGTCTATTCCTGAACTGTTATCCAAAAATAGTTTAATTGAGTACAATACTATTTTGTTAGCAACAGCTTACTAATAATTAATAATTATTGATAATTATTATTATCAATATCATCAGCATCATCCTTACTGCCTGCTGTGTGCCAGGAACTGAGACAAACACTGGGCTTCCAAAGGTAACATATGGACTGGTTCAAAATTGGGAAAGGAGTATGACAAGGCTGTATATTGTCACTGCTTGTTTAACATATATGCAGAGTGCTGTTGTGCTGTGGTTAGTCGCTTAGTCACGTCTGACTCTTTGTGACCACATGGAGTGTACCCTGCTAAGCTCCTCTATCCACAGGGATTCTCCAGACAAGAATACTGTAGTGGGTTGCCATGCCTTCCTCCAGGGGAATCTTCCCAACCCAGGTATGAAACCCAGGTTTGCAGGCAAACTCTTTACCATCTGAGGCACCAGGAAATCCCAAGAATAGTGGAGTGGGTAAGCCTATCCCTTCTCCAGGGGATCTTCCTGACCAAGGAATTGAACAGGGATCTCCTGTATTGCATGTGGATTCTTTACAAGCTGAGATACCAGGGAAACCCTACATGCAGAGTACATCATGCAAAATGCTGGGATGGATGAATCACAAGCTGGAATCAAGAGTGCAATGAAAAATATAAAAACCCTCAGATATGCAGATAATACCACTCTAACGGTAGAAAGGGAAGATGAATTGAAAGAGCCTCTTGATAAAGGTGAAAGAACAGAGTGAAACAGATGGCTTAAAACTCAACATTGAAAAAACAAAGATCATGGCATCCAGTCCTATCACTTCATGGCAAATAGATGGGTAAAAAGTAGAAACAGTGACAAATTTTATTTTCTTGGGCTTCAAAATCACTGAAGAGGGTAACTATGCAGCCATGAAATTAAAAGGTGCTTGCTCCTTGAAAGAAAAGCTATGACAAACCTGCTGCTGCTGCTAAATCACTTCAGTCATGTCCAAATCTCAGAAATTCCATGGAGAGCAGCCCACCAGGCTCCTTCATCCATGGGATTTTCCAGGCAAGAGTACTGGAGTGGAGTGCCATTGCCTTCTCCATGACAAACCTAGACAGCATATTAAAAAGCAGCGACATCACTTTGCTGACAAATGTCTGTATAGTCAAAGCTATGGTTTTTACAATAGTCATGTATGAATGTGAGTGTTGGACCATAAAGAAGGCTGAGCACCAAAGAACTGATGCTTCTGAATTGTGGTGCTGGAGAAAATTCTTGAGAGTCCCTTGGAGAACAAAGAGTCCAAACCAGTCAATCCTATAGTAAATCAGCCCTGAATACACATTGGAAGGACTGATGCTGGAACAGAAGCTTCAATATTTTGTCTACCTGATGAGAAGAGTCCACTCATTGGAAAAGACTCTGATGCTGGGAATGAAAGGGGGCAACAGAGGAGGAGATAGTTGGATAACATCACCGTATCAGTGGACATGGGTTTGAGCAAACTCCGAGAGATAGTGAAGGATAGGGAAGTCTGGTGTGCTGCAGTCTACAGGTCAGAAAGAGTTGGACATGACTTAACAACTGAACAACAACAAAAATATACACTGAATTATTTTTTCCCCACTCCCACAAAAATTTATGGTTGAATCTTAACTCCTAATGTGATGGTATTAGGAGGTAATATCTTTGATGGAGGGGTTGATTAGGTGATGGGAATGCACCTTCATGAATGAGATTAGTGTCCTTATTAAAGAGACCCAAAGAAATCCCTCACCCCTTCTACTACATGAGGTTATAGTTTGAAAGTTGCAGTAAAGAAGCTGGCCCAGACTAGATATGATCTTAGACTTCTCTGCCTCCAGAACTTGTGAAAAATAAAATTATTTTAAATAAGCTAGTCAGTTTACAGATTTTTCATAGATATCATTGTAGACTAAGGAAAATGTTGAACTAAAAATAACTTTAACACACTCCAACTTCTAGTAAAGCAGTAATTGTACTTAAAATTATTTAGCATTTACAACTGGAAAAAATGCATAGTAATCACCTTGTACATACTTCTTCATCAGTTTATAAGACAGCAAACTTAATTTCAAGAAAGGTTAAACAGAATAAGTAAGGTCATACTGCCAGGAAATGGTGAGTTGGAAACAGAAGGTTGTCACATATATCTGTGAAGATATTCCCCCTATATGCCTATCTGTGCTCATGCTCAGCTGTGTCTGATCTTTTACAACCCCATAGACTGTAGCCTGCCAGGCTCCTCTGCCCATGGGATTTTCCCGGCAAGAATACTGGAGTGGGTTGCCATTTCCTCCTCCAGGGATTCTTCTTGAACCAGGGATCGAAGCTGAGTCTCCTGCTTTATAGATAGATTCTTTGCCCACTAAGCCACCAGGGAAGCCGCTTACACCTAAGTGAAATCATTTATTTGCTAACTATTTGCAATGTTTTTCTAGTAATGTTTGAGAAAAGCAAGATATATGAAATGAATTTCTGACAATTGTTAGTAGGGCACCACAGAAATGCAAACTTTCTAATTGTTTAAGTAGTTTTAAATTTTAAATGATAACACATAAATGCCTCACTATCCATCCCCATCAAGTAATAAACATGAAAATACCATTTTATCATTCAAACATGCTCACTGTTAGAGACCAGTAAAATGTATTTGCTTATCAAAATTATATAATAAATTTCAAAGTACTGTTTATAGAAAAGATGGCCATCAAGACAAATGAATGCATTATAAATATCCATATTTAAACCTTCTATCTTCTTCACCATATGTCACTCTATTAATTGCTAATATCATCCTCGTTATGCATCATCTCATCTGTAACATCATTCCATGAAACTAAGAAGGCATCAAAAGAACCAAAGAAAAACACCTGCTATATATGTTTCTGGTTGATAAATTTCAGCAGGCTCTTTCTGGTTTGCTCTTGGGCAAAACTTTCTAATTGCCTTTGCATGACAGGAAGTCTTCTACCAGGGCAAACTTCTCTTGTTACAATCAGCACACTACTATCTTTTTAAATTGTTTAAGTAATCAAATCTTCCCACTATATTTATTCAAAATGTTTACTTAGCAACTATCATGTGTACACAATATGGACATAATGGTCACTATGCTAAACATTGTGAAGAAAAATAATATATGAGTAGGAACTTGTAACATCTGTAAAAGAATTTTGAAAACTATAAGAATCACACCTTAATAAATATTGATTAATGAGGGTCATAGCTCCAAGGTTTGGCCAGAATTATCTATCATATAAATTGCATACTAATTTTATTTTGTGTATGAAGGAAATTATTATGATTCTTCATTATGATTCTTCTATTTAATAAAGGCAGCATATAAACAGACAACATTAGAAACTTTTCATGACAACAGACAAAATAGATCTATTAAAAATTCGAGCACTTTAGAAGTGTTGATCATTTTGTTCTTTCTGAAGTGGTTTTTGGTTGAAGGAGTAAGTCTACTGCCAATGAAATGATCAGAAACCACTATCAAAAAGAATATTAGCATCCAATTAAAATAAATAAATTTATATTAAAAAATAACTAAAGGTTTAATTGTGTGGTAAAGATGGTAAATGTGAAATACTGTTAAAGAGGTGGGGATAATAGATAAATGAAATAGAAAAGAACTTTTTCAAGAGATGAAAGATGAATAAGACTGAAAACTGGGCAGACACAGTTAATAAGAACTTTCTTTCATCTAGGAAGTCAGACATATACAAAAATTAGAGCAGTGAATCTGTTCATTATTGAGAGGCAGATATACACTTTTGGTAAGCATTAAAGAAACAATTGGTTTGGTGGTTTTAGTCTCTAAGTCATGTCCAAGTATTGCGACACCATGGACTATAGCCTGCCAGGCTCCTCTGCCCATGGGATTCCCCAGGCAAGAATACTTCAGTGGGTTGCCACACCCTGGGAATCTTCCCGACCCAGGAATCAAACCCAGGTCTCCTGCATTGCAGGCAGATTCTTTACAGCCAACTCTGCAACCTCTTGGACTGTAGCATGCCAGGCTTCTCTGTCCTCCACTATCTCTCACAGTCTGCTCAAATTAATGTCCATTGAGTCAGTGATGCTATCTAATCATCTGATCCTGCACCATCCCTTCCTCTTTGTGCCTTCAATCTTTCCCAGTGTCTGGGTCTTTTCCAATGAGTTGGCTCTTTCCATCAGGTAGCCAAAATATTAGAGTTTCAGCATCAGACCTTCCAACGAATATTTATTGCTGATTTCTTTTAGCATGGACTGGCTTGATCTCTTTGCTGTCCAAGGGACTCTAAAATAGTCTTCAATGCCACAGTTCAAAAGCATCAATTCTTTGGCACTCAGCCTTCTTTATGGTCCAAACTCACACCCGTACATGACTACTGGAAAAACCATACAGACCTTTGTTGGCAAAGTGAGGTCTCTGCTTGTTAATATAGTGTCTAGGTTTGTCATAGCTTTTCTTCCAAGGAGCAAATGTCTTTTAATTTAATGGCTTCAGTCATCATCCACAGTGATCTGGGAGCTCAAGAAAATAAAATTTGTCACCATTTCCACTTTTCCCCATCTACTAGCCATGAAGTGATGGGACCAGATGCCATAATCTTCGTTTTTTGAATGTTGAGTTTCAAGCCAGATTTTCACTCTTCTCTTTCACCCTCATCATGCAGCTCTTCAGTTCCTCTTCACTTTCTGCCATTAGAGTGGTATCATCTGCATATTTGAGGTTGCTGATGTTTCTCTTGGCAAACTTGATTTCAGCTTGTCATTCCTCCAGCCCGGCATCTTGGGTGATGTCCTCTGCACAGAACTTAATAAAGAATAAGAGTATAACAGCCTTGTCATGCTTCTTTCCTAATTTTGAACTAGTCCATTGTTCATGTCTGGTTCTAATTGTTGCTTCTTGACCTGTACAGATTTCTCATGAGGCAGGTAAGGTGTCTGCTACTCCCATCGCTTTGAGAATATTCATCAGTTTGTTGTTATCCACGCAGTTAAAGGATTCAGGGTAATCAATGAAGCAGATAGTAGACGATCGTTTTCTGGAATTTTCTTGTTATTTCTATTATAGAACAAATGTTGGCAGTTAAATCGCTGGTTCCTCTACCTCACTGAAACCCAGCTTGTACATCTAGATGTTCTTAGTTCACGTACTACTAAAGCCTATCTTGAAGGATTTTAAGCATAATCTTCCTAGCACATGAAATGAGTGTAACTGTATGATAGTTAGAACATTCTTTGGTATCGTCCTTCTTGGGACTGGAATGAAAATTGACATTTTCCAGTCCTGTGGCCACTGTTGAGTTTCCCAAATTTGCTGACATACTGAGTGCAGCTCTTTATTAGCATCATATTTTTAGGATTTTAAATGGCTCAGCTGGAATTCCATCACCTACACTAGCTTTGTTGGTAGTAATGTTTCCCAAGGCCCACTTCCCTTCATACTCCAGGATGTCTAGCTCTAGGGAAGCAACCACACCAGTGTGGTTATCCAGGTCACTAAGACCTTTTTTATATAGTTCTCTTGGGTATTCTTTTCATCCCTTCTTAATCTCTTCTGCTTCTGTTTGTTCATTAATGTTCCCCTCCTTTATCACACCCAAACTTGCAAGAAATTTTCCCTTGGTATCTCCAGTTTTCTTGGAGATCGCTAGTCTTTCCCATTCTATTGCTTTCCTCTATTTCTTTGTATTATTCATTTAAGAAGCCCTTATCATTTCTTCTTGCTATTCTCTGCATTCAGTTGGGTATATCTTTTCTTTTCTCCTTTGCCTTTTGCTTGTCTTCTTTCCCCAGCTATTTGTAAAGCCTCCTCAGACAACCACTTTTTCTTCTTGCTTTTCTTTTCCTCTGGGATGGTTTTGGTCACTGCCTCCTATACATTGTTAAAAACCTGTGCATAGTTCTTCAGGTCTCTCTCCACCAGATTTAATCCCTTAAATCTATTCAGAACCTCCACTGCATAATCATAAGGGAATTGATTTAAGTTATACCTGAATGGTCTAGTGGTTTTCCCTACTTGCCTCAATTTAAGACTGAATTTTATAGTAAGGAGCTCATAATCTGAGCCACAGTCAGCTCCAGGTCTTATTTTTGATGACTCTACAGAACTCCATCTTCAGCTGCATAGAACATAAGCAATATGATTTCAGTATTTACTACCTGGTGATGTCCATGTGAAGAGTCATCTCTTGTGTTGTTGGAAAATTGTATTTGCTATGACAAATGTTCTCTTCACAAAACTCTGTTAGCCTTTGCCCTGCTCTGTACTCCCAAGGCCAAATTTGCCTATTATTCCAGGTATCTCTTGACTTTTTAGGGGCTTCTCTGGTGGTGCCATTGGTAAAGAATCTGCCTGTCAGTGAAGAAGACGCAAAAGACATGGGTTCAAACTCTGGATCAGGAAATTTTGCATTCTAATCCCTTTTGAGGAAAAGGGCTTTTTTTTTTTTTTTGTTTTTTTGACGGTGTTGTAGGTTTTCACAGAACCATTCAACTTCAGCTTCGTTGGAATCAGTGGTTGGGGCAAAGACTTGGATTACTTTGATGTTGACTGATTTTCCTTGGAAACAAAAGGAGATCAATCTGTTGTTTTTGAGGTTAAACACAAGTATTGCTTTTCAGATTCTTTTGTTGACTATGAGTACTACTCAATTTCTTTAAATGATTCTTGCCCACAGTTCAGTTCAGTTTAGTCGCTCAGTCGTGTCCGACTATTTGCAACCCCATGAATCACAGCACTCCAGGCCTCCCTGTCCATCACCAACTCGCAGAGTTCACTCAAACTCATGTGCATAGAGTCGGTGATACCATCCAGCCATCTCATTCTCTGTCATCCCCTTCTCCTCCTACCCCCAATCCCTCCCAGCATCAGAGTCTGTTCCAATGAGTCAACTCTTCACATGAGATGGCCAAAGTATTGGAGTGTCAGCTTCAGCATCACTCCTTCCAATGAACAACAGGGACTGGTCTCCTTTAGGATGGACTGGTTGGATGTGCTTGCAGTCCAAGGGACTCTCAAGAGTCTTCTCCAGCACCAAAGTTCAAAAGCATCAATTCTTCAGTGCTCAGTCTTCTTCACAGTCCAACTCTCACATCCATACATGATCAGTGGAAAAACCATAGCCTTGAGTAGATGGACCTTTGTTGGCAAAGTAATATCTCTGCTTTTCAATATGCTATCTTTGGTGGTCATAACTTTCCTTCCAAGGAATAAGCGTCTTTTAATTTCATGGCTGCAATCATCATCTGCAGTTTCTTTGGAGCCCCCAAAAATAAAGTCTGACACTGTTTCCACTCTTTCCCCATCTATTTCCCATGAAGTGATGGGACCGGATGCCATGATCTTCGTTTTCTGAATGTTGAGCTTTAAGCCAACTTTTTAACCCTCCTCTTTCACTTTCATCAAGAGTCTTTTTAGTTCCTCTTCACTTTCTGCCATAAGGGTGGTGTCATCTGCATATCTGAGGTTATTGATATTTCTCCCGGCAATCTTGATTCCAACTTGTGCTTCTTCCAGCCCAGCGTTTCTCATGATGTACTCTGCATATAAGTTAAATAAGCAGGGTGACAGTATATAGCCTTGACGTACTCTTTTTGCTATTTGGAACCAGTCTGTTGTTCCATGTCCAGTTCTAACTGTTGCTTCCTGACCTGCATATAGGTTTCTCAAGGGGCAGGTCAGGTGGTCTGGTATTCCCATCTCTTTCAGAATTTTCCACAGTTGATTGTGGTCCACACAGTCAAAGGCTTTGGCATAGCCAATAAAGCAGAAATATATATTTTTCTTGAACTCTCTTGCTTTTTCAATGATCCAGAGGATGTTTGCCATTTGATCTCTTTCTGGTTCCTTTGCCTTTTCTAAAACCAGCTTGAACATCAGGGAGTTCACAATTCACATATTGCTGAAGCCTGGCTTGCAGAATTTTGTGCATTACTGTACTAGTGTATGAGATGAGTGCAATTGTGTGGTAGTTTGAGCATTCTTTGGCATTGCTTTTCTTTGGGATTGGAATGAAAACTGACCTTTTCCAGTCCTGTGATCACTACTGAGTTTTCCAAATTTGCTGGCATATTGAGTGCAGCACTTTCATGGCATCATCTTTTAGGATTTGAAATAACTCAAATCTAATTGCATCACCTCCACTAGCTTTGTTTGTAGTGATGCTTTCTAAGGCCCACTTGACTTCACATTCCAGGATGTCTGGCTCTAGGTAAGCGATCACACCATCGTAATTATCTGAATCATGAAGCTCTTTTTTGTACAGTTCTTCTGTGTATTCTTGCCACCTCTTCTTAATATCTTCTGCTTCTGTTAGGTCCTTTATGGACTTTAGTTCTAATGGACTCTGTTAAGTCCATTTCTGTCCTTTATTGAGCCCATCTTTGTTTTCTTGAAGAGATCTGTAGTCTTTCCCATTCTGTTGTTTTCCTCTATTTCTTTGCATTGATCTCTGAAGAAGGCTTTCTTATCTCTCCTTGCTATTCTTTGGAACTCTGCATTCAGATGCTTATATCTTTCCTTTTCTCCTTTGCTTTTCACAGCTATTTGTAAAGCCTCCCCAGACAGCCATTTTGCTTTTTTGCATTTCTTTTCCATGGAGATGGTCCTGATCCCTGTCTCCTGTACAATGTCATGAACCTCCATCCACAGTTCATCAGGCACTCTGTCTATCAGATCTAGTCGCTTGAATCTATTTCTCACTTCCACGTAGATAAATGATCATCTGAATTAAATTCACCCATCCCTGTCCATTTTATTGACTGATTCCTAAGATGTCAATATTTATCTTGTTATCTGCTTGACCACGTCTGATACACCTTGACTAATGGATCTAACATTCTAGGTCTCTATACAATATTGTTCTTCTTGGCATCAGACACATCCAAAACTAAGTGCCATTTCTGCTTTGGTACAGCCACTTCTTTGTTTCTAGAGCTATTAGTAACTGCCCTCCATTTTTCATCAGTAGCATAGTGGACCTCTTCTGATCTGGGACAGGGGGCTCATCTTCCAGTGTTATATCTTTTGCCTTTTCATCTTGTTCATGGGGTTCCCCAATCAAGAGAACTGAAGTGCATTGCCATTTCATCCTCCACTGGACCAAATTCTGTCAGAACTCTTCATTATGACCTGTCCATCACGACAGCCCTGCATGGCTTCACTGAGTTATGCAGGCCCTTTTGCCATGACAAGGTTGTGATCCATGAAGGGGACAACTATCAGTACCTCTATCATTTGAGGCTTGCATTTCATTCAACCCATGCACTAAATGCTTTCATACAGTTTACCTCATTTTATGCTCATACAAATTCTCAACTCCCTATGAAGTAGACACTGATATACTATAATGCTCCTTTTATAGACAATAAATCTGGTAATTATAAAAAAGGCAGACTACTTAAGCAGAAGGTCAGGGATTTAAACTGGCATACTGTGTTACCTGAATTCATATTCTTGATTATTTCATTTCACTGGTTTACAGTATGAAGTTAAGAAATAACATGTAGCCTTTGAACATTCTTCATGTATAAAAAAACATAAGTTTAGGAAGGGATTAGAATGCCAGCAATATGTATGATAAATTGTAGTCGAAATTAAAAGGCATGAGACAGATGTAGTAATGGAATTATGGAACAGTGACAGTGGTTCAGTTCAGCTCAGTCGCTCAGTCATGTCCGACTCCTTGTGACCCCATGAATCACAGCACGCCAGGCCTCCCTGTCCATCACCAACTCCAGGAGTTCACTCAGACTCATGTCCACCGAGTCAGTGATGCCAGCCAGCCATCTCATCCTCGGTCATCCCCTTCTCCTCCTGCCCCCAATCCCTCCCAGCATCATAGTCTTTTCCAATGAGTCAACTCTTCACATGAGGTGGCCAAAGTATTGGAGTTTTGGCTTCAGCATCAGTCCTTCCAATGAACACCCAGGGCTGATCTCCTCCAGAATGGACTGGTTGGATCTCCTTGCAGTCCAAGGGACTCTCAAGAGTCGTCTCCAACATCACAGTTCAAAAGCATCAATTCTTCGGTGCTCAGCCTTCTTCACAGTCCAACTCTCACATCCATACATGACCACAGGAAAAACCATAGCCTTGACTAGATGGACCTTAGTTGGCAAAGTAATGTCTCTGCTTTTGAATATACTATCTAGGTTGGTCATAACTTTTCTTCCAAGGAGTAAGCGGCAGTGGAGGTTTAATGGTACTTTCAGAGATACTTCAGATAAAGTGAAAGTGAAGTCGCTCAGTCGTGTCCGACTCTTTGCGACCCCATGGGCTGTAGCCCACCAGGCTCTTCCATCCATGGGATTCTCCAGGCAAGAGTACTGGAGTGGGTTGCCATTTCCTTCTCTAGGGGATCTTCCAGACCCAGGGATCGAACCCGGGTCTCCAGTGTTGTAGGCAGACACTTTACCATCTGAGCCAATACTTCAGATAATGAATGACTAAATTAGATTCACAGACCCAATTCCAGTGTGTCTTGGGGGTGGAGCTTCCCCCACAACACAAGGCATGGAGACACCAGTCAGGTGCATTGCAAGTCAACACAATTCTGACACTATTTTGTAGATAGTATCAGATTCCACAGGTTAATATTCAATCTAGAAGACTGTCCCCAACTCCCCACCACCTCTCCACTTCAGATGCCATTCTCAAGCCATGTTGTTACCTACACTACTACCAATCAGCTACAAACTAGAGATTCCCACAACCTTCTTCTTGGACTTCAGATACCAATCACCAGACCATGTTTATTACCTATACTTCTAATTGACTGGCTATAAGTCAGAGATTCCCAAGATCATCCTGTTTTGGGGTTTGATTAATTTGCTAGAGCAGCTCACACAACTCAGAGAAATATTTTACTTACTAGATTACTAATTTATTATGAAAAGAAGTAACTCAGAAATGGCTAGACAAAATAAATGCACAAGGCAAGGCTTGGGAATGGTGTTTGAAGCATTCATATCATCTCCAGGTATACTATTCTCCTCAAATCTCCAAGTGTTCACCAACTTAGAAGTTCTCTGGACCCTGTCCTTTTGTGGTTTTATGGAGGCTTCATTACATATACATGATTAATTAACTCACTGGCTATACATGACTGATTTAATCTTCAGCCCCTCTCTTCTTCTTAGAGGTCAGGGGGTGAAACTATATGTTGAAATAGAAAATAATCACATGGTCTGTCCTTATGGTGTTTCCTTGTTTTCAATGCCTGACTATCTCCAAATATGGAAATAATCCTCCTCTAATCTGAATTTTGCAGAGGATTTTACCTCTCTTGTACACAAAACAGTCTACTATGTATTATACCTACAAGGTATACCTTGTAGGTATATCTATAAGGTATTTATACCTTGCAAATCAATACAAAATAATAAAAAAATTTACTAACCTTATATCTCATGTACCGTTTAAAATGACATACCTACATTCTATATACCTACATACCTACATTCATTAATGCTTGTGGAATCCAAAATAAATTAATCAGTATGTTGATAAGTGAATAAACAAATAACTGGATGATGGATTGAATAAAGAAATTAAAAGGTGACTCCTTGGTTTTTACTCTTTTACTCATATCCGATAAAATAGACTTTAAAACAAAGGCTGTGAAAAGAGACAAAGAAGGCCACTACATAATGATCAAAGGATCAATCCAAGAAGAAGATATAACAATTATAAATATATATGCACCCAACATAGGAGCACCGCAATATGTAAGAAAAATGTTAACAAGTATGAAAGGGGAAGTTAACAATAACATAATAATAGTGGGAGACTTTAATATCCCACTCACATCTATGGACAGATCAACTAAACAGAAAATTAACAAAGAAACACAAACTTTAAATGATACAATAGACCAGTTAGACCTAATTGGTATCTTAGGACATTTCACCCCAAAACAATGAATTTCACCTTTTTCTCAAGTGCTCACGGAACCTTCTCCAGGATAGATCACATCCTGGGCCATAAATCTAACCTTGATAAATTCAAAACAATTGAAATCATTCCAAGTATCTTTTCTGACCATAATGCATTAAGATTAGATCTCAATTACAGGAGAAAAACTATTAAAAATTTCAACATATGGAGGCTGAACAACACGCTGCTGAATAACCAACAAATCACAGAAGAAATAAAAAAAATAAATCAAAATATGCATAGAAATGAATGAAAATGAAAACACAGCAACCCAAAACCTGTGGGACACTATAAAAGCAGTGCTGAGGGGAAAGTTCATAGCAATACAGGCATACCTCAAGAAACAAGAAAAAAGTCAAATAAATAACCTAACTCTACACCTAAAGCAACTAGACAAGGAAGAAATGGAGAACCCCAGAGCTAGTAGAAGGAAAGAAATCTTAAAAATTAGGGCAGAAATAAATGCAAAAGAAACAAAAGAGACCATAGCAAAAATCAACAAAGCAAAAAGCTGGTTCTTTGAAAGGATAAATAAAATTGACAAACCATTAGCCAGACTCATCAAGAAACAAAGAGAGAAAAATCAAATCAATAAAATTAGAAATGAAAATGGAGAGATCACAACAGACAACTCAGAAATACAAAGGATCATAAGAGACTACTATCAGCAATTATATGCCAATAAAATGGACAACGTGGAAGAAATGGACAAATTCTTAGAAAAGTACAACTTTCCAAAACTGAACCAAGAAGAAATAGAAAACCTTAACAGACCCATCACAAGCACGGAAATTGAAACTGTAATCAGAAATCTTCCAGCAAACAAAAGCCCAGGTCCAGACGGCTTCACAGCTGAATTCTACCAAAAATTTCGAGAAGAGCTAACACCTATCCTACTGAGACTCTTCCAGAAAATTTCAGAGGAAGGTAAACTTCCAAACTCATTCTATGAGGCCACCATCACCCTAATACCAAAACCTGACAAAGATGTCACCAAAAAAGAAAACTACAGGCCAATATCACTGATGAACATAGATGCAAAAATCCTTAACAAAATTCTAGCAATCAGAATCCAACAACACATTAAAAAGATCATACACCATGACCAAGTGGGCTTTATCCCAGGGATGCAAGGATTCTTCAATATCCGCAAATCAATCAATGTAATTCACCACATTAACAAACTGAAAAATAAAAGCCATATGATTATCTCAATAGATGCAGAGAAGGCCTTTGACAAAATTCAACATCCATTTATGATAAAAACTCTCCAGAAAGTAGGAATAGAAGGAACATACCTCAACATAATAAAAGCTATATATGACAAACCCACAGCAAACATTATCCTCAATGGTGAAAAACTGAAAGCATTTCCCCTAAAGTCAGGAACAAGACAAGGGTGCCCACTTTCACCGCTACTATTCAACATAGTTCTGGAAGTTTTGGCCACAGCAATCAGGGCAGAAAAAGAAATAAAAGGAATCCAAATTGGAAAAGAAGAAGTAAAACTCTCACTGTTTGCAGATGACATGATCCTCTACATAGAAAATCCTAAAGACTCCACCAGAAAATTACTAGAGCTAATCAATGAATATAGTAAAGTTGCAGGATATAAAATCAACACACAGAAATCCCTTGCATTCCTATACACTAATAATGAGAAAGTAGAAAAAGAAATTAAGGAAACAATTCCATTCACCATTGCAACGAAAAGAATAAAATACTTAGGAATATATCTACCTAAAGAAACTAAAGACCTATATATGGAAAACTATAAAACACTGATGAAAGAAATCAAAGAGGACACTAATAGATGGAGAAATATACCGTGTTCATGGATCGGAAGAATCAATATAGTGAAAATGAGTATACTACGCAAAGCAATCTATAGATTCAATGCAATCCCTATCAAGCTACCAGCGGTATTTTTCACAGAACTAGAACAAATAATTTCAAGATTTGTATGGAAATACAAAAAAACCTCAAATAGCCAAAGCAATCTTGAGAAAGAAGAATGGAACTGGAGGAATCAACCTGCCTGGCTTCAAGCTCTACTACAAAGCCACAGTCATCAAGACAGTATGGTACTGGCACAAAGACAGAAATATAGATCAATGGAACAAAATAGAAAGCCCAGAGATAAATCCACACACCTATGGACACCTTATCTTCGACAAAGGAGGCAAGAATATACAATGGAGTAAAGACAATCTCTTTAACAAGTGGTGCTGGAAAAACTGATCAACCACTTGTAGAAGAATGAAACTAGATCACTCTCTAACACCACTCACAAAAATAAACTCAAAATGGATTAAAGATCTAAATGTAAGACCAGAAACTATAAAACTCCTAGAAGAGAATATAGGCAAAACACTTTCCGACATAAATCACAGCAGGATCCTCTATGATCCACCTCCCAGAATACTCGAAATAAAAGCAAAAATAAACAAATGGGATCTAATTAAAATTAAAAGCTTCTGCACAACAAAGGAAACTATAACCAAGGTAAAAAGACAGGCTTCTGAATGGGAGAAAATAATAGCAAACGAAGCAACTGACAAACAACTAATCTCAAAAATATACAAGCAACTCATGCAGCTCAATTCCAGAGAAATAAACGACCCAATCAAAAAATGGGCCAAAAACTAAACAGACATTTCTCCAGAGAAGACATCCGGATGGCTAACAAACACATGAAAAGATGCTCAACATCACTCATTATCAGAGAAATGCAAATAAAGACCACAATGAGATACCATTTCACACCAGTCAGAATGGCTGCGATCCACAAGTCTACAAGCAATAAATGCTGGAGAGGGTGTGGAGAAAAGGGAACCCTCTTACACTGCTGGTGGGAACGCAAACTATTACAGCCACTATGGAGAACAGTGTGGAGATTCCTTAAAAAACTGCAAATAGAACTGCCTTATGACCCAGCAATCCCACTGCTGGGCATACACACCAAGGATACCAGAATTGAAAGAGACACATGTACCCCAATGTTCATTGCAGCACTGTTTATAATAGCCAGGACATGGAAACAACCTAGATGTCCATCAGCAGATGAATGGATAAGAAAGCTGTGGTACATATACACAATGGAGTATTACTCAGCATCAAAAAGAATTCATTTGAATCTGCTCTAATGAGATGGATGAAACTGGAACCTATTATACAGAGTGAAGTAAGCCAGAAAGAAAAACACCAATACAGTATACTGACACATATATATGGAATTTAGAAAGATGGTAATGATGACCCTGTATGCGAGACAGCAAAAGAGACACAGATGTATAGAACAGACTTTTGGACTCTGAGGGAGAGGGAGAGGGTGGGATGATTTGGGAGAATGGCATCGAAACATGTATACTATCATGTAAGAAATGAAGCTCCAGCCTATGTTCGATGCAGGATACAGGGTGCTTGGGGCTGGTGCACGGGGATGATCCAGAGAGATGATATGGGGTGGGAGGTGGGAGGGGGATTCAGGACTGGGAGCTCGTATACACCTGTGGTGGATTCATGTCAATGTATGGCAAAACCAATACGATATTGTAAAGTAAAATAAAGTAAAAATAAAATTTTTTAAAAAAAATTAAAGAAAAATAAAAATATTTTCCCTCCTCTTTTGGCTTTCTTTTCTAATCTTGTCTTAATCACCTCTTCCATTATTCTCAAGAATGTCCCACACCATTGTGCCTTAAGAGAGAGAAAAAAATCATTATATGGGGCAAGCCGAATAAATATTGACTGAAAATTAGTCAAAAAAGTTTTCCCCAATCTATCAAGATTAGCTCTCTTAAATGTTTCCCAGGTAACATTGCCAATTCTCAAATATTTCTTTGAACAACATGAAAGTCTAAAATAAATTTTCTATATATGTTTCATTCACCACATAAATCCTATTTGCATAAGCTCTAGCTTTTGGGTATCTATTGCATTTCCAACAAAGGAAAATTATTTCCATAACAGTAAATTGTCAAATATCTCATATACATATTCCATTTAGGGCATAAAAATTATTGTCTGAGGTTGTGTAAAATCTGTTAATATTAATTTTTCAATTGTCCTTTTTCTTTTGATTCATAATTTGCTGTTTGTGTGAATTTAAGTCCCTTTAAAAGCACAATTTCTTGATTGCTCAACCATGTAATACATAGTTAGCAGCTATATTAATGACTTCTCAAAGGTGCAGTGCACTGATACTGTTATTTATGCTGCTATCTGGAAAAAAGCATATTTATTCTGTCCAAACACCCATGAGACTTGAAAACTGTTCTTCATTCAGACTCACAGTTAATAGTCATTTTAAAACTTTAATTACTATTTCAGCATGTTTCCTCCATTACTGTTTCAACACTACAGCCAGTAACTTCTACCAGCAAATTTTTTTTTTCAATAAATCATGCACACATGTGCCCTGCATGCAATGAGTAAAGTTGTGTATAAATGATTAATATCCGTAGGAAATGTAATATTAAGATGAAATAATAATAAATGAATTTGGAACATACAAATATTATACCTTCCAACTAATGACTGATGACTATTGAGTGAAAATACATATGTATCTCTTTCTCTTTCTCTCTCTCTCTATATATATATATATATATACACACACACAGATGTTTGTGTATGTATATTTACATACATGTAAATATATCAATCATGTATCTTAGAACCAAAGAAAATATGCATACATTAATATTCAAGAAACATTTCTTGAGATTTAAGTCAATACAGAACTGTTCTTTCTACTACAGGGTTTATAAAAAATAACAAACTAATGTAATACTAGTTTTGCCTTTGAGCAATTTACCGTCATAATAAATATGAATCATTATTTTTATTGAAGTGAGAGTCTTGAATGAAAAAGATTTTTTATAGTATCAATCTCACTCTAGGTAAACCTTAAATCATATGATCTGGCTATAATTTCTGTTTCTATGTGAGACTTTCTTCCTGCATTAATCTTTTTCTTTAATCTGTCCTCTACTTTCCCATTCTTTCTTTCCATAAAAGAAATGCACACATCCAATTTATGTAAAACTGGATGTGTGGACACCACTACCTTGAATCCTCACTTTTCACTTTTGTCCCTTATAACTATATCTTGAGTGGAGAATATCATAAGAAATCAACTTTAAACAGCTTACTGTTCTTTCATTGTCGGGACATTGGTGACAGTAATTACCACAACATTTATTTACTCATTGTCCACTTTATAAAAAGCAAAGCAAAATATTTCATATCTCAAAGCCAGGAATAAGTTTGATTTTGTGGTGCCGTTGATTTTGTGATGTCATTGCTATATTTCATGTAAACTTTACATTTTTTATATTTCTTTAGCAGCTGTCATATTTAATGTGTAAATCATTCTTGATTTTTTTTCTTAAAAGCTTTTGCACAAAAAGGAAAACATAAAAAAAAAAAGACCAACCTATACATGGGAGAAAACATCTGCAAACAATGCAACCAGCAACAGATTAATATCCAAAATATGCAAACAGTTCATATAGCTCAATATCAAAAAGACAAACAACCCAACCAAACATGGGCAGAAGATCTAAAAAGACATTTCACCAAAGAAGAGATACAGATGACCAGCAGGCACATGAAAAATGTCCAACATCACTAATTATTAGAGAAATTCAAGTCAAAACTTCAATAATGTACTACCTCATACCAGTCAGAACAGCCATCATCAAAAAGTCTATAAATAATAAATGCTGGAGAGAGTGTAGAGAAAAAAAACCCCACTACACTGTTGGTGAGAATGTAAGTTGCTACAGCCACTATGGAGAACAGTAGGGAACTTCCTTCAAAGGCATAAAAATAGAGTTGCCATATGATTCTAAAATCCTAGTTCTGGGCATCTATCTGGAGAAAAACAGAATTTGAACATGCATCCCAAAGTTCATAACAGGACTATTTACAATAGTTAGGACATGGAAGCAACCTAAGTGTCTATTGACAGATGAAAGGATAAAGAAATATGATACATACCTACAATGAAAAATTGCTCAGCCATAAAAATGAATGAAATAATGTCATTTGCAGCAACATAGATGAACCTAGAGATCATCTTACTAAGTTAAGAAAATCAGACAAAGACAAACACTGTATTCCACATTTAAACGTGGAATCTAAAAAACAGATACAGATTAACTTATTTAGAAAATAGCAATAGACTCACAGACAGAAAGCAAACAAATATAGTTACCAAAATGGGTCTGGGGAGAAAGATAAATTAGGAGTTGGGATTAAAATATATATACTACTGTATATAAAATAGATAACCAACAATGACCTACTGTATAGAACAGGGATTATACTCAATATCTTGTAACATTGTATAATGAAAGACAATGTAAAAAATAATAAATATTTATATGTATATCTGAATCAGTTTACTGTACACCTTAAACTAACACAGCATTGTAAATCAACTATATTTCAATAATTTTTTTAACATTTTTTTACCAACTTGCACAAATAAGCTTTTGTTTAGGATCATGTAACTTCCCTTAGGATCATATTTTGTCTTATTTTCTCATTATCTCTGTTTCACAATATTATTTAATAATAATAATTAAATACTATTTCATTATCTCTGAAATAATATTTTTAATGTTATTTCACTATATGGAATTTTGTAAGCCTTTAATAGGCTTACAAATGAGAAAGGTAAGGAATAAACAAATAAATAAAATTACTTGAACCCAAGCAAAATCTAGGCTCTCTCTTCTTCTTACTTTGGGTTATCATTGCCAAGGGAGTAGAATATAACTATTTGCTTCCACTTTACTATTTTCTATTCCCTCGTTAGTGATCTGAAATTGGACTTCTCTCCACAAACTATGACATCATTCTTAAAGACTTTGTCATTTTCTAAACATTTGAGCTTGAGAGAGTGACTGGATATCTCTGTGTCTCACAACACTCATTTCTAAAACGGAGATAATAATGCTTACTCCATTGGTTTGTTTAGAGGATTTAAATGAGTCAGAGTATATGCAGTGGTTAGCACAGTGCCTGATGCATACTAAGTGCCTAAAAAATTAAGCCTATGATGAAATTGCCTATATAATTTCACTATTCAGTTTTTTTATACTAAGAGCATGACTTTTTTTTTTACTCTCATACACTTTAGTCTCATAGTCTCATCATCTTTAACTTCTTCTTATCGCTTTCTCCTTCCATATCCAGCTAGTTGTCAAATACTTTGTCTTTTTCCTCTTACAATAGCTCTCATATTTATCTTTTCTCTATTCACCAGAATCTGTCTGAGAGGACTCTAGAGGGTGGGGCAACTGAGTGAAAATGTTCCCTCAGGGAGAGGAAGTGCTAATGGAACTTTGAGTACTAAGACACTGCAATATGCAGAGATGCCATTATTAAAAATTACAACAGCAACAAACAAGCAACAAGAGCACCAGTAAGCCAGAATCAGGTGTTCATTTTCAAATGTAGCTAAATAAAGTTTAGAATAAAAGGTCTTCATTTAATTTATATGAAAATAATTCTTAAAAAGGCAGTGTAAGTAAATTTTATCTGCAGTTACTGGTAATATGAAAAGCCAGAGAACTCATTGATTTGTCTTAGTTTAAATTAACTAATTACAGAACAAGTGTTCTACCTCTACTGCCACTGACATCACGACTACTGTACATTTAAGCAATTAAAATGGCAGAGCATACAAATGGAGGTGCAATTATTATTTAAAATTCCATATCTACATTAATGCCTATACAGGGTGAGTTATAATTTTAAAAAAGGCAAAAAGAGTTATCATTGCCTGTATTACATATTTTAATGTTCCAATTTGTTACCATATGATTATTAGACTGCAAACTGCTTGGGATTTGACACAGTGGTTTGCCTATTATTTTCAATAATATTGTCAAATATATGAGCTAAATGTTTCCTGCATTACAATGCAGTTTCAACTGAAATTTATACTCAATGGAATGAATTCATACTATTAAAATATGTTGCTGCTGCTGCTAAGTCGCTTCAGTCGTGTCCAACTCTGTGCGACCCCATAGACGGCAGCCCACCAAGCTCCCTCATCCCTGGGATTCTCCAGGCAAGAACACTGGAGTGGGTTGCCATTTCCTTCTCCAATGCATAAAAGTGAAAAGTGAAAGTGAAGTCGCTCAGTCGTGTCCGACTCCTAGCGACCCCATGGACTGTAGCCCACCAGGCTCCTCCATCCATGGGATTTTCCAGGCAAGAGTACTGGAGTAGAGTGCCATTGCCTTCTCTGAAAATATGTTAAGAAAGCATTTTTATTTTAAAAACTCTTCCTTACCTTTACACACAGGCCTGTGATCACTCCAAGCAGCAAAAACTTCAGCTATCCGTTGGCAGGTGATGCTCTTAGCACCCTGTAGGACATAATCTTCATCACAAGAGAACTGCACAGTTGATCCAAGGCTAAAATAGAGCAAAGGATTAAAAAAACAGTATTAGAAGCATATAACGTTTAGGTTCCAGTTCTACTGGCAATATTGAGTAGGTGAAAAACGTCCTACAGTGACAAAAAATGTTCTTTGGGGGAACCAAAATATGAAAATATGACTTATACAAATAAATAATAAAAGTAATAAATATGAATCTACTGTAAATCAATAACATGCAACATGCTCATATTGGTAGGAACTGTAGAAAGCTCTCATCAAGTTTAATTATCTTCTTATTAGTTGTAGAAGCCAAAGCTAAACTAACTAAATTTCCTATCTTAAATAGGTGGTAAATGTGAAGCAAAGAGTAGACTTCTAAACTTGAATTCCAATGCTTGTGTTCATACCACATGACAGTACTTCTTTGGCAGATATTTACATAGGTATTTACTTGTAGTACTTGCAAATACTTACAGGTATTTGCCCATCCATGGATGTGTGTGTATATATATATATATATATATTTTTTTTTTAAATAAACTGACCATGTATTTCCCCCCTAAAATCCTTAAACAGTAACCTACCAGTGGGAAAAAATAACAAATTCTATTTTCTTAAAATGGCTTAAATTCCTTCTAGCAATAAGTCACTGGCAGCTTCTCCACCTCATCTCTAACACAGTGCCACATGTCATCAGCACCTGTAGCAGCTGACAGTTTTTGCACATGCCATGCTGTTTGCTGTCTGCACTATTCTCCCTGCCCTCTGTGCCTGGAGAACATTTTCTGTACCCTCTCAAACAGGCAGTGCCTGAACAGCTCCTGTTTAACTTCCTGAACTTATCATGCAGGGGGATTTCATGATCACATTTGTGTTGCTAAAAGAGATCTCTGGAACAGTGTGGAGGGAAGTTTAAAAGGAAGATTAATCAGAGAAAAGTAGGCCAGTAGAACCGTAACTCAAGTAGTTTAGGTCAAGGGTTGGCAACTGTGTCCATCCTGCAGGCTAAACCTGGTCTACTGGCTGTACACACACACACACACACACACACACACACACACACACACACACACACACACACACACACACACACACAC
>SJYT01030483.1:341605-377273 GCA_006410635.1 Cephalophus harveyi
CACACACACACACACACACACACACACACACACACACACACACACACACACACACACACACACACACACACACACACACACACACACACACACACACACACACACACATACATATATACATGTATATACATATATATGCTGCTGCTGCTGCTAAGTCACTTCAATCGTGTCTGACTCTGTGTGACCTCATAGATGGCAGCCCTATACACACAAATAAATATATGCACTGTATGTATGTATATATATGTATATGCATATTTGTATATGTATGTATATATATGTATGTATATAAATATATGTAAATGTATATGTACATATATTTGTAATATTTGTACATATATATTTGTAATAATAAATATATTTGTAAATATATGTAAAATATATATGTATGTATATGTATATGGTATATATGTATATATACACATGTGTGTGTGTATATATACATATAGTTCATATAAAGTGAAATATTTATCTTTAATACACATTTTAAAGCAGATTTGTCCAAAGTGTCCAAGTCAAGAGATACTGTATTCCTATAATTGGACAAAACTATCCTTGGGTAGGGCTTCCCAGATGGTGCTAGTGGTAAAGAACTTGCCTGCCAGTGAAGGAGACCTAAGAGATGTGGGTTAGACCCCTGGGTTGGGAGGATCCCCTGGAGGAGGGCATGCAACCCACTCCAGTATTCTTGCCTAGAGAACCCCGTGGACAGAGGAGCCTGGCAGGCTACAGACCATAGGGTCGCAAAGAGTCAGACACAACTGAAGCAACCTAGCTCGCATGCTACTTAAATTGCTTATAATTCTGGAGAAGGAAATGGCAGTTATGTACTCAACTCTTATACATGGCACATTTATTGTATTCCATGGACAAAAAAGAATGTAATGTGACCAAAAAAAGAATATAATGTGATTAGAGTACACAAATTGAGAGGACAGGGGTATGAAATGAAGTTAAGGAAGAAAAAAAAGAGACTGAGGGCAGATCATTTGTAAATCAGCACACCATAGTAAGAGTTGTAACTTTTACTCTGGGAGAATTGAGGAGTAGTTATAGGACTATGAACCAAAGGAATGGCATTATGAAATTTAATGTTTTAAAGTGACAAAATCATCTCTGGTTGAAGAATAAATGTTAAGAAGAAAAAGGCAGAAGTAGGAATTTGATAACAGCATGTTGGAGTAATCATTGTTCTCAGGGAGATGATACAGTGTGATCTATACTAGGGAGGTTCAGTTCAGCTCAGTTCAGTTCAGTCGCTCAGTAATGTTTGACTCTTTGTGACCCCATGAACTGAAGCATGCCAGGCCTCCCTGTCCATCACCAACTCCCAGAGTTTACTCAAACTCATGTCCATTGAGTCGGTGATGCCATCCAACTGTTGTCTCCTTCTCCTCCTGCCTTCAATCCTATCCCAGCATCAGGGTATTCTCAAATGAGTCAGTTCTTTGCATCAGGTGGCCAAAGCACTGGGGTGTTGTTTCAGCATTTGTCCTTCCAATGAATATTCAGGACTGATTTCCTTTAGGATGGAACAGCTGGATCTCCTTGCAGTCCAAGGGACTCTTAAGAGTCTTCTCCAACTCCACAGTCCAAAAGCATCAATTTTTCAGCGCTCAGCTTTCTTTATAGTTCAACTTTCACATCCATACATCACTACTGGAAAAACGATAGCTTTGACTAGATGGACTTTGTTGGCAAAATAATGTCCCTGCTTTTTAATATGTCGTCTAGGTTGGTCATAACTTTTCTTCCAAGGAGAAAGTTTATTTTAATTTCATGGCTGCAGTCACCATCTGCAGTGTAGCAGTTAGAAATTAACGATGGTAAAACATTAAAAAAGTGACCTTAGTACAAGATCTGACTCACAGAAGTCTGGCCCCCAGAACTTAACAAACTAAATTAATAAACTAAATTAAAGATTCCATCAAGGGCACTGTATTTGTCACAGATGATTATAATATTCTAGTTTAACGAGGCTGTTCTTACTAAAAACAATATATTGCATCTTGTTTAAGTAACAAGTGTTTTAGCTTGTTTCTTTTGATTATAGAAAGCTATAAAGACAATTTGTTATAATAAACACTTAAGTGCTTTGTTGCTGTACCTATACCAAAGACTGGCAGTGATGGTCTCTGAAGTTTCTACCTTACCCCTCACCAAAGATTAAAAATTCCATTTTTTTTCCTCCAATTAGTACACTGGGGGAGGTAGTTAAGAGTTGGCATTAACGGTTTAAACTGCAGATTTTTCAAATCCTAACTCTTCCCTTTTCCAGCTTTATGGCTTTGAAAAAATAACAATCTCTCTAAGCCTCAGCTTCCTTATATGTCATAGTAATGATATGAAATAATATTTATAAAGTATACAATGGCAAACACATTTCGGACACTCAATTATATTTCTCAATCACAGAAATAGTTGTGAAAGCCATTAATTTCTTCCCCACTTTTGAAAAAAAAGACTCTTCTTTGGGCATCTGCAAGCACCTTCATCCAGAATCATAGCTATACTTTAACATATTCTAAAACAAAAATAAAAAAGTAAAAAAACAACACAGAGAAAGCAGAAGTTAATAAAATAAGCAGTCTCTTTAGCAGAATCCAATGGCAATAATATCCAGAAAATGGGTACCTTTAACAAATACATTTTTATTTTATGATCTGCTTTAACATTTGAGTTGAAATTAAAGAAAGCTTTTCATTAAAAATATTTATGTCAAGGGAAGCAGTAAAAGAATACAAGCTCTGTAATTTTCATTGCAATTTCTTTGTCACTAATGAAGATACATCTGTTCTGCCAGGTTGAATAAAACATTACAATTTAGTAGGTTAAATAATCTGATAGAACATTTTGAAATAAATGATTGAATACCTCTTCAATCTGAAAATAGCAAATCATAAAGCATGTGCTATACAAGAGTGTAGTTTGAAAAACAATCGTTGACCTAGCCTATGTGATTTTTAATTATCACTATACTAGTAGAAACTATCCAAACATGAAAAATGACCTAAAAATTAAAACATCTTCAAACCATTTCTATAAAGAAAAAAAAATTACTAAACATGTAGAAAATAACTATCATCAAAATGACCTCAAAAATCACTAAGATAATATGCTTTTTAGACTTTTAGCAGGGATACTACATGCCAGAATAAATGGAGCTATGTCAAAGTTTTGAGTGAATATAAGTTAGAAATCTAGCATTCTATTCATACTTATTAAAACAAGTGGAATCAAAATGTCATACTTTTTTAGCTAGGCAAAAATTCACAGTTTCTAGTATATATATATAATACATATTATTTATATATATGCATACAAAGTTTTTACTACACTAGACAAAGGCTTAAAAAACAAGAAACTAACACATGATACAGTATTAGCTAAAGTACAGATTTTGTTCAAATTTCACAAAATTTTATGCTTGTGCCCATTCTTTGTTTTCATAGATTATTCAAGATTCCACATTTATTTAATTGCATTGAGCAGCTTTAGCTTCATGTAACAATTTCTGATAAATTATCTTTCCATTTGTATTCTGTCATATATTTTTTTAATTTTCCTTTTATGGCTTCTTAGATACACCCATCATTTAAAAGTGGACATTTAACTTCCAAAAGCATTGGATTTTTAAAGTAGCTTTGACATTAATTTCTCATTTTTATACTAATTTCTCATTTAAATGCTCTCTTCTTTGCAGCACCCTCTGTCTTTTTTTCAGTCTTTTAACTTTATTAAGGCTTTCCGTGACTAAGTCAAGATCTCTCCTTGTAACCAGAGAGTGTTAACAAATTTTGATCTCTTTCTGTAATGGCCTAGTGTCTGAGTGTCTCACAGCAAGATCACAAATTCAAAGTGTTCCAAATTGAACTTACCTTTCCTGAGATCCATTTGTCTTCCTAAAATTCCAATCTTAGTAAATTCTACTACTATCTATTTAGTAATTCAAGACAGAAACATCTACACTTGCAAAGAATTTTCATTAATTAAATTATTTAATATACATTCATTGCTTATTATAAGCCTGACAACCTCAAATGTCTTATAGATAACCAAGGCCAAAAGCTTGATTGTGAATAGGTGAGTATATGCTTGCTTAAAGCCATTTATATTTTAAAAGGATGGTTTTTTTTCAAATACTATGCAGTGCCAACAAATTAGAAAACTTGCTGACTATGGTTATTTCACTCTTTGGGATATATTAGGTACTGACAAAGAGATGCAGAGAACACAATATTGAAAGAAGATATGAGACTCTCCTCTCAGAGTTCATTGACATTTAGGGGAGACAAATAGGAAAAATAAGATAAAATGTGGTACCATATCATAAGGGTGGAGACTGATATGAAAGAACAAAGAAAGGCACATAATAAAGGCTTGTCTGGGGGTTGAAACTTTAGCTTAATACTGAAAACTGAGCAGATATAGCCAAACAATAAGTAAGAAAGCCATTTCTAGGTAAGGAATGCACAATAGAAAACTCCCAGGGGTTCCAGAACCACAAAAGTTTGAGAACAAGAAACAACTATGGCTATAGTCTGTGTGTGTGTGTGTGTGTGTGTGTGTGTAAGTGGAAAGTTGAGATGGCAGTGAGATGAGGAATAAAGGATTGATGATATACGAGATTAGAGAACAAAATTGAGATTAAGTTATAGAAAGCGTTTCTATCCTCCGTATATCTGGCAGATTTTATCTGTTCCCTTTCAACAGTTATTCCTAACCCCTCAAACAGAACCATACCTTATTTAGGATATAGGTAGATTTTCTTGATTTCCATGACACCCCCAGGAAGTCTTATGCTTAATTTAAACCAGTTATGTATGCTGATTTCATTTTGCTAAGTGACTGGCTGTTTCAAAGCTGTGTGGTGGTATTGGTGGTTTTGTCTGACTCTTGCGACTCTGTGGTCTATAGCCAACCAGGCTCCTCTGTCCATGGGATTCTCCAGGCAAGAACACTGGAGTGGGTTGCCATTTCCTTCTCTATCAAAGGTGTGTAGGACAACCATTTTTGGCCAATGAAATAGCTGGCCAAGACTTCTCATGCTCGACAAAAATATAAGAACTGAAAAAGAGAAAAATCTTTGCCAATTTTCCTTCTTCCTTCTTTAAAAGAAGGATTGATACCTAGAGCAAGACTAATAGCGTCACAAGACAATCAGCACAATACTCAAAACTAACATACTAAGAATGATACAGAAAAACAACTTAGAAACATAGAGGCTTGGTCATCAATGGCATTATTGAGAAGGCAAATATATGCTGAAGGTATTTCTAGAATTCTCATTACTTGAGAAAAATGCAGATTTATCTGTAAAATTGTCTTTGGGTATTTCCTTACTTGTAATAGCTTGTATAAAGGAGTTTAGAATTTAACTTAGGATAAACCATTTTGCTTTTTATTTTCCACTTTTTTTTTTCTGATTTAAAGTTACTCAGCATTTGTGGAGAAAGGTGTAAATCATGGTGCTATCCCATCAACTGCTAATGCACCCCATTCCCTCTTAGAAATCTTCTTTGTAATCTTTTTAATTAATTTATTTTTATTGAAGGATAACTGCTTTACAGAATTTTGCTGTTTTCTGTCAAACCTCAACACAAATCAGCCATAGGTATACATATATTCCCTCCCTTTTGAAACTCCCTCCCATCTCCCTCCCATCCCACCCCTCTAGGTTGATACAGAACCCCTGTTTGAGTTTGCTGAGCCATACAGCAAATTCCCATTGGCTATCTATTTTACATAACATAATGTAAGTTTCCATGTTACTGTTTCCACACATCTCACCCTCTCCTCCCCTCTCCCCATGTTCATAAGTCTATTCTCTATGTGTGTTTCTCCATTTTTGCCCTGTAAATAAATTCTTTAGTACCATTTTTCTAGATTCCGTATATATGTGTTAGAATACCATAGTATATATCTTTCTCTTTCTGACACACTTCACTCTGTCTAATAGGTTCTAGGTTCATCAATATCCTTTGTAATCTTTATCAACCAACCCATCTTTATCAACCAACCCACTTTGTACTTTACATTCAGCAATACAAACTGTCCTTGAATATGCTGTATGGTTTAGAACTCTGGGCATATGCATATGCTCTACTCTCATTCTGATATTTTTGCTTGCTGTTCTTGTCTATCTGGAAAACTTACTTTTTCATATCATACTGAAGATGTCACCTCCTTTGGGCAGCTTTTCTGGTACACCTCCCTATAACCCTCAAAGAGTAAATGACCTGTTTTTCTTGCTTTGCTGTTCAGTTGTTCAGTTGTGTCCAATTCTTTGCAACCCCAGGGACTAGAGTATACCAGGTTCCCTGTTCTTCACCACCTACCAGAGCTTGCTCAAATTCATGTCCATTGAGTCAGTGATCCCATCTAACTATATCATCCTCTGTCATCCATTTCTCCTCCTGCCTTCAATCTTTCCCAGCATTAGGGTTTTTTCCAGTGAATCAGCTCTTCACATCAGGTGGCCAAAGTATTGGAGCTTCAGCTTCAGCATCAGTCATTCTAATGAATATTCAGAGTTGATTTCCTTCAGGATTGACTGGCTTGATCTCCTTGCAGTCCAAGGGACTCTCAAGAGTCTCTCTCAACACCACAGTTCGAAAGGATCAACTTTTTGGTACTCAATTTCTTTATATTCCAAATCTCACACATCCATACATGACTACTGGAAAAACTGCAGCTTTGACTAGACAGACCTTTGTTGGCAAAGTAATGTCTCTGCTTTTTAATATGCTCACTCAGTTTTTCATAGCTTTTCTTCCACGGAGGAAGTGTCTTTTAATTTCATGACTGTAGTCACCATCTACAGTGATTTTGGAGTCCCAAAATAAAATCTCACACTGTTTCCATCGTTTCCCCATCTATTTGCCATGAAGTGATGGGACCAGATACCATGATCTTAGTTTCCTGAATGTTGAGTTTAAACCAGCTTTTTCACTCTCCTCTTTCAGCATCATCAAGAGGCTCTGTAGTTCCTCTTTGCTTTCTGCCATTAGGGTAGTGTCCTCTGCCTATCTGAGGTTACTGATATTTCTCCTGGCAATGTTGATTCCATATTGTGATTTATCTTTCAGTTACCTGCTAGTACCTGTGAATGGCAAAAATCAGCAATATGCCTAGGAAACTGAGCCTGTAAGGTTCATTCCCTAACTCTCCGGCATGGAAGAAAACATCTAGGAATAGATTTGAGAGTAATAAAGCCAAGGATCAGCACAAAGATAGTAAACAAGTGAAGAAACAAACAAAATAGTATCAGACAACAAGTATTATGTAGAAATGATAGAATGATATAATGAGAACTGTGTGGAGGTGTCAGAAAATGATTAGAGAGTTTATGTTTAATTTGACATCTATTATGAGACACTTACTCCTATAGAGATTTGACAGAAAGGGTCTCAAGTAGGAAAAAATGTTTCAGAAACAGAGAAAGAGGCTAGTTTGGTTGGCTGGATCAGATTGAGAGGTGAGAAGTATGATCCAAAGTTAGCTCAATGAGAGAGAAACAGAACAGATTCTAAAACAATTACTTTTATAATATAATTTATCATTCTATGTGCAAGAGGGAAGTTGTTGGAGGATTTCCAACAGAGAAGTGATGTTATTTGATCTATGTTTTTAAAAGGTCATTTTGGCTGCTGTGTGGTAAAAGCATCATAGATAAAATGGTAGTAGAAGGATCATTCATGGTTGGATTGATGGTTTGAGGGAGACATGATAGTGATTTGAAAATTAGGAAGGTTCCAACTGAAATAGAGAGTACTGGATGTATTTAGAATACCTTTGAAACCGGAATCAAAAGAATTTCCTGAGAGGTTGGTTATGGAGGAATATACTTAAAAGTCATTAATATCTCTACAAAGAAGCTTTTATAAGGAGGATGCTAATTTAGTCTATGGCACTGCTAAGTCTTCTCTCGTATTTCTACATTATCAATCAGTTGATAGATCTTTTCCTTCTTCCTACTCCAAATCTCCTGCCTCACTTTGGTTATGCATCTTGTTTAACCTAAAATTTTTCTCATTACTCAGATATCTTTTTGTTTTATTTCTTCTTTCTTATTCTTATTTCATTACTATAAGAGTATCTCATATTGTGTAATTAGAATCATAATCCCTTTTTCCACTCTGTCCAAGTCACACAGTATTTCCATCATAACAAGTCTTAAAAAATAAGTTATATATACTTAATAAAGCTGCAATTTTCTCTATAAAAAGGTACAGAATACTAAATCTGAGTAGCTGTTGAAATGCAGCATGAGAAAGTCTGACAATACAATAGTGAATTTTATATTTATGCTCTTCTTGTTATTAATGGTGACACTAATAGATATTTTTAATTTATTTTATATCAGAGCATAGTTGATTGAAAATATTGTGTTAGTTTCGTTTGTACAACAAAGCAATTCAGTTACACATTTTCATGTTATCTATTCTTTTTGAAATTATTTTCCCATTTAGATTATTATAGAATATTGAGCAACATCTCCTGTGCTATTTGTTGTTGCTGTTGTTCATATCTGACTCTTTGTGACCCACATGGACTGCAGTTAGCACACCCTGCTCCTCTGTCCTTCATTATCTCCCAGAGTTTGCTCATATATTATGTTAGTTATTTATTGTAAATATAGTAGTATGTACATGTCAATCCCAAATTCCCAATATATCCCTCCCTCCACAGGTCTGCCCTGGCCTGGTAGTCACTGATTTGTACTCTAAGTCTGTGACTCCATCTTGTAAACAAGTTTAACTTTTTTTTTTTTTTAAGATTTCACATATAAGAAACATCATATAATACTTGTTTTTTTTTTTCTTTCTGACTTCTCAGTATGATATCCACCACGTCCATCCATGTTGCTGCAAATGGCATTATTTCATCATTTTTAATGGCTAATACTCCATTATATATACACCATATCTTTATCCATTCATCTGTCCATGGACATTCATGATTTTCTCATATTTGTCTATTGTAAACAGTGCTGTGATGAAAACTAGGGTGTATACATCCGTTCAAACCATGTTTTTCTCCAGATATATTCTGAGGAGTGGGATTCCTAGATCATATGGTAGCTAAATTTTAAGTTTCTTAAGGAACCTCCATACTGTTCTTCATAGTGGCTATACCAATTTACATTCCCACCAACAGTGTAAGAGGGTTCCCTTTCCTCCATAGTCTCTCCAACACTTTATTATTTGATAATTTTTGAAGATGGCCATTTGAATTGACATGAGATGACATTTTTTTTGTAATTCTGATTTGTAATTTTGATTCCCAAGAGTTGGACATGACTGAGTAACTGAACTGAACTGAATGTTCCCTCTATGCACACTTTCTGAAGACTTTTTACCATAAATGGGTGCTTAATCAAAAGATTTTCCTGCATCTGTTGAGATGATCATATGGTTTTAATTATTCAATTTTTTGATATAGTGTATCACACTGATTTGAAGATATTAGAAATTTCTTAATACAGTTACACTTGATCATGGTATCAGTTCAGTTCAGTCTCTCAGTGGTGTCCAACTCTTTGCGATCCCAAAGACTGAAGCACGCCAGGCTTCCCTGTCAATCACCAACTCCTGGAGTTTACCCAAACTCATGTCCGTTGAGTCAGTGATACCATCCAGCCATCTCATCCTCTGTCATCCCCTTTTCCTCCCACCTTCAATCTTTCCCAGCATCAGGGTCTTTTCAAATGAGGCAGTTCTTCAGATCAGGTGTCCAAAATATTGGAGCTTCAGCTTCAGCATTAATCCTTCCAATGAATATTCAGGACTGATTTTCTTTAGGATTGTCTGGTTTGATCTTCTTGCAGTCCAAGGGACTCTCAAGAGTCTTCTCCAACACCACAGTTCAAAAGCATCAATTCTTTGTTGCTCAGCTTTTGCTAGTGTCTCACTCTCACATTTATACATGACTACTGGAAAAACCATAGATTTGACTAGACAGACTTTTGCTGGCAAAGCAATGTCTCTGCTTTTTAATATGCTATCTAGGTTGGTCATAGCTTTTCTTCCAAGGAGCAAATGTCTTTGAATTTCATGGCTGCAATCAGCATCTGCAGTGATTTTGGAGCCCAAGAAAATAAAGTCTCTCACTGTTGCCATTGCAAGTGATTGGACCAGATGCCATGATCTTACTTTTTTGAATGTTGAGTTTTAAGCCAACTTTTCACCCTCCTCTTTCACCTTCATCAAGAGGCTCTTTAGTTCTTCTTCACTTTCTGCCATAAGGGTGGTGTCATCTGCATATCTGAGGTTATGCATGATATATGATCTTTTTAATCTATTGATGGTCTATGACGGTTTTAATCTATTGATGGATTCAGATTGCTAGTATTTTGTTACTAGTAATGTGTTTACTAGTGTTTGAGGATTTTTGCATCTATATTCATCAGTGATACTGGTCTGTAAATTTCATTCTTTGTGGTATCTTGGCCTGATTATGGTATCAGGGTGATGATGATCTCATAGAATGTGTTTGGGAGTATTCCTTCCTCTACAATTATTTGGAAGAGTTTCAGAGTAGTAAGTATTAACTCTTCTCTAAATGTTTGATAGAATTTTCCTCTGAATCTGTCAGGTCCTGGACTTTTATTGGTTAAGAGTTTTTAAAATAGTTTCAATTTCATTACATGTGAATGGCCTGTTATTTTCTATTTCTTCCTGGTTCAGTCTTGTGATATTGTATCTACTAAGAATTAGTAGATTATCCATTTTATTGGCATAGAGTTCTTATGATCCTCTATATTTCTGTGATAGCTGTTATAATTTATCCTTTTTCATTTCTAGTCATATTGATTTCAGCACTCTCCCTTGTTCTCTTGATGAGTCTGGCTAAAGATTTATCAACTTTTTTTTTTTAACCTTTTCAAAGAACCAGCTTTTGGTTTCATAGATCTTTTCTGTTGTTTTCATTTCTCTTCATTTATTTCTCCTCAGATCTTTATGATTTCTTTCTACTAACTGTGTGTTTTCTTTGTTCTTTCTCTATTTGCTTTAGGTGTAACATTAGGCTTGTTATTCATGTTTTTTTGTTTGTTTCCTGAGGTAAACTGTATTGCTATAAACTTCCCTCTTAAAACTGCTTTTGCTGTGTCCCATAGGTTTTAGATTGCAGTTCTTTAATTTTCATTTGACTCTAGGTAGTTTTTGTTTTCCTTTTTTATTTCATCAGCTTTCCATTTGTTTTTAGTAGCATGTTATTTAGCTTCCATGTGTTTGTAATTTTTACTTTTCTTAATAATTTATTTTGTTGATATATTTTTGGATGTGCTGGATTTGTTGCTATGTGTACTTTTCTCTAGTTGCAGTAAGTGGGGGCTACACTCTAGTTGTACTGCACAGAGTTCTCATTGTGGGGGCTTCTTTGTGGAGCACAAGCGCTAGGGGATGTAGTTGTGGTACATGGGTTCAGTAGTTGTGGCTCATGGTCTCTAGAGCACAGACTCAGTAGTGTGCCTCCTGGTCTCTAAAGCACAGACTCAGGAGTTGTGGCTCATGGGCTTAGTTGCTCTGAGGTATGTGGGATCTTCCTGGACCAGGAATCGAACCTATGTTTCCTGCATTTGCAGGCAGATTCTTTACCATTGAGCCACCATGGAAGTTGTTGCTGTTTTTCATTTTTATTTTTCTTGTTGACACTTTCTAATCCCATACTCTGGTTGGAAAACATGCTTGATATGATTTCAATTTTCTTAATTATAGTGATGCTCACTTTATAGCCCAGCATGTGATTAATCCTGGAGAATGTCCCAGATGCTCCTGAGAAGAATGTGTATGCTGCTTCTCTTGGATGGAAAGCTCTATACATATCAATTAAGTCTATCTGGTATAATGGGTCATTTAAAGCCTGGTTTCTTTATTGATCTTTTGTCTGGATGATCTGTCCATTGATGAAAGTGAGGTGTAAAAGTCCTCCACTATTATTGTGTCACTGTCATTTTCTCCTTTTATGGCTGATATTAATAGTACTGGTTTATTTGCTGGAGTGCTCCCATGTTGGGTGCATATATACATTCAATGATAAAAATTGTTATATCTTCTTCTTGGATTTATCCCTTGATCATTATGTACTGTCCTTTTTGTCTTTTGTAACAGTCTTTATTTTAAAGTCTATTTTGTCTGATATGATTATTGCCATTACAGCTTACTCTTGATTTCCATTTGCAGGGAATACCTTTTTCCATTCCCTCACTTTCAGTCTGTATGTGTCCCTAGATCTGAAGCAGGTCTCTCATAGAGAATATATAATATATGGTTTCAATTTTCCTATCTGCTCAACAAATCTATATCTTTTGATTGGAGCATTTAATCCATTTACATTTAAGGAAATTACTGACACATATATTCTTACTCCCATTTTCTTAAAGATTTTCAATTTGTTTTTGTAGATCTTTTTTCTATCCTTCCTCTTTTGTTCTCATCTCTTGTGATTTGTTGACTAGTGTTGTGTTTGGATTTCTTTTTCTTTCTTTTGTATCCATTGTAGATTTTTAGTCTGCAGTTACCATGAGGTTTTGATATAATATTTCTTTAATTTGTTGTCATTTTAATTTCAAATGTATTTACAATGCCCTGCATTTGTGCTCCCCTCTTATCAAAGTGCTGGTTTTGACATCATATTTGTGTGCAGATGATTTCCTTCCTTAACTTTATGTTTGCCTTTATTGGTGAGCTTTTCCATTCATAATTTTCTTGTTTCTAGTAGTAGGCTTTTCTTTTCCACTTAGAGAAGTTTCTTCATCATTCGTTGCAAAGGTGGTGAATTCTCTTAGCTTTTGCTTATCTGTAAAGTTTTTTATTTCTCTGTTGAATCTGAATGAAAGTCTTGCTGGGCAGAGTATTCTCAGCTGTAAGTTTTTCCCTTTCACCACTTTAAATATATTGTGCCACTCCTTTCTGACCTGCAGAATTTCTGTTGCAAAATCAGCTAATAACCTTACAAGTTTCATTGTATGTTATTTATTGCTTTATCCTTGTTGCTTTTAATATCTTTTCTTTGTCTTGATCAGTTTGATTACTCTTGATCTTTGGTGTGTTCCTCCTTGGGTTTATCCTGATTGGGACTCTCTGCACTTCCTGGATTGGGTGACTGTTTCCTCTCCCATTTAAGGGAAGTTTTCAGTTATTATAACATCAGGTTCTTTCTCTTCTCCATCTGTTCAGTTCAGTTCAGTTCAGTCGCTCAGTCGTGTCTGACTCTTTGCGACCCCATGCATCACAGCACGCCAGGCCTCCCTGTTCATCACCATCTCTCGGAGTTCACTCAGACTCACGTCCATTGAGTCCGTGATGCCATTCAGCCATCTCATCCTCTGTCGTCCCCTCCTCCTTCTGCCACCAATCCCTCCCAGCATCAGAGTCTTTTCCAATGAGTCAACTCCTCGCATGAGGTGGCCAAAGTACTGGAGTTTCAGCTTTAGCATCATTCCTTCCAAAGAAATCCCAGGGCTGATCTCCTTCAGAATGGACTGGTTGGATCTCCTTGTAGTCCAAGGGACTCTCAAGAGTCTTCTCCAACACCACAGTTCAAAAATACCAACTCTTCGGCGCTCAGCCTTCTTCACAGTTCAACTCTCACATCCATACATGACCCCAGGAAAAACCATAGCCTTGACTAGACGGACCTTAGTCGGCAAAGTAATGTCTCTGCTTTTGAAAATACTATCTAGGTTGGACATAACTTTTCTTCCAAGGAGTAAGCGTCTTCTAATTTCATGGCTGCAGTCACCATCTGCAGTGATTTTGGAGCCCAAAAAAATAAAGTCTGACACTGTTTTCAAATATGTAGATAAGAAAAGGTCTAGATTTAGTTTAAGGAAATAATAAAAATATAAAAATGGTTTGGAGCTGTCTCTTATACGCATCTAAGCCAACTTTTTCACTCTCCTCTTTCACTTTCATCAAGAGGCTTTTTAGTTCCTCTTCACTTTCTGCCATAAGGGTGGTATCATCTGCATATCTGAGGTTATTGATATTTCTCCCGGCAAGCTTGATTCCAGCTTGTGTTTCTTCCAGTCCAGCATTTCTCATGATGTACTCTGCATAGAAGTTAAATAAGCAGGGTGACAATATACAACCTTGACGTACTCCTTTTCCTATTTGGAACCAGTCTGTTGTTCCCTGTCCAGTTTTAACTGTTGCTTCCTGACCTGCATACAGATTTTTCAAGAGGCAGGTGAGACCCCTATAATTTGAATGTTGGTGCATTTAATGTTGTCCCAGAGGTCTCCCAGACTGTCTTCATTTCTTTTCACTCTTTTTTTCTTTATTCTATTCCATTACAGTGATTTACAGCATTCTATCTTTCAGCTCACTTATTCATTCTTCTGCCTTAGTTACTCTACTGATTCCTTCCAGTGAATTTTTATTTTGAGTTATATCACTCATCTCCATTTGTTCTTTAGTTTTTATAGATAAAACATTTCTTTATTTAACATTTCTTAATGCCTTCTCAACCTGTGCTTCCATTCTTTTCCAAAATCTTGGATGATCTTCACTATCATTACTCTGAATTTTTTTTCCAATAGATCTCCTATTTTCACTTCACTTACTTGTTCTCTGGGATTGTATCTTGCTTCCTCATCTGGGACATATTCCTCTGCTGTCTCTAACCTTCTGAGATTGTGGTTTCCATTTCATAGGCTGAAGGATTGTGCTTCTTCTTGCGTCTGCTATCTGCCCTCTGGTGAGTGAAGCTAAGAGGCTTGTGCTGGTTTCTCAATGGGAAGGTCTGGTTCCTGCCAACTGGTGGGTGTAGCTGGGTCTTGTCACTTTGGTGGGAAGGTTCATATTCACCAAGATTTTAAGCAGCCTGTCTGTTGAAGGGTGGAGCTGTGTTCCCATCCTGTTGGTTTTCTGGCCTGAGGCATCCCAGAAGTGGAACCTACAGACTGTTGGGTGAGACTAGGTCTTGAAATAGAAATGAAAGCCTCTAGGAGGGCTTGAATCAGTGAGTGCTCTCCAGAACTGCTGCTGAGAATGTCTATGTCCCTGAAGTGAGCCACAGCCACCCCAGTCCTCCACAGGAGACCCTGTGGGTCTGGCCCAATCTCTTATGAGGTTATTGCATTTTTCTCTGGTTCTTGGTGTGCCTGGGACTTTGTGGAGGTCTGTTTCTATTTCCCTCAAACTTGTGAAAATCCTGAGATAAAACCCTGCTGGTCTTCAAAGCGAAATTCTTCAGTATCCCAGCAGTAAATTATCCACCTGCAATGCCTGGGTCAGGAAGATCTCCAAAAGAAGGAAATGGCAACCCATTCAATTATTCTTGCCTGGAAAATCCCATGGACAGAGGAGCCTGTCAAGCTACAGTCCATAGTGTTGCAAAAGAGTTGGACACAACTTAGCGACTAAATATACATTTACTAGCTAGTAACATTTACTAGCATGTGAAATAAGCACAACTGAAAAGTAGTTTGAACATTCTTTGGTATTGTCCTTATTTAAGATTGGAAAGAAAACTGACCTTTTCCAGTACTGTGGCCATTGCTGAGTATTCAACATTTGATGACATATTAGTGCAGCAATTAAGCAGGAGCATCGTTTAGGATTTAGATTAGCTGGAATTCCATCACTTCCACTAGCAGTAGGCCATAGTAATGCTTCCGAAGACCTACTTGGCTTCACACTCCAGGATGTCTGGCTCTAGGTGAGTGACCACACCATCATGGTTATCCAAGACATTAAGACCATTTTGGTATAGTTCTCTTGTGTATTGTTTTTACCTCTTCTTAATCTCTTCAGCTTCTGCTAGGTCCTTGTAGTTTCTGTCCTTTATTGTGCTCATCCTTGCAGGAAATAGTCCCTTGGATACTCCAAGTTTCTTGAAGAAATCTAATCTTTCCCATTCTATCATTTTTCTCTGTTTCTTTGTATTGTTCATGTAAGAAGGCTTTCTTATCTCTCCTTGCCATTCTCTGGAACTCTGCATTCAGTTGGGTATATCCTTCCCTTTCTCCCTTGCATTTGCTTCTCCTCTTTCTCAGCCATTTGTAAGGCCTCCTCAAATACTTTTCCTTCTTGCATTTCTTTTCTTTAGGATGATTTTGTTCACTGTCACCTGTACAATGTCACAAATTTTTGTCCATAGTTCTTCAGGCACTCTGTCTACCAAGTTTAATCCCTTGAATCTACTTGTCAACTTCACTGTATAATCATAAGGAATTTAATTTAGGTCATACCTGAATGACCTAGTGGTTTTCTCTACTTTCTTCAATTTAAGTCTGAATTTTGAAAAAAGGAGCTCATGATCTAAGCCACAGTCAGCTCCAGGTATTGTTTTTGCTGACTGTATAGAGCTTTTCCACCTTCAGCTGCAAAGAATATAATCAACCTGATTTCAGTATTGAGTTGATTTTATTGCAACTGTGTCTTTCCTACCAGCTTGTTGTTGCTCCAACTCCTTTGTCTTTGCATATAGTTATTTTTTATGGAAGTTTCCAATTTTTGTTGTTATTTGTTTGGTTTTCGTTGATGGTTATTCAGCAGTTACTTGTGATATTGGCATTTTTGAAACAAGCAGTTAGCTCATGTACTTCTATTCTGTCATACTGCTGATCAATTAGAAGAAATTATTAATATACTATTTCAACTTTTTTTTCAAAGATTGCATTTGATAATGTATGGAATAAAATATACGAAATGATCTCACTTTTATAAATCTAAAATTGCTATTAGTATACACAAACAATTCCCACATACACAAGCAGAAGTACTTTCTTTATCCATAATTTTATTCATCAAAAATTATACTATAAATGTAATATTTTAATATATTTCTAACTATGTATATTTTAAACTTTATTTCAACAAAAGATTACCATGATTTAAATGAAGTGTACCCTAAAACCATCTCTTATAACACCTTCTCTTTTCAACATTTTTAGTATAACATTGCAATAACAGCTTGTTTTTCCATTTTTCCCCTCCAGTAATGAGGAAACTATGAAGATAAAGCAAACAAAATTATAAGCAAACAAAATTATAAGCTCAGAAAGTGTGCACAGTATACAGACTAAGGTTCGTTATTTGTTTTAAGATTGCCTTCCCATGTCAAAATTTTGTTATTTCCTAAGTGTCCTATCGGCTTAGATAACACACTTTGAATAACTTTCAAAAATCTATTCTTACTATTTATTCTATATGTTTATGCAACTTAAAAGACTTTTTAAAATTAGAGTGTTTTGACATCATGATTGTCCTGTGCAGTCTGAGCCCTACCCAATAGAGTATATATCCTTGTATTGCTCTTTATTTTCATACCTAGGTAAGATGTCTTTTAAAGGAGCTTTCTCAATGAGATGAGAAACAATTTTCAATAGGGACAATAGTATTATAATTCTTAACTGCACTGGTCTTAAAGGATAACATCAGAAAATGTTGCAATACAGATTTACCCAAATTCAACTCATCAAGCTTTTCTTAAGTATTTAAACTGTTGTTGGATTGGTGATCAAAAATATAATAAGATGATATCTTTCTTCAATAAACAAAATAAATTCCAGTATTGTAAGGGAAGCACACAAGTGAATATCATTCAAACCATATGAACAAGAGAACATGGATACAAGTTATGGGAAACCCAGGAAGATGAAAGTCCATTTGAAGAGTGGATACAATTTTCATAGGCAAACATATTCTAAGACGGGAGAAGAGCATGTGTTATATTACTGAGCTAATAAAGTGTAGAGACATTTGGAAGAACCGTTTGCCTTAAGCAAATGGTTAATTTCAGGGAACAGTAGTTTGTGTTTTTTAATGTTTCTTTTTAAACTACACATCACACAACTAAAACGATATATTTTCTGAAGACACACGTTTAGCATGCTGTAACACAATATGGTAGAAATGGAAATATAATGTCAGAAAGCTAGATTTGGACTATATTAAGGAGAAATTTAAATCCAAGAATGCAGATGTATAAGTGAGGCACAAAGAGCACCAAATTGCAAGCCATAAGCTCTGGGTTCAAAGTTGCCTTTATTACTGCTAAGTGTGAAAACTTCTGGCATACAAGTTTACTCATGAGCAAAATAGCAATATTGACATGTACAATGTTTTAATTAGTAACAACATAATGGTTGTGAAAGCACTTTTAAGTTAATGTATGCTATATGTCAGGGATTCCCCGGTGGCTCAGTGGATAAGGAATCCGCCTGCAATGCAGGAGTCATAAGAGACAGGGGTTTGATACTTGAGTCAGGAAGATCCCATGGAGGAGGGCATAACAACCCACTCCAATATTCTTGCTTGGAGAATCCCATGGACAGAGGAGCCTGACAGGCTACCATCCATAGCGTCACAAAGAGTTGGGCATAACTAAAGAGCCTCTTGATGAAAGTGAAAGAGGAGAGAGAAAAAGTTGGCTTTAAAGCTCAACTTTCAGAAAAATAAGATCATAGCATCCGGTCCCATCACTTCATGGCAAACAGATGGGGAAACAGTGGAAACAGTGGCTGACTTTATTTTTCTGGGCTCCAAAATCACTGCAGATGGTGATTGCAGCCATGAAATTAAAAGACGCTTATTCCTTGGAAGGAAAGTTATGACCAACCTTGACAGCATATTACAAAACAGAGACATTACATTGTCAACAAAAGTCTGTCTAGTCAAGGCTATGGTTTTTCCAGTATTTATGTATGGATATGAGCATTGGACTATAAAGAAAGCTGAATGCCAAAGAACTGATGCTTTTGAACTGTGGTGTTGGAGAAGAATCTTGAGAGTAACCAGTCCATCCTAAAGGAGATCAATCCTGGGTGTCCATTGGAAGGACTGATGGCAAAGCTGAAACTCCAATTATTTGGCCACCTGATGCGAAGAGCTGACTCATTTGAAAAGATCCTGATGCTGGGAAAAATTGAGGGCAGGAGGAGAAGGGGATGACAGTGGATGAGATGGTTGGATGGCATCACTGATTCAATGACATGGGTTTAGGTAGACTCTGGCAGTTGGTAATGGACAGGGAGGCCTGGAATGCTGCGATTTATGGGGTCGCAAAGAGTCGGACATGACTGAGCGACTGAACTGAACTGAACTGAAGTGACTGAGCACTCATGAGCATATGCTATATGTCTATGTGAAATAACTGATATAATTACTTAATTCAGTGAACTTTGGGAGATAACACATTTTTGATACAGGAGTAATGTATCAGGAGCTGTATAATAAGAATCTTTATCTGAAAGACAAGTGTAATATACCTCCAATAGAAGAGGTAACCATTGATACTGCAATGGTTAGAATTCTTAAGGGCATAAAGTAAGAAAGAATCAATATGAGTTGAAAATAATCAATTACTGATTTTGAAGAAGCAGAATCAAAGATTTTTAAATCTGTATTTACTGGGAAAATCATAGGAAAATCAAAAAGAAAGAGAAAAGATGAATAATCAAGCATTTATTGAGCCCTACTTAATTCTGGGTACTTAAATATGCCATTTTATGACAGATAATCTAGTCCTTCACTAAAGCAGAGCAGTTTGGTGTTACTCTTTCCATTTTTATTGAAGAAACAGAACTTTGGGAACAATAATGAGCTTCTCTAAATCAAATAAGAGTGACCGTATCTAAAATTAGATTATTCTAATTCTAAATTTCATGTTCTCTCATTTGTAATGATGTATATCTGTTGTGGAGAAAAAACTAACTTAATTTTTTTTAAGTTAAAAAAAGTAAATATCCATATCTCAGGTGAGTGAAAATAATAAAGACCCCACTCCAGTGTTCTTGCCTGGAGAATTCCAGGGACGGGGAGCTTGGTAGGCTGCCATCTATAGGGTTGCACAGAGTCAGACATGACTGAAGCGACTTAGCAGCAGCAGCAGGAAAAACATAGAAAGTCATGAATATTGAATCTTTCAGAAGTAATGCTATTCTTAAAGCCAAATATACAGTAGAAGATGAGAGTTTTGAAACTGAAACATTGAAAAAGTTTTATTTTTAGGGAATGGGAGGAGAAAACAAATTACCCAGAAAAGAATGAAAAATGGATGGGCAGAGAGTAGATTTGGGGAAACTAAAGTATTTATTGGTCATGTAAATAACCAAGACCATGTAATACAGATATTACAATGATGACAGTAGAGTCAAGGGAAATGAGGACTACAAAAACTAATTTAATTTGGGATGGATAAGTCATTAGTAATTAAAGAGATGACACAAAAAGCCAGATTACAAAACATTAGGAAGTAGTTGTATGATAAGGTAGTGTCACATGGGTAGCTATTCTTTAAAAGATTTTTATGGGAGATAAAGATTTGCACCTTTGCAAATTTCTATTAATGATCTCTTTGCAAATACTAAAGTTAGATATATAAATGAACATATTTAGAAATCATGCTAAGACAGGGGTTGAAGATGGGTCCAAATTCAGAAGTGTGACAGATGCATGATGAGAGTCAGCTTTTCCTCATTATGGTACTGTTTTAATATTCAGTTCAGTTCAGTTCAGTCGCTCAGTCATATCTGACTCTTTACAACCCCATGAACTGTAGCACGTAAGGCCTCCCTGTCTATCACTAACTCCTGGGGTTTACTCAAACTCCGGTCCATTGAGTTTGTGATGCCATCCGACCATCTCATCCTCTGTGGTCCCCATCTCCTCCTGCCTTCAATTTTTTCAAATGAGTCACTTCTTCACATCATGTGGCCAAAGTATTGGATTTTCAGCTTCAGCATCAGTCCTTCCAATGAATATTCAGGACTGATTTCCTTTAGAATGGACTGGTTGGATCTCCTTGCAGTCCAGGGGACTCTCAAGAGTCTTCTCCTACACCACAGTTCAAAAGCATCAACTCTTCAGGGCTCAGCTTTCCTTATAGTCCAACTCTCACATACATACATGACTACTGGAAAAACTATAGCCTTGGCTAGATGAATCCTTGTTGACAAAATAATGTTTCTGCTTTGTAATATGCTATCTAGGTTACAACTTTCTTTCCAAGGAGTAAGCGTCTTTTAATTTCATGGCTGCAATCACCATCTGCAGTGATTCTAGAGCCCAGAAAAATGAAGTCAGCCACTATTTCCACTGTTTCCCAGTCTATTTGCCATGAAGTGATGGGACCAGATGCCATGATCTTAGTTTTCTGAATGTTGAGCTTTAAGCCAACTTTTTCACTCTCGTCTTTCACTTTCATCAAGAGGCTCTTAAGTTGTTCTTCAGTTTCTGCCATAAGGGTGGTATCATCTGCATATATGAGGTTATTGATATTTATCATGGCAATCTTGATGTCAGCTTGTGCTTCATCCAGACCAACGTTTCTCATAATGTACTCTGCATGTAAGTTAAATAAGCAGCTGACAATATACAGCCTTGACGTACTCCTTTCCCTATTTGGAACCAGTCTGTTATTCTATGTCCAGTTCTAACTGTTCTTTCCTGACCTGCATAAAGATTTCTCAATAGGCAGGTCAGGTGGTCTGGTATTGCCATCTCTTTCAGATTTTTCCACAGTTTGTGATGATCCACACAATTAAGGCTTTGGCATAGTCAATAAATCAGAAGTAGATGTTTTTCTTAAGCTCTCTTGCTTTTTTGATGACCCAGCGAATGTTGGCAATTTAATCTCTGGTTCCTCTGCCTTGAACATGTGGAAGTTCACAGTTCACATACTGTTGAAGCCTGGCTTGGAGAATTTTGAGCATTACTTTACTAGCATGTGAGATGAGTGCAATTGTGTGGTAGTTTGAGATTTTTTGGCATTGCCTTTCTTTGGGATTGGAATGAAAACTGACCTTTTTCCAGTCCTGTGGCCACTGCTGAGTTTTCCAAATTTGCTGGCATATTGAATACAGCACTTTCACAGCAACATCATTTAGGAATTGAAATAGCTCAACTGGCATTACATCACCTCCACTAGCCTTGTTCATAGTGATGCTTCCTAAGTCCACTTGACTTCACATTCCAGGATGTCTGGCTCTATGTGAGTGATCACACTATCGTGATTATCTGTTGTGAAGGTCTTTTTCATACAGTACTTCTGTGTATTGTTGCTACCTCTTCTCAATACTTTCTGTTTCTCTTAGGTCCATACCATTTCTGTCCTTTATGTGCCCATATTTGCATGAAATGTTGCATTGGTATCTCTAATTTTCTTGAAGGGATCTTTTAGTCTTTTCCATTCTATTATTTACCTCTATTTCTTTGCACTGAACACTGAGGAAGGCTTTCTTATCTCTCCCTGATATTCTTTGGAACTCCGTATTTAAATGGGTATATTTTTCCTTTTCTCCTTTGCTTTTCGCTTCTCTTCTTTTCACAGCCATTTGTAAGGCCTCCTCAGACAGCCATTTTGCTTTTTTGCATTTCTTTTTCTTAGGGATGGTCTTGATCCCTGTCTCCTGTACATTGTCACGAATCTCCATCCATAGTTCATTAGGCACTCTGTTTATCAGATCTAGTCCCTTAAATCTATTTCTCACTTCTACTGTATAATCATAAGGGATTTGATTTAGGTCATACCTGAATGGTCTAGTGATTTTCCCAACTTTATTCAATTTAAGTCTGAATTTGGTATTAAGGAATTCATGATCTGAACCACAGTTAGCTCCTAGTCTTGTTTTTGCTGACAGTATAGAGCTTCTCCTTCTTTAGCTGCAAATAATATAATCAATCTGATTTTGGTGTTGACCATCTGGAGATGTCCATGTATAGAGTCGTGTGTTGTTGGAAGAGGGTGTTTGCTCTGTACAGTGTGTTGTCTTGGCAAATCTTTGTTAGCCTTTGCTGTCCTTCATTCTGTACTCCAAGGCCAAATTTTCCTGTTACTCCAGTTGTTTCTTGACTTTTCTAGTATACTTATATACTTTTATACAATATACTTTTCTAGTATACAATATAGTTTTCTAGTATACAATATACTTTTCTAGTATATTAGTATAATAAACTCAAACATTTCATTCTCCTAGCATGGCAGTAATTTCTGCGAGGGAGAAGTTTAGAGAAGAGGAAAAGAGGCATTTAAATTGAGACATGTATTATTTGACAGTTAAGAACAGCTGCCCCATCTCACTTTGCATAGCCACATTATAGTTACCTTATTATTTTGCAGTGACCCTATAATTGCAGTGTCAGCTTTACTCGCTGCAGATCCTTCCCCTTTTCATCTATGTACATGCCATTATCATCTTAGTCTTAACAAAAGTATCTGTGATAATGTGTTTTTCAACTCAGACACCGGCAGAGCAGTCCTATGGACTACTTATTCACAGAAAACTCAATTTTGGCATCTAAAACATCTCAAAATATGTCCAATATTGCCATATTTATTTATCAAGCATATTTTTATGGTGACATAATAGTTTGCCTCAGATATGTCTGATTTTCCTTGACATCTTCACTCAGTTGTATCATTTCTTCCCCCTGGAGTATTCTGTCCTAGCATTTTTGCTTGTGTCATCCTATTCATTCTTCAAGGACCCACTAGAAAACCTCTTTCATAAAGCTTTTCCTGCTTCCACAATCTGTTACAATCTGGTAAACTCCTCTAGCATTGTGCATATCTTCATTAGTGTACTTAAACATATTTTTGCTTGTCTTATAAGACTTTTCTAAGTGTAAAACCCTTGAAATCAGAAATTCCAAGGATTATTATTAATATGAATAATATTATTCATGTTTTTGTAAACATGATGGAGAGAGTTCAATATGTAGTGAATTGAACTGCGTAAGATAGCAAACCCGGAGCTTCATCATTTTTCTGTTAATTTCTTTGATCACATGAATTTATAGCAGGACTTCAAACTCATCATAAAACTAAATGACAAATAAGGCAGCAGTTGCTAAAACAGAAATATTCTTGTATGCACAAAACCAATATTTTTATAAGCAATGAGGAAATATATAAGAAAACCCTTGATAAATAAAGGCATATTATAAACTTGTTATATTTTAATTATCATTTTATGCTTTAATCTCCAAGGTGAGATCCCCAGAGTCTGTGCTTTGAGATCTTAAAAGTTTTGTTTTTAATTTGAAATTCCTATGGAGCATAACAGGCTTTTAAATGGAGAAATGCTGCCAAAGAAATAATCAACCTGACAGCAGTTTCTGTGCTGGACAATAAATTAAAATTTTAAATCTTTTGAAATTATAAACAAATTCTGGGAAAGCTCAGCTTGAGAGTCTTAGGTTTATATACACTTTCCTTCTCCAGGAGAGACCTTGTTTGTCTTTTTGAGAGCAAAAAGTAATGCTTGATCCAAAATTTGCGTTTTCATTTGGAATATAAAAACCCTGCTATATACCAAGACTGAAATATCACAGAATATGTTTCTTATTTGTTAATATTAAAACCAAAAGTGAGTTTTGGTTTTGGAAGTGAGAAATAGATTCAAGGAATTAGTTCTGATAGGCAGAGTGCCTGATGAACTATGGACGGATATTCGTGACATTGTACAGGAGACAGGGATCGAGACCATCCCCATGAAAAAGAAATGCAAAAAAGTAAAGAACAACTTAAGAGCCTCTTGATGAAAGTGAAAGAGGAGAGTGAAAAAGTTGGATTAAAGCTCAACATTCAGAAAACTAAGATCATGGCATCTGGTCCCATCACTTCATGGCAAATAGATGGGAAAACAGTGGAAACAGTGGCTGACTTTATCTGGGGGGGTTCCAAAATCACTGGGGGCTTCCCTGGTGGCTCAGACGGTAAAGCATCTGCCCACAATGCGGGAGACCCAGCTTCGATTCCTGGGTCGGGAAGATCCCCTGGAGAAGGAAATGGCAATCCACTCCAGCGCTCTTGCCTGGAAAATCCCATGGAAGGAAGAGCCTGATAGGCTACAGTCCATGGGACCCACAAAGAGTTGGACACGACTGAGCAACTTTACTTACTTACTTTTACTAAAATCACTGCAGATGGTGATTGCAGCCATGAAATTAAAAGACGCTTATTCCTTGGAAGAAAAGTTATGACCAACCTAGACAGCATATTCAGAAGCAGAGACATTACTTTGCCAACTAAGGTCCGTCTAGTCAAGGCTATCATTTTTTCAGTAGTCATGTATGGATGTGAGAGTTGGACTGTGAAGAAAGCTGAGCGCCAAAGAATTGATGCTTTTGAGCTGTAGTGTTGGAGAAGACTCCTGAGAGTCCCTTGGACTTGCAAAGAGATCCAACCAGTCCATTCCAAAGAAGATCAGTCCTGGGTGTCCTTTGGAAGGAATGATGCTAAAGCTGAAACTCCAGTACTTTGGCCACCTCATGTGAAGGGGGCTGCCATTAGTTTAGCAATGGTGGTTGGCAAATCTTTAGAAACTGTCTTGGTAGAGTTTTTAATGTATGAATAATAGAGAAAAACATTCTTAACAGATATGAAGCCAATAAACAAAAGTTATTTTATATTTACATGGGACAGAGGCTGGTCCTTCAATTAAATAAACCAGTCTTGCTTCTGTATGTGGAGGTTGTGATTCATTGTGTATCTGCCTCATAAAGGCTAATTTTCCTTTGAGATGACAGGGGCCCAGTAAAAGAGAGTTAATTTAAGCTCTGACCAAAGTGTATCACTTTATAATGGGCTGATACAGTGTATCTTTTGACAGGGATTTTTATTCCTCTATGAACTTTTCCTTTTATTATTCTTTGGGGTGCTTCTCATACCTTTTATATATGAATGACCATTGTTTCATATTTTTTAAACACAGAACAGTTATTATTTTCCCTTCTGAAAAAGATTAATCTAAAAATATTGTATCTACTATTTCTGAATCGGTCCGGATTGTAGCTGACATTGAAATTGAAAGACAATCTAATCCACTCCTCTTGTAAAGAGCCCCCAACTCATATCTCTGCTTGATATTTTCTTTTTTCCAGATCCATGTTTTTTATTAGTTATGCCTAGAAGAATCACTAGCAATTTCCTGAATGTACTGATGTTTATCATTCCTTTGCACAGTCCTTTTCATTCTTATACCTGGGAAACTTAGGAATTCTAAATAGAAATCATATAACAAGGTATATTCATTATTCTCAATCTCAACAAGACTCTCAAAATTACTAAGCAAGGCAATGTTTCTCTATCAAACTTGATTTCCCACTATTGGTGATTACTATTTCCAGTTTTTTCTCTCAAAGTTCCTTTCCTATACATTCCCATCTCCTGTGAGACGGGAGCGTGTGTGTGTGTGTGTGTGTGATATATAGGGTCTTGCTTGATGCCTCATTACCAAAGTAAAATTATTAAACATGAGCTCTCTCATTTTCCTGTCACAAAACCTTGACCCATCCTTGAAATTGTGCTTATTTTCTCCAAAAGAGTTATGTTCTTTCACTTATTTTTTTTCCTATCATCAGTATTTTCCTCTTACAGGATTATTTATATTAGCCAATAAATATGCTCTGGTTTCTTGTGTTTCTAAAAAGGAAATCTCTTTTGACTTCCTAATGACTACAGAACTTACCCATTATTCTTCTGCTTTACGGAATTTGATGTTCCAAAGCTATTACCTTTCTGAACTGTCTATTCACTCTTTAGATTATCTCAATTTGTCTCATCCTCTGTCACTTCAATGAAATCACTCTTCCCAACAACCTTCATGTTGTCGAACTTAACAGTCTTCTGTCCTCATCATTTTCAATTTTTCAATTGTATTCAACATTCTGGACCCCCTTTTAAGGACTTCTTTCTCTTGCTTCATTTACACTTATTTTTCTTGCCACTCATGAGAATGATTAAATAGCTTCTTAAATTTCATCACATCATGAAATAGCATAGATTTTTGACCTAGGTCACAGATTCTAGTTCACTGCAATCACCATGGAGAAGGCAATGGCACCCCACTCCAGTACTCTGCCTGGAAAATCCCATGGATGGAGGAGCCTGGGGGGCTGCAGTCCATGGGGTCGCTGAGTCGGACACGACTGAGCGACTTCACTTTCACTTTTCCCTTTCATGCATTGGAGAAGGAAATGGCAACTCACTCCAGTGTTCTTGCCTGGAGAATCCCAGGGATGGCGGAGCCCAGTGGACTGCCATCTGTGGGGTCGCACAGAGTCGGACACGACTGAAGCGACTTAGCAGCAGCAGCAGCAATCACCATATTACAAATCTCTACCATCTTAAATCCAGACTACTTTAGTGGCCTTCTAACTAAAACTTCTGTTTCCTTTAATCTGTTTATCTAAAACTTCTGTTTCCTTTAATTTGTTTATCTAAAGTATAAAGCATAATGTACTGAAAAGACAAATTGAATCTGTTCCTTCTCTTACAACTCTTTATAGCCTTCCTTAATAGATAGGTAAGCTAAATGAGGAGTCTGACATGCTACAATCCATAAGTTTGCAACAATCAGACATAACTTAGTGACAGAATGACAAGAAGAAAGCTGAATGAGTGAAGAAGCCTACATGTGACCATTGTGAACCAGAGAGCTTGTTCTGCCTAAAGGGAACACATGTAAATAGGTTCCAGTAGATGTTGCAAGGAAGGTACACTGGTTTTAGGGGAAAAATCTAAAAACTGAATTACAAAAATGTTTGAATGATTGTATGAGTGTGTGTGTGTAAAATCTCCTGATTTTCAAATGTTGACTCTCATATCTTAAAAAACACTGTGTGTTTAAAACAAAACATATCTTCAGACCAAATTAGGTAGAACGGCTGCCAATTTGCTTCCTCTGCAGAAGAGATTGGTTTCTCCACATCTCCTTAACTTCATTCTACCACTTTTCTATTGCATTCTGTTCTTTTCTCCAATTTACATTCTGTAATTTAGACTCTCTGATTTTCATTTTCCTGAGATAGCTCATCAAGCTCTCTATGAGGGTGAGGCTCTTCCTTTCCTGTAGAATAGAGGCATAAAATTCTTCTGGTATCAATGAAAGTGGGACCTTCTTACATTGGGTGGGTTCCTATCCTGACAATTATATCCTCAATTTTTGACTTCACAGTACTTTTTTTTTTTTGAGATTCATTTAATTATAGTCTTTTTTCACCATTAAATTTGAAGTACTGTGTGGGACATGTACTATGTCTGATGCGATGTGTGTTATTTGTTCCTGGTTCAAAGCCAGGCACATAAGAGGCAAGCAAAACAAGTAAATAATGAATGTATAAATATATAAATGGTCTCTGGACTTCATGTCTCTACATAACAGATTCTAATCACACTGTATCACATAGCTCAACATTTGCCTCTGTGAACTTCATCTAGTTTCTAAAAATGCCGTTAACTGTTCTGTCTCCATAATATTTTTAAATATTCTTAAATTATAAGAGTATATCTTAGCCTGATTGTAAGCTCCTGGATTCTTAGCATCTATCAGGGAGCCTAAAAAATTATTGCAAGATAATCTGATGATTTGAAATTTACTGAAATGAAATTTAACCCACTATATCACTATTACTAATAGTAACAAGCCTATTTCTAATAAACCCCATGTTTTTGTAAAAAGTGAGATGAAATAGATACTAACATCAATGATAATTATTTCCATCTACCTTTCCATACTGTAATAGCACCTAGAATGAAATGCTTATTAATCTTAAGTTTGCTACCATGTTTACATATCTCATGCAATATTCCCCTCAATCCTAGGAAGCAAGTATTATCGTTTTTAGATCTGAGGAAAACATCCTCAGAGAAGACAATATATTGATGGTTGATTGTAAGAATGGGATCTGAATGAAGTTTGTTTGGTTTCAAAGCATAATGTAACACAGTATTTAAAGGGTCAGGATACAGAATCAGGAAGTAATGAGTTCAAATTCCAGCTCCATAAAATTATTAGCTGGATAATCTGACTTTCAGTTTTATTATCTGTAAGTGAAAATAAAAGTGTTAGTTGCTCAGTTGTGTCTGATTCTTTTTTGACACCATGGACTGTAGGCTCTCCTTTCCATGGAATTCTCTGGGCAAGAATACTGGAGTGGGTGCTGCTGCTGCTGCTAAGTCGTGTCAGTCGTGTCCGACTCTGTGTGACCCCATAGACGGCAGCCCAACAGGCTCCTCTGTCCCTGGGATTCTCCAGGCAAGAATACTGGAGTGGGTTGCCATTTCCTTCTCCAATGCATGAAAGTGAAAAGTGAAAGTGAAGTCGCTCAGTCGTGTCCGACTCTTAGCGATCCCGTGGACTGTAGCCTATCAGGCTCCTCCATCCATGAGATTCTCCAGGCAAGAGTCCTGGAGTGGGTTGCCTTCTCCGAAAGCCATTCCCTTTTCCAAGGGATCTTTCCAACCCAGGAATCGAACCTGGGTCTCCTGAATTGCAGGCAGATATTTTACCATCTGAGCCAAAGTGGAATAAAATAACAAACAGGTTTTTTTTATCATAGGTTTTATTATTATAGGGTTTTTATTAAATAAAGAATACATGTACAAATACCAGGTATACTGATGACACTTTGCAGTCTATAAAATATCACTTTTAACTACTGAGATTGATATTTAGTTGATTTTTAATATACTTACTTAGTTTATTAAGCTCTAATTCTGACTGGATTCCGGGTCTTTTGAATTTCTTTTTAATGTGATTTTTCAAACAATATTATCCATATTAATCATCAGCCTGGCTAAAATTCTGCAATTTTTTTAGAAAATTACAATTTTATTCATATTGAAATAATATTGTTTTCCACTCCAAGAATATAAAAATATAACTTTAAGTCAAATGATCCATGGAGACAAAATATTCATAGGTTTTTATTATAAGAACTACCTTTTTAGTCACGGGGAATTTCTTCAGCATATCATTTGTCCTTTACACACACAGAAAAAAGAAGTAAAGAATGTAAATGTGTGGTATGTGAAAATATAACCATTATCATTTTTAAATTTAATATATCATGAATATTTTGTGAAAATAGCATTTGTGAACTAAATTATTACTTAGTATTTTATAGGATTTTTTTATCTTTTATTTGTAAAATGTTACATTCAGAGGACTACTGAAAATTCAATATTTTTAAACAATATTGTGTCACAGTGTAAATTAAAAGTTACCATATTATTGAGTGCACTATTCCTTTGACACATTTAACCATGAGTGCTCTGTGTGCTAAATCGTTTCAGTCGTGTCTGACTCTCTGCAACCTCATGAACTGTAGTCCACCAGTCTCTTCTGTCCAGGGGATTCTCCAGTGAAGAATACTGGAGTGGGTTACTGTGCCCTCCTCCAGGAGATCTTTCCGAACCAGGGATGGAGCCTACGTCTTTTTTATTTCCTGCATTGGCAGGCAGATTCTTTACCTCTAGCACCACCTGGGAAGCCTAGTCTACTATGTATATTTTCTAAGCTGTAAGTAAACTTAATTTCAATTTTTAAAATAAATACTAAATTTAAGATGGAGATAAAACTTATTCAAATTAAATTTTCTTTTAAATAAAATGTTTATAGAACATTTGCAGGAAGGTTTCACATACAGTATCTCATTTGAAACATCATTCTACATGATAAATTTGATTTACATGTTACAGAAGAGGAAACTCTGGCAGACAGGATTGAAAAACTTACTCAAGATCAGACAATTAATAGACATCAGAATATGAATTCAAACTCTTGTAATTCAAATTGAATCTCATGATTTTTCACTTATTGTGCTGTATTGTGCTGAGTTGCTCAGTCATGTTCAACTTCTTGTGACCCCATGGACTGTAGCCTACCAGGCTCCTCTGTCCATGATGATTCTCCAGGCAAGTATACTGGAGTGGGTTGCCATGCCCTCCTCCAGGGAATCTTCCCAACCCAGGGATCCAACCCACTTCTCCCACATAGCACATGACAATAAATTAATCATTTAAACTTAAAAAAGTTCCCTAATAAATTTGATGTTATTTAATTAGTCACTTCAGTGAAATAGTATTAATCATATCAGTGAAATCTAGCTGCCACACTTTTAAGTCACCACATCTTCATCTCCAAATTATTAGTTATATTTGAAACTTAAATTAAAATAAACTTTAACAAAGTTAATAATGAAATAAACAATTTAAAATCATACCTAAAATCTGATCCAACTCTCTTCCCATTTTCTGGTTCTCCTGGATCTGGGCATAAATTGGAAGCTGTCTTAATACCTCCCTCATTTACTGAAACAACAGGAAAACAAGAAAAGAAAGAATCAAAACATGTATGATTAGAAAATCAAGAGTGATAGTCATTTCAAATTGTACATAAAATATATTCTTGTATTTTATTATTCCAATCACTATAATTTATACATAGAAAGTGAAATATAATTTTATAAACCAATAATGAGAGCAAAAACACTTTAATTTGTGGATATATAAAACATAATTTTCATGTTTCTATTCAATGACATACTACTTTGAATATTAACACATTAACAGTTAACACTTTATTTTTAATTGCTATCAAATTGTGAAATCTCTGGTAATGCACTCCTTAGGTATCATTTCCAGAGTTTCCATTAATTACTGGCAGCAGAGAAGTCACTACCAGTTATATCAGTGTCATCAGATACTTGTTATTTTTAAAGTTGCAACATAAAAATAAAACTTTATGGAAAAAGTTTAAGGATAATGGCACTTTTTAACTGGTATATAACAAGGAATTTATTCTGCCAATATGAAAATAAAACTGTGGTGCAAATTATCAAGCACCTCATTGAATTATGTTATAACTCTGAAAATCTAATAAATTAAGGGCTTTACCCTTTAACAAGTCCCATGACTATGTTTTAGTCATTGTACACTTTCAAGAGTTTCTTCAGAACAGCCTATTAATAAATTATGTATTCATATTTTCAGTGAATGTGATCACAGTAAATAAATAATTCCCTAAGAAATCTTTTTTTTAGTGGGAAGATTATTAAACCAGATGAATTCTGAAATATCTGAGTGACACTGTTTCATGAATTCAATCTTATAGCAAATTGGAGAATAACTTCTATTTGCTCTTCATCAACTTATCTGCTTTTTAAAGAAAGGAATAAGACCTGAGTAGAGACTCCAGAAATGAAAAAATCTAAACTTTGCTATGGTTCTTGTCCTACACTGTGAATTGGAATCAGAGTTGTTTTTTTTTTTTTTTTTCTTTTCTTTTTTGAAATAACAGATGCTTACTTTTCTGTCTAGATATTCTAATGCAATGACTCTGGGCAGACACTGTGAACCAGTTTGTTCTGTTGCTGTTTTCTTGTTTGTTTTTTAAATAATCTTCCAGGGGATTCTAATAAAGAGAATGTTTAAAAACACTGGATCCTTGCATCATTTAGCATGGATTGTCAACTTTATTTAAATTGATTTATCAGATGGCAAGATAAGTATCTTGCTTATCAAGATAAGTATGATCAACAGTCATAACTCTGATAAAGCTGTCATATTTTCAACTAGGTATGAAAAATTTTGTGTTTGCACTTTTATGCTATAAAAATTAGTTTCTCAAATACCCTCACATATATTTTTATTGCTCCCAACTTAATTATAAATTCACTAATTCATATAACTCATGTGATTTTTTTTTTTTTTTCATTTTCTGGGTCTGCTGACTTGCTAAGTTATTTTTAGTTTTCTGTTTTTTTGTTAGTATGTTTTCTTTTGGCCACTCTTTTACCTTAGCTTATATCATATACAGAGGGCAAATTTATAGGCACTGACCCACAATTCTCAATATGCTGAATTTTCTTCATGACTTGAAAAGTTCTCTCTTTGTTAAGGACTTCCAACCTAAGGTTGTATCACTTTTTTTTTACCCCCAAGCTCCTTCCTGATCCTTCAGTGGCCTACTAGGTCCCTACCAAAAATCTAATCATTTCACGTGCATGCTCAAATCTAACTTAATCCTTGATTTTTTTTTCTAGAATCATTCTCTTCCAATTCATCTTTGAGTACTAGAAGAGAATTACACTTTCTCAAACACAGCTTTCATTACTACCCAAATATCCTATGATTCTATATTTCTAAGTATATTTATTGTATTTCCCAATAGCCACCAAGATACATCCATAACCCAAGTCCAACAGATTCTTTATTTTTATGCAAGTTTAATGGTTAGCCATGCTCTTTCTTTGTTTTCTGCCTTCTCCAAGTCTTCATATTTTCCTTTTCTTCCTCTTTAGCTATCACAATTTTATTTATAATGTTCAGGACTCAGCTCAAGTCCCACCTTTTGCAAACTACAATCTCTCATTTCTTTTCAGATATTCTAACCCTCCCTGGTGGCTCAGATGATAAAGCGTCTGCCTACAATGAGGGAAACCCAGGTTCAATCCCTGGGTTGGGAAGATCTCCTGGAGAAGGAAATGGCAACCCACTCCAATATTCTTGCCTGGAAAATCCCATGGACAGAGAAGCCTGGTAGGCTACAGTCCATGGGATCACAAAGAGTCTGACATGACTGAGCGACTTCACTTTCACTTTTACTTTCCTTTTTATATAACATGAACAATTTTATATTTAATTTTTAAATTATCATACTCTTTAATAGTTTCATATTCCTTTGCTGTATATACAAATATATACTTGATAAAGATAAGGAAAAAGCTATAATTACTTTAATATTCCTATAGTACCCAGATGGGGGTAATGACTTCTCAGTGAATATTTCCTAGTAGTTTAATTAAAAACAATGTGTTATACACTGTTTACAGTGAGTATAATATTTTTTCTATGGAAAGCACTGTGTTTCTTATCCCTGACTTTTGAAAATATTGTAGTATATGTCATTAAAATGTGACTTTTTAACATATGATAGAGATAAGAAAAAGCAGTGGCATGATACAGGCTTCTTACATTAGTATATTAAATTTATAACACAAATTATATATAAGTATAGAAATGGGGGAATATATTTGAAAATAAAAAAATAAATGTCTTATTTTTCCACTTTATCATCATTATTACCTAGTTTAATATAAATTTTAACAGCAGTACCCACTCCATTATTCTTGCCTGGAGAATCCCAGGGACGGGAGCCTGGTGGGCCGCCGACTATGGGGTCGCACAGAGTCGGACACGACTGATGTGACTTAGCAGCAGCAGCAGCAGCAACACTTACATCATACTTACTATATGTCAGTAACTAATCTACATCTTTTGGAGAAGGCAATGGCACCCCACTCCAGTACTCTTGCCTGGAAAATCCCACAGATGGAGGAGCCTGGTAGGCTGCAGTCCATAGGGTCACTAAGAGTCGGACATGACTGAGTGACTTTACTTTCCTTTTTCACTTTCATGCATTGGAGAAGGAAATGGCAACCCACTCCAGTATTCTTGCCTAGAGAATCCCAGGGATGGGGGAGCCTGGTGGGCTGCCATCTATGGAGTTGCACATAATCAGACATGACTGAAGCAACTTAGCAGCAGCAGCAGCAGCAATCTACACCTTTTACATGTATCAACTCATTTAATTTTCGCAAGAATCTGAAGGGTAGCTACTATTATACATTTCCTACAGGTGAGGAAACTGAGATATAGAGAGGTTAAAACATATTTCTAAAGTCCTATTTCGACTTTCTGCCGTGGTCTAGGTTGCAACCTTGGCAGACTGATTCAAGAAATTCTACTCTTAACCCTTGAGTACTCCATCCTATACAGAAAGTTCAGAAGGGCAAAATGGTATCAATAATTAAAATTTAAAACATTTTTCCAAATATTTTATTTTTCTTCTCTAGTGGCTCAGTGAATAATGCAAAGCATATTTATAATTTTCACCATGTTCACTTAATTAATCCCATTTCTTTAGATTTAATTGTCAAATTACTTTTGTCTATTTGAAAAGTGCCTTTCAAACTACTGTTTCCGGATATCTACAATAGGTGAAAAAGTTCCCAATTTAAAATGTGAAGAAAATAGGAGAGCTTCTGCAAGATATATGTATTTAAGGTTTTTTAGTTAAAGTATTTAAAACTAAAAAAAAAAAAAAGTATATCATCTATTTTTCTTATATTTGCACGCATGCTAAGTCGATTCCCCGCCAGGCTCCTCTATCCATGGGATTCTACAGAAAAGAATACTGGAGTGGGTTGCCATGCCCTCCTCCAGGGGATTTTCCAGGAATGGAACCCATGTCTCTTATGTCTCATGCCTTGACAGGTGGGTCCTTTACCACTAGCACCACCTGGGAAACACCTTTTAATAATCAAGTAGCATAGAAATGCTGGTTTATTTCTTATATCATATTTCTTATGTTGCCTCTTTCTTATATTACCTCTCTCTTATATTACCTCTCCTGCATTAGCTGGTGAATTCTTTACCACTAGCACCACCTGAGACGCCCTTCTGATATTTAGATACTAGATAATTTTCTGTAGCTAGTGATGCCAAGACATTCAAATGAAGTTAGTATCCATTCAATCACCTGTTTTCACTAAATAATGCCATTCAAACAATTGGACAAATATATATCACTTTTACTTCTTTCAATTTGAATAATAACCTGTAAAAAGAATATGCATGCTCTTTAAAAATTAATTACATGGACAGGGCCCTGTCTCTTGAAAAAAACATGACTATGGGAATATTCCTTTTGCTCTGATCTTAATGATAATAATAATACTGCTTTTATTATCATCATTACTACTGCTACTACTAATACAAAATGAATCCCTTTCCCTACATATCAGCAGGAAAAAAAACAGAGAGGAGAGCAGAATTTAAAACTTAAAATTTAAATTAAATTTTAAATTTTAAAATTTAAAGCAGAATTTTAAAAATTGGATGAATTGTCATTTCATGTAACATTGAAGTA
>SJYT01030485.1:8389-45530 GCA_006410635.1 Cephalophus harveyi
AAGGGAGTTCCAGAAAAACATCTATTTCTGCTTTATTGACTATGCCAAAGCATTTGTGTGGACCACAATAAACTGTGGAAAGTTCTGAAAGAGATGGGAATACCAGACCACTTGACCTGCTTCTTGAGAAACCTATATGCAGGTCAGGAAACAACAGTTAGAACTGGACATGGAATAACAGACTGGTTCCAAAGAGGAAAAGGAGTAAGTCAAGGCTGTATATTGTCACCCTGTACACCCTGCAGAGTAGTACATCATGAGAAATGCTGGGCTGGATAAAGCACAAGCTGGAATCAAGATAGCCGGGAGAAATATCAATAACCTCAGATATGCTGATGACACCATCTTTATGGCAGAAGGCAAAGAAGAATTAAAGAGCCTTTTGATGAAAGTCAAAGAAGAGAGTGAAAAACTTGGCTTAAAGTTCAACATTCAGAAAACTAAGGTCATGTCATCTGGTCCCATCACTTCATGTCAAATAGATGTGGAAAGAGTGGACACAGTGGCAGACTTTTTTTGGGGGGTTGGGGGGAGGGCTCCAAAATCACTGCAGATGATGACTTGCAGCCATGAAATTAAAGGATGCTTACTCCTTAGAATAAAAGTTATGTCCAACCTAGACAGCATATTAAAAAGCAGAGACATTACTTTGCCAACAAAGGTCTGTCTAATCAAGGCTATGGATTTTCCCATAGTCACGTATGGATGTGAGAATTGGATTACAAAGAAAGCTGAGCGCCGAAGAATTGAAGCTTTTGAACTGTGGTGTTGGAGAAGACTCTTGAGAGACACTTGGACTGCAAGGAGATCCAACAGTCCATTCTAAAGGAAATCAGTCCTGAATATTCATAGGAAGGACTGATGATGAAGCAAAACTCCAATACCCTGGCCACCTGATATGAAGAGCTGATTCATTTGAAAAGACCCTTATGTGGGATAGATTGACAGCGTGAGAAGGGGACAAAAGAGGATGAGATGGTTGGATGGCATCACCGACTTAACGGGCATGAATTTGAGCCAATTCTGGGAGTTGGTAATGGACTGGGAGGCCTTACCTGTTGCAGTCAATGTGTTGCAAAGAGTTGGACATGACTGAGGAAATGAATGGACTGATACAGACAGCTCATATAGCTCAATATAAAAATAAATAACTCAATGGAAAAATAGGTTGAAGACCTAAATAGATATTCAAAGAAGACATACAAATGGTCAGAAAAGCATGAAAAGATGTTCAACATCCCTAATTAAACAAGTTCAATCTAAAACTACAATGATGTCTCACTTCAAACCAGTCAGAATGGCTATCATCAAAAAGTCTACAAACAATAAATGCTAGAAAAAGTGTGGAGAAAAGGCAACACCCTGCACTGTTGGTGGGAATGTAAATCGATACACCCACTATGGAAGACGGTATGGAGATTCCTTAAAAACTAGGAATAAAACCACCATATGACCCAGCAATCCCACTCCTAGGCATAGACCCTGAGGAAATCAAAATTGAAAAAGACACATGTATCCCAGTGTTCACTGAAGCAGTATTTACAATAGCTAGAAAGTGGAAGCAACCTAGATGTCTGTTGACAGGTGAATGGATACAGAAGTTGTGGTACATATACACAATGGAATATTAGTCATAAAAAGGAACTCATTTGAGTCACTTCTAATGAGGTGGATGATCCTAAAGCCTATTATACAGAGTGAAGTCAGAAAGAGAAAGATATATATCTTATTCTAATGCACATATATGGAAATTAGAAAAACGGTACTGAAGAATTTACTAACAGGGCAACAATGGAGAAACGGACACAGAGAATAGGCTCATGGACATGGGGAGAGGGGAAAAGAGGGTGAGATGTATGGAGAGAGTAACAGGGAAACTCACATTACCATATGTAAAATAGATAGCTATTTTCAAAAACAGTGAATTTGTTATAGGGCTCAGGAAACCCAAATAGGGGCTCTGTATCAACCTAGAGAGGTGGAATGGGGTGGTAGATGGGAGTCAAGTTCATAAGAGAGTGGATATATGTATATCTCTGGCTGATTCATGTGGAGATTTGACAGAAAACAACAAAATTTGGTAAAGCAATTATCCTTCAATAAAAAGAAAAAAAATTTAAATCAGACAAAAGATTAAAAGAAAAAAAAAGGAAGGAAATGAGGGATTATTCATGTATCTATTGTCAACATTTTTTAGTTAAAACTTCACGTTCCGTAGTTTGTCACAATAAAGTTCAGGTTCTGCCTAAGTTTGTATATCAAATTAGGCAAAAAACCTTCTTCTCACAAATTTAAAAATTTGAAAACAATTTTTACAATTGTTGATGTCTAGAATAGGAATATTTGTCATTTATTTCAGAAAAACTTGTTTGTCCAAAGTTTTAAACTATGTTTGGCACAGAAGGTTGGTTTTCCTAATAATAACAATTGTCCCTGGAGTATGATTTGCCTGACATACATAGAGTCATTTCTACATGTGTTATGATAATATCTAATTGTAATTTTTCTCGCCCAAAAGTATAGTTTGAAATAAAAACAATGAGTTTGACAGTTATCTTGTTAATCTATTTCTTGAAATATCTGTTGACTGAAAAAAAAAAGCACAATCTAAAAGTTGAGAATTATGTTTTATTTGGTGGACATATCTGAGGACTTATGTCCAGAAGACAGCCTCTCCAAAAGCTCTGAGAAACTGTCTAAAGAGGTAAGGGAGGAGGCAGAACAGAGCTGAGTTTTTGTAACAAAGACCAAACAGTCAGCACTTCAAATGATTACTGCTATTTAAAGAAAATGATGGGACACAGGTTAGATCACTGGGGTTAGACACAGGTTAGATCTTCTGTAGGCAAGATCACCTGGGGAAAGACATGACAACTCACTCCAGTATTCTTGCCTGGATATTCCCATGGACAGAGGAGCCTGATGGGCTGCAGTCCACAGGGTCTGTTCTTCCTTATCCTGAATTTCCTGGGAGGCTACAGTGGCTTGTTGGCAGCAACATCCTTTGTTTACTGATACAGCAGACAACATTTTTCATTCACATATTATTTCAGTTCTGAAATCACTATATTTTATAGGATGTCAAGTTTTTTTTTGTTTGTTTGTTTGTTTTAATGCGTTTAGGTGTATATATCATACCAATGTATTTCATTCCAACCTAAGTATCCTGAACCTTGAGAAGATTAAAGATACACTTAAATGTAGTGAGTTCACACATAAAGCAATTTCACCCACTCCTACCTGTTTGCCTTCAAACTGCTATGTTGAACTGTTTGTCCCTCTTCTTGTATAAAACACAGAAATTCCAAAGCTGTCATTAACACATTCGAGTATTTGCAAGTCCATATGGCCTAATGACAAAACTTTCCTCTCATCTGAATCAAAGCTGTTTCATTTTCAGGCAGCTTTCATGTGAAACTCTCAAGTAAGCTTTCATATACTCCACATTCAGCTTCTTTCTCCTGTTTCCTTTAACTACTCTTCTACATTCTAATTGATGTTTGTATTTATTCTCAGACTTAGGGAAAGGGTAATGATTTCTAGGAAACAAGCATATTGTTATGTGGTTGGGATAATTGTAATTTAACATCAAGACTACCTTTGTGTCAAATGTTGAAGTAATGACAAAGGGTATTTTCGGATTTCTTCTAAAATACTCATGATTAGAGATCACTTTTCCTGTACTTCCTTGATGAAGATAGGGCTTCTTCCCATTAGAGTTTTAAGACTTGGCTTTCACAGAGTCTAGCTTCTGGGTGTCTACTTGATGCACACACTCACTCTTGCTCCTTTTCATGCTCCCTTCCACAAGGTCCAACTCTGGCCCATAAGAATCCGTTTCTCATAAAGTTTTCTTCTCTCTGCTGCCACAGGCCATTCCAACCTACAGATTTTTCAGGCTTGGATTAAAAGTTACTTTTAACATTTTATTTTGCACTTCTAGTGCCAATTAACATTGTTGTGATAGTGCCAGATAAACAACAAAGGGACTCAGTCATACATATAGGTATATTCATTCTCTCCCGAACTCCCCTCCCCTCTAGCCTGCCAAATAACACTGAGCAGAGTTCCCTGTGCTATACAGTAGGACATTGTTGGTTACCCATTTTAAACATAGCAGTGTGTACATTTTGATCTTAAGCTCCCTAACTATCTCCTCCACTCATAGTTCTGCCCTGGCAACCAGAAATTCATTCTCTAAGTCTGTGAGCCTGCTTTGTAAATAAGTCCATTTGTATAATTTCTTTTTAGATTTCACATATAAGTAACGTCATACAACATTTCACCTTCTCTGACTTACTTCATTCAGTATGACAATCTCTAAGTTCATCTATGTTGCTGCAAACGGCATTATTTCACTCTTTTCAATTACTAACATTCATTGTATATATGTAGCACATCTTCTTTATTCATTTCTCTGTCAAGAAAATATTTCTTGTAAACTCAAAAATCCCCCTCCCAAAAAACACACACCTAATATCTCTAAGTGATTTTCTCATTTTACGTCACATGATGTGGTGGCAGGAAGAGGAATTAGCAGCTTTCTCTTCAAATAAGTTCCCAATTTGTAGGTTTTTGGTTTTTTTTAATACTATCATTATCTTCTCCCTTTATTTAGGCTAAAGTTGATAAATGGCTAATTTTACAGTATCTTACCATATTCTGCTTACTACTTAGCACTTAATGAGTCTTCTGGCTCATTGGAGCAACTTCCCAAGGAATAGAAACTCCAAGACCTTAGGAAAAGTCACATTTGACATTAAGTTTCATAGAAATAACTCTTAAAGAGGCACTAAGATTTTAATTGTAATTCGATACCCCCAAAGAGGTTATGAAAAAACTAAAAAAAGCCTAGCTAAGACTGACATACAATTTTAACTACGTCAGTGGTAATATATATATATATGTGTGTGTGTGTGTGTGTGTATACACATTTTATATTGGTGAAATACTTTTTATGAAACATGTCTATACACCCCCAAAGAGGTTATGGAAAAACTAAAAAAAGCCTAGCTAAGACTGACATACAATTTTAACTACGTCAGTGGTAATATATATATATATGTGTGTGTGTGTGTGTGTGTATACACATTTTATATTGGTGAAATACTTTTTATGAAACATGTCTATACAAATACAACAATACACTAAAAATATGAGTTTAGTTCAGTCGCTCAGTCGTTTCCAACTCTGTGACCTCATGGGCCGCAGCACAACGGGCTTCCCTGTCCATCACCAACTCCCGGAGTTTACTCAAACTCATGCCCATTGAGTCAGTGATGTCAGCCAACCATCTCATCCTCTTTCGTCCCCTTCTCCTCCCGTCAATATCTTTCCTAGCATCAGGGTCTTTTCAAATGAGTTGGCTCTTTGTATCAGGTGGCCAAAGTATTGGAGTTTCAGCCTCTACATCAGTCCTTCCAATGAATATTCAGGACTGATTTCCTTTAGGATGCACTGTTTGGCTCTCCTTGAAGTCCAAGGGACTCTCAAGAGTCTTTTCTCCAACACCACAGTTCAAAAGCATTGATTCTTCGGCACTCAGCTTTCTTTATAATCCAATTCTCACATCCATACATGACTACTGGAAAAGCCATAGCCTTGACTAGATGGACCTTTGTTGGCAAAGTAATGTCTCTGCTTTTTAATATGCTATCTAGGTTGGTCATACCTTTTCTTCCAAGGAGTAAATATCTTTTAATTTCATGGCTGCAGTCACAATCTACAGTAATTTTGGAGCCCCCAAAAATAGTCAGCCACTGTTTCCACTGTTTCCCATCTATTTGCCATGAAGTGATGGGACCAGATGCCATGATCTTAATTTTCTGAATGTTGAGCTTTAAGCCAACTTTTTCACTCTCCTCTTTCCTTTTCATCAAGAGGCTCTTTAGTTGTTCTTCATTTGCTTCCATATGGATGGTGTCATCTGCATATCTGAGGTTATCGATATTTTTCCTGGCAATCTTGATTGCAGCTTGTGCTTCATCCAGCCAAGCGTTTCTCATGATGTACTCTGCATATAAGTTAAATAAACAGGGTGACAATATATAGCCTTGACGTACTCCTTTTCCTATTTGGAACCAGTCTGTTGTTCCATATCCAGTTCTAGCTGTTCTTCCTGACCTGCATACAGATTTCTCAAGAGGCAGGTCAGGTGATCTGGGATTCCCATCTCTTTAAGAATTTTCCACAGTTTATTGTGATCCACACAGTCAAAGGTTTTGGCATAGTCAATAAAGCAGAAATAGATGTTTTTCTGGAACTCTCTTGCTTTTTCAATGATCCAGTGAATGTTGGCCATTTGATCTCTGGTTCCTCTGCCTTTTCTAAAACCAGCTTGAACATCTGGAAGTTCACAGTTCACCTATTGTTGAAGCCTAGCTTGGAGAATTTTGTGCATTACTTGCCTAGCATGTGAGATGAGTGCAATTGTGCAGTAGTTTGAGCATTCTTTGGCATTGCCTTTCTTTGGGATTGGAATAAAAATGGACCTTTTCCAGTCCTGTGGCCACTGCTGAGTTTTCCAAATTTGCTGGCATATTGGGTGCAGAACTTTCACAGCATCATCTTTTAGGATTTGAATTAGCTCAAATGGAATTCCATCACCTCCACTGGAGAAGGCAATGGCAACCCACTCCAATACTCTTGCCTAGAAAATCCCATGGGCAGGGAAGCCTGGTAGGCTGCAGTCCATGGGGTCGCTAAGAGTCTGACACGACTGAACGACTTCACTTTCACTTTTCACTTTCATGCACTGGAGAAGGAAATGGCAACCCAATTCAGTGTTCTTCCTGGAGAATCCCAGGGACAGGGGAGCCTGATGGGCTGCCATCTATGGCGTTGCACAGAGTCGGACACAACTGAAGTGACTTAGCAGCAACAGCAGCAGCGAGGCCCACTTGACTTCACATTTCAGGATGTCTGGCTCTAAGTGAGTGATTATACCATTGTGGTTATCTGGGTCACGCAAATCTTTTTTGTACAGTTCTTCTGTTTATTCTTGCCACCTCTTCTTAATATCTCTGCTTCTGTTAGGTCCATACCATTTCTGTCCTTTACTGAGCCCATCTTTGCATGAAATGTTCCCTTGGTATCTCTAATTTTTTTGAAAAGATCTCAAGTCTTTCCCATTCTATTGTTATCCTCTATTTCTTTGCACTGATCAGTGAGAAAGGCTTTCTTATCTCTCCTTGTTAGTCTTTGGAACTCTGCATTCAACTGGGTACATCTTTCCTTTTCTCCTTTGCTTTTTGCCTCTCTTCTTTTCACAGCTATTTATAAGGCCTCCTCAGACAGCCATTTTGCATTTTTGCATTTCTTTTTGGGGGGATGGTCCTGATCCTTGTCTCCTGTACAATGTCACGAACTTCCATCCATAGTTCATCAGGCACTCTGTCTATCAGATCTAGTCCCTTAAATCTTTCTCAGTTCCACTGTATTATTATTAGGGATTTGATCTAGGTCATACCTGAATGGTCTAGTGGTTTTCCCTGCTTTTTCCTTTTACATCTGAATTTGGCAATAAGGAGTTCATGATCTGAGCCACAGTCAGCTCCAGGTCTTGTTTTTGTTGACTGTATAGAGCTTTTCCATCTTTGACTGCAAAGAATAGAATTTGGCTGCAAAGAACGTAATTAAAAAGATCATGTCTAAATTATTTCTTAAGTTACCAAGATTATGCGTCATTTGGAAAGGAAACTAGACTTATTTATACTTATGTTTTGTACAAGTTTAAAACTATTAAAATGAGTTCATTTAAAGGCACCAAAATTGGTTAAGTCCAGATTTATAGTCCTCAACTGTTTAAGAGAACTACTAATTAGAAATGTCACCTGCAGTTTAAATATCACATTGGATTATATCTTTCCTAAAAACAGCTAGTAATTCCCTCCTGTTATGACATTAAATTTAAACTCCCTAGTTCAATGTAACAGGTGCTCTCTTTTTATATTCTTCCTACTTTCTTCAACAAACTTCACACTGCTGCTGCTGTTGCTGCTGCTGCTGCTGCTGCTGCTAAGTCGCTTCAGTCGTGTCTGACTCTGTGCGACCCCAGTGACGGTAGCCCACCAGGCTCCCCCGTCCCTGGGATGCTCCAGGCAATAACACTGGAGTGGGTTGCCATTTCCTTCTCCGATGCGTGAAAGTTGCTCCGTCGTGTCCGACTCTTAGCGACCCCATGGACTGCAGCCCACCAGGGATGTCCATGGGATTTTCCAGGAAAGAGTACTGGAGTGGGGTGCCATTGCCTTCTCACACTACTTCCACACTATTTCTTCCACTTAACCATGTATTCTTCTTGACATAAGAATTCATCACACAATTCCCCCAGATATCTTCCCCCTGAATCTCTATAGCTAATTTTACTCTTCTTTTTCTGGTCAAGATCTATGTTACTATATGTACTCACTTGTTTAGAATTTGCTAGGCTAATTTCAAACATATATCTGCAAGTTTACCTCAACTATATTTTAAATTACTTAAACTTGTTTTCCCTCAGGTTTTAGTGCCTAGAAGAGGACTCTGTATGCACAGAGTAGGCTGGCAGCAGATTATATTGGTGATAATTTATTATGCAACCAAACATGAAACACTACCAATATAGTGGAGCTCTTAAATCTCACCAATGGGAAAGAGTGATGTGACTTTTTGATATAAGTTATGCAGTAGCACACCATGCCTTGATTTATTTCTTTCTGTTTACACATACATTTATTTGATTTCTGATACATATACAGAGATGCTTTTCTGTTGCCCTCAGTTCAGTTCAGTTCAGTTCAGTCGCTCAGTCGTGTCCGACTCTTTGCGACCCCATGAATCGCAGCACGCCCCTCAAAGGGCACTTATTAATATTTCAGTCATAACTCATGTATGCTCGTAAATAAATACATGAATATGTATATATGCACACACACATATACTTAAATATAGTGGATTAAATTGACTTGCATATGATATTTGAAATATATGTGTGTTCTTACATGTGTGTTTGCATACAGAATGTCTTAGATTGCAGGCACAATGTTTTGCTTCTTCCCAAGAAACTGAGTTTCTCTCTGCCGACTTGGATCTGGGCCATTGCTTAGGGCAAAAGGATAGTAGTAGCAAGCAAGATGCAAGCCAAATTATAAAAAGTAGTTTTACTTTAATATTCCTTAATGTGCTGGAAATTTTTCTACCATCACATAAAGAAGCCTGAGCTGGCCTACTGCAGGATGAGACCATATGAAACAGAATCAAGTCAACCACCTGGGGCCTCAGAGACCAACCAGACTCAGAATTTAAGTTAGGACATCCTAGACAATTGAACCCCAGTGACTGTGGTGGCAGCACAGAAGGGCTCCCAAGTTAACTCATAAAATTGTAATTAAATAAACAGTAATTCGTCAGGCCCTACTCTAATGTGCTTTAAGTGTTTGTGTATGGGCTTGGTTGTTAAATCATGTCCAACTCTTTGCTACCTCATAGACTGTAGCCCACCAGGTTTCTCTGTTCATGAGATTTTCCAGGCAAAATTACTGGAGTGGTTTGCTACTACCTCCTCCAGGGAATCTTCCCAACCCAGTGATTGAAACCACACCTCCTTTGTCTTCTGGATTGGCAGGATGATTCTTTAACACTGAACCATCTGGGAAGCCCTATGGGCTTAAAGTATGTAGCATCAACTCTTGAAGCTTCACACCAACCCAGTGAAGCAGGCAATGATATTATGTATCATAAAACTGAGACAAAGAAAGGTCTCATGATTGCTAGATAGTAAGTGGCTAAAAAAAGAGTGGGGGGCGGGGCACAAACTCTGGCAATCTATTCTCTTCATATGGATACCTAACGTCTTCTTCCCTGCATGATGGACTGAGCTGCAAATGATTTATGAAGGATCAAATAGCTTGCAAGCTCAAGCCCTAACTACTTGATTTCTTAAATTGAGAGTTAAAAGCAATAAAGTCTGATATAGGTTTAAGTCTTCCATTTTAACCCTTGAGCATCTGAATAAAGCTAGCCAAAAAGATATTTACCAAAAATTAGATATTCCTCTGACTCATTTTCAGTTTTTAAAGGCAGTAGGTAGTGGCCAAAACATGTCCTGCATTTATAGTATGATTGCTACCCCAATAATTATGTGCAAAGAGCCTAGATGTCCCCAAAGGAAATCAAGGCTTTAAGGGGAAAAACAATTTGTTCTGTGCACCTGTTGGTAGGTAGATTTTTTGTCTTCCTTCTCTTACATCATACGTCTATCATCTGAGCATGCGTGTCTGCTCAGTCACTCAGTCATGTCAGACTCTGTGATCCCATGGACTGTAGCCTGATAGGCTCCTCTGTTACTGGGATTTTCCAGGCAAGAATCCTGGAGTAGGTTGCCATTTTCTATTCCAAGGGATCTTCCCAATCCAGGTATAAAACCCATATCTCCTGCATGTCCTGCATTGGAAGACAGATTTTTATTTTTATTTTTTTTTACCACTGAGCCACCTGGGATGCCTCATCTGAGCATAGGAACCAATGAAAACACTCCTTTAATGTTGGAACACCCAGCAAGTCCCAACACCCCACCCACTTCTCTCTTCTATTTCTTAAGTTTAGAGGCACAGATACCTGACTCATATTTTCATGACTATCTGTAACCTCAGGGAAAAATACAAAGTATGACATTAATCTAGAATATTGGTAAGTAAATTCATGTCAATTTAAATTTCTCTTCTTCCTTCATAGATTAAGCTACTTGCCTCCAAGCAATACTGCTTCTAATTATATTAATAAGTGATCAAATTAAATTCCTAGATGTTAGCACTGGAAATTGACTTTTCTTGTTGGCAATCAGTGAAATATATATAACTTATTTGGCACTAATTCTCTAGAGTTTCTTGAAAATGACCTCTAGCTATTAGTGTAAATTAATTTTATAAAATGCTTTTACATTTGAAGAACAGGATTGAGACCTCTAGTTCAAGGATAAAAGAACATTAAACTTGTAACATTTCAAATTTTCTTTTCTCTCTGTGATTATTTGAACTTATAAATAAATGGATTTTTGTGAATAAAATATATATTGTATTTTTTTTTATATATATATAGTTAAGTAAGGGCAGTTTAAGTAGGGAACATAAAAGAAGCCCATTAAGGATAAAGTAGGTTTCAAGTGATGAAGCCTAGTGGTATTTTATTTTGAAATAGCAGTAGTTGTAGTTTACTATGCATGAGGCTACAATTTAATCAACAGATTTAATGAGAACACACTTCTTAAAAATACATAGGAAACAACTATAGCATAAGGTAGTATTTGAAAAGTGTTAAGTGAGGAACAAAGCAAGTGAAATAGGAAAGACATGCAAAGTAAGTGAAACAGGATGACAGAGATTAAGAGGGAAGTGAGAATTGAAGAATTCAAGGAAGAAGTTGAGTTGTAGAGTGGATTGCATGGCATGGAAAGAAAAAATAATTCAGATAAAAGAGAGAGCATCTATAGGGCACAAAGTTCTTGGTAGAGTAAGACAGTGTTTATTGTGGGTGTACCTGGAGATTTCCAAATATTTCCTTCAAGTATCTGCTAGATCTAGGAAATGGAATGGCTACCAGTGTGTGTAAATATGTAGGTGCGTGTACCTTGCATAGAAATCATGGCTGATCGATAAAAAACATCTAAGGACAGTAAACAGCAATATTGCTTTCTCCTGTGGATAAAATTTGGGACTGTGTGGGAGTTAAACTTCTTTCATGCTGCTTATGAACATTTTAACACCTGACACTGCGCATATGAGAAATTTTTTTGTCAAATAATATAATTTGAGTAAGGTCTAGGAGCAACTGAAGTCTACCCTTAAGCCAATTTTAAAGATGAATTCTAAGGAAACACCAGAAACATAGGGTCAGTGAGGCTATGCTTAAATTATCTTACAGGAAATCTCCTATAACCATTTAGTCAAAAGGCTAATGTGGTAATTGCCAGCAAATTTATCCATTCATTAAACTGTCATCTCTAATGACTTAAACTTGTAAATACCTCATATGCCAAAGTTACAAATATGTTTTTAATTTTAAAATTTTATGACTCAAATAATAAATGTCTTTCTTTTGCTTTTCTCACTTTTAGTTTGAATAATGGGGAGTACTTAATGTATTCTACTTTATCACTGTTGTGACAGCAGATTCTTTTTGGGATAGTGGTAGAGGAAAATAACTTTTTTCTCTCTTTTCTATTCTAATGATGCTGTCATTTAATAGTAATGCTTACAGGATAAAACAATTTATAATATTTATTGCATTAATGCTATATATGACAATTACAATCACAAACTAGTGCATCAGTTCACTCAGTCATGTCCGAGTCTTTGCGACCCCATGAACCACATCATGTCAGGCCTCCCTGTGCATCACCATTTCCCAGAATCCACCCAAACCCATGTCCATCGAGTGGGTGATGCCATCCTACCATCTCATCCTCTGTTGTCCCCTTCTTCTCCTGCCCTCAATCTTTCCCAGTATCAGGGTCTTTTTCAATGAGTCAGCTCTTCACATCAGGTGGCCAAAGTACTGGAGTTTCAGCTTCAACATCAGTCCTTCCAATGAACACCCAGGACTGATCTCCTTTAGGATGGACTGGTTAGATGTCCTTGCAGTCCAAGGGACTCTCAAGAGTCTTCTCCAACACCACAGTTCAAAAGCATCAATTCTTCGGCACTCAGCTTTCTTTATACTCCAACTCTCACATCCATACATGACCACAGGAAAAACCATAGCCTTGACTAGATGGACCTTTGTTGGCAAAGTAATGTCTCTGCTGCCTTGGAGCACAGAAAAAAGCAGGGCAAAGGCTAATAGAATTCTGCCAAGAGAATGCACTAGTCATAGCAAACACCCTCTTCCAACAACACAAGAGAAGGCTCTACACATGGACATCACCAGATGGTGGACACCAAAATCAGATTGATTATATTCTTTGCAGCCAAAGATGGAGAAGCTCTATACAGTCAGCAAAAACAAGACCAGGAGCTGACTGTGGCTCAGATCATGAACTCATTGACAAACTCAGACTTAAATTGAAGAAAGTAGGGAAAACCACTAGACCATTCAGGTATGACCTAAATCAAATCCCTTATGATTATACAGTGGAAGTGAGAAATAGATTTAAGGGATCCAACACCACAGTTCAAAAGCATCAGTTCTTCAGCGCTCAGCCTTCTTCACAGTCCAACTCTCACATCCATACATGATGAAGGGACTAGATCTGATTGAGTGCCTGATGAACTATGGATGGAGGTTCGTGACATTGTACGGGAGACAGGAATCAAGACCATCCCTCTTATGCTTATAAAAACTATTATTCACCAAAGGATAAATTAAATGTAATAAAATATACAGATATTTCCAGTACATCTAAAACACAAAAAAAACATGTGCCCACACTTCTGTCAAGATAGACTATTTCCATAATCAAGAAATATTTTTCTTGCCACTCTCCAGACAATCCCTTCTTATCCTCCACTCCAACTCCCTGAGTCAACCAGTGTTTTATATTTCTCTACAGGTAACTGTTTTCTGTTTTAGAATTTGATTCAAATGAGTTTAAAAAGTATGTACTATCTTTTAACTAGTTACTTTTGCTTAAAGTTATGTTTTTGAGGTTAATCCTTATTGTTTGTGTCTACAGAATATTTCTTTTCCTTAATGAATAGTATTATCAACCAGTGTTTTATATTTCTCTACAGGTAACTGTTTTCTGTTTTAGAATTTGATTCAAATGAGTTTAAAAAGTATGTACTATCTTTTAACTAGTTACTTTTGCTTAAAGTTATGTTTTTGAGGTTAATCCTTATTGTTTGTGTCTACAGAATATTTCTTTTCCTTAATGAATAGTATTCCAATGTATGAATAAATCACATTTTAATCCATGTTGTTGTTGATAGACATTTTGTTTCCAATACTTTTTATAGACTTAATTTTCATATCTCCTGGGCAATACAAAAAAACAAAATTACTGCCTCATAAGATAGGTATGTAAAAAATATAAATTTATTTATTTTAATTGGAGGCTAATTACTTTACAATAGCATTTTAGGGCAGAAAATCACTCAGAATGTATAGTAAGTTTTCATATATTCACATGTCCCTTATTATTAATATCCTCCACTAGTGTGGTGCATGTATATAATTGATGAAATTATCCTGATACATTATTATTAAGTAAAGTTCATAGTATCCATTTGGGATCACTCTTCATGTGGTACAGGTATATGGATTTCAACAAATGCTTAATGTCATATATCCACCATTACACTATAGTACAGACCTGCTTCACAATCCAAAAAAAATGCCCTGTGTGCCACCTATTTATCTCCCCTTCTCTCACCAAACAACTGGCAATCATTGATATTTTAGGAATAACTCTACAGCTTTATGTTTAGAATCAGTTTGTTGATCTCCACAAAGTGCCTTGTCAGGATTCTGATTTTGATTGGGTGTGATATAGATCAAGTTGCGAAGAACTGACACCATATTAATAACAATACTGACCCCTTATGTTCATGAGCATGGAACCTCTTTCCATTCAGTTATATTTTCTTTGATTTCTTTCATTAGAGTTTTATAGTTTTCCTCATATAGATTTTATACATATTTTATTGACTTCATATCTAAATATTTAATTTTTTCTTGGTGGTAACATAAAACAATTTTATTCAAATTGATGCATACTTCATCAATAAGTATCCAACTTATGACCACTTAAGGAGTAAATCTTTCTCAGGTATCTGTAGCATATAGATTTGTATTAATCTGAATGCTTTTGGTTTTTAAATTGTGAATTCTGCAAATAAAGTAACAGGCAACATAGTGTTTTTCTCTTGGCTGTTGCCTTAATCATACTTACAATATTGTATTCTTTCTATCATTTGGATAGGATAAAAAGGCATGCATTTATGTTCAAAAAAATTCATTCTGAATTTTTCTGGTTAGTTTGTTGTGTAACTTTTCATTTTCTTTTAAGGGCTGATTTTTTTATTTAGCATTTTACTTTTTGTTCATATTTTGGAAAGTTGTCTCAAACAAACTGCCCTCTAACTCCAGGTTTAACTTTGTGTATCAAAATACATACATTAAGTGAATAGCATTTTTAAAATTACCACTGACAATGTCTGGTAAAATATATCTCTGTCTCTTATACACATCTAATATAAAATCCAAAAATTTACTGCCTATAGCATCTTGCTGAAAAGACAATTTCTTGAATTCCATATCATGAAAATCCAAATTTTAATATATTCAAACCATAGAAAGATTGCTCTGTTTTGAAATTAACACAGGTTATTTATTTAATAGGTTATTTAAGTCCTCTTCTTTATAGTTTCTTTCCTTGAATTTTAATAGTCAAATCTTCATTGAAAGCACTCATAACAGAAATAAGGCAACGGTTCATAAAACAGTAAATTATAAGAGTAAGCACAAATGAAAGTTAAATGAGATGTTTAATTTCAAAGACTTTAAATGTCACTGAGATGTAAATATTGAAAAAAATGACTGCTTCAATAATTGGGTTTTCTGAGGCTATTTATGAAAGTTACAGTCGTGTCTTTGAATAGCTACAGGGACAATATCAGAGGGGCATCTATGAGTCAATGTGGAAAACAGCAGAGATGAGAAGCCACATGAACATTTTCCTCTAGTTTTCAGTGTGCTATATCATGATAAAGTTGTAGGTTCTCTTATTTTACCTTTATTTAAAATCTGTCATTTCTTATTTTACTTTAAACTTTACCATTTTCTCCTTGGTATTCTGTCTTTTATACACATTTGTCTCTATACTTAGTCACCAGCAGTTCTACATTATTGAGCCTAACAAAAGAGATAGGCAAACCCCTTACTTGAAAGTAGTTTTGGTTAAAATTGGAGGTAAGTGTTAACAATAGCAGCTTGCACAAGGTGTAAATGGAACAAGAGGTAGAGCTAACTTGTAGAGACATACAGATAAGGCATCATCTTTCAAAGCAGCGTCCTTTGAAGGAAGTGAGGGAGAAAGAAGGATGGCAATATTACACCATTAAGGAATGAAAATAAAGGCATAGAAACATGGACAGTCATTGGAAATAGCAAGCAGCTTGGTGCACTAGAGGATTTGGAGTTGTTGAGAAAGAAAAAAATTATAGATAACGTAGAAAGCCCTCTGCTAAGAAGATTTCAGTTCACAGTAAAAGCCTTTGAACTCAAGATTGACAGAGAGTGGATTATCTTAATAAAACTGGTATAAGTTGAGGAAAACTGGTGTAAGTTGAGGGTATTAAATTTGGAAGTCAGCAGAGAGACATGTAGAGAAAAAGAGAAGCAAAAGACCAATTAGTAAGTTATGATAGTGTCTGGGCAGGAAGAGAAACTAAGGTTCTACTTTCTCAAATGCACTCGTTTATTTCAGATATTGTAATGTTGATTATTTACTACAATGATCAATTCAGATTTATTTATATGAGATTTATATCTAATAACAGATTTATATCTAACAATTTAAGTGCAAATCTTCTGGTACATTTTGGAAAAACAAAGCAACTAGGACATTATACTTGACCTAGTATACCTCATGGTATCATGGAATATAAATTGGAAAAAGATAGGAATTGTACAAAACCTGGGATTTTAACAAAGATAAAGGTCAATTAAAAGGGACACAGAGATTTTTCAAGAAACCACTGAAATTTTGAAGTCTACTTCTGAAATATAATTTAGTTAACCCTCAGACTATCATTTTGTCTAATTTTGAATACCACTCCCTTTTCTTCAGAAAATTTAATGGCATTGATCCTAATATAATCTATATTAGGTATTATGCAAAATAATGGATATGCATTAGACTACATATAATCAATGGAAAATACTGCATTGTTTTGAAGTTTTTAGAAAAAATATTTCTGTATTTCTAATCATTTGTCTTCTTATTTTAATACACACTATCTCAGCTTTGCTTGAGAGAGGTTAAAATTATATATATATTTAACATTCAGAGAAGGCAATGGCAACCCATTCCAGTACTCTTGCCTGGAAAATCCCATGGATGGAGGAACCTGGTAGGCTGAAGTCCATGGGGTTGCGAAGAGTCAGACACGACTGAGAGACTTCCCTTTCACTTTTCACTTTCATGCATTGGAGAAGGAAATGGCAACCCATTCCAGTATTCTTGCCTGGAGAATCCCAGGGACTGCGGAGCCTGGTGGGCTGCCGTCTATGGGGTCACACAGAGTCGGACACGACTGAAGCGGGTTAGCAGCAGCAGCAACATTTAACATTATTATAGCAATACAAAAATATAAAATCAAAAGCGAGTATAGAAAATATCAGAGGGTAAATACAATATGTCAAGAGAACAAAGAGTATAACAGAGTCCACTGCTGTGTCTTGGTCATAATAGATGCTTCAGTTCAGTTCAGTCGCTCGATCGTGTCCGACTCTGCGACCCCATGAATCGCAGCACACCAGGCCTCCCTGTCCATCACCAACTCCCAGAGTTCACTCAGACTCACGTCCATTGAGTCATTGATGCCATCCAGCTATCTCATCCTCTGTCATCCCCGTCTCCTCCTGCCCCCAATCCCTCCCAGCATCAGAGTCTTTTCCAATGAGTCAACTTTTCACTTAGTTAATGATTAATGACTTAAAAACAGATTATGTTTCATGAAACTCATTCTATGAGGCCACCATCACCCTGATACTAAAACCAAAGATATCACACAGAAAAAAGAAAATTACAGGTCGATATCACTGATGAACACAACAGTTCAGTTCAGTTCAATCCCTCAGTCATGTCCAACTCTTTGCAACCCCATGGACAGCAGCACGTCAGCCTTCCCTGCCCATCACCATTTCTCTGAGCTTGATCAAACCCATGTTCATCGAGTTGGTGATGCCATCCAACCACTTCATCCTCTGCTATCCCCTTCTCCTCCTGCCTTCAATCTTTCCAGCATCAGAGTCTTTTCCAATGAGTCAGTTATTTGTATCAGATGGCCAAAGTATTGGAGTTTAAGCTTCAGCATCAATCCTTCCAATGAATATTCAGGACTGATTTCCTTTAGGATGGGCTGGTTGGATCTCCTTGCAGTCCAAGGGACTCTCAAGAGTTTTCTCCAACACCACAGTTCAAAAGCATCATTCTTCAGCACTCAGCTTTCTTTATAGTCCAACACTGACATCCATACATGACTACTGGAAAACCATAGCTTTGACTAGATGAACTTTTGCCGGCAAAGTAATGCCTCTGCTTTTAAATATGCTATCTAGGTTGGTCATAGCTTTTCTTCCAAGATGCAAGTATCTTTTCATTTAATTGCTGCAGTCACTATCTGCAGTGGTTTTGGAGCCCCCCAAAATAAAATCTCTATTTCCATTGTTTGATGAACACAATAAAATACTCTCAAACTGAATCTAACAATGTATTAAAAACATCATTCACCATGATCAAGTGAGTTTATCCCAGGAATGCAAAGATTCTTCATTATATGCAAATCAATCATGATACACCATATTAAGAAGCTGAGGAGTAAAAAGCCACATGATCATCTCAATAGATGCAGAAAAAGCTTTCAGCAAATTTCAACACCCCTTTATATTAATAATAAAAATTCTCCAGAAACAGGGCATAGAGGGAACCAACCTCAATGCAATAAAGGCCATATATGAAAAACCCAAGCAAACATTATTCTCAGTGTTGAAAAGCTAAAAGCATTTCTTCTAAGGTCAGGAATAAAACAAGGGTATCCACTCTCATCACTATTATTCAAGATACTGTTGGAAGCTCTAGCCACAGCAATCAGAGAAGAAAAAGAAATAAAAGGAATCCAAGTTGGAAATGAAGAAGTAAAACTATCAGTGTTTGCAAATGACATGATACTATACATAGAAAATCCTAAAGATGCCAGCAGAAAGCTGCTACAATCAATGAATGCAGTAATGTCAAAGGATATAAAATTAATACACAGAAATCTCTTGCTATCCTATACACTAAAAATAAGAGATCAGAAACAAAGATTGACTTGATCTTTTAAAGTAATATTTCAAATTATTTAATCTCTTTATGTTTATGTTTAAAATTTATAATGAAGATGTGTATAAGAGACAGGGGTAAATACAATATGTCAAGAGAACAAAGAGTATAACAGAGTCCACTGCTGTGTCTTGGTCATAATAGATGCTTCAGTTCAGTTCAGTCGCTCGATCGTGTCCGACTCTGCGACCCCATGAATCGCAGCACACCAGGCCTCCCTGTCCATCACCAACTCCCAGAGTTCACTCAGACTCACGTCCATTGAGTCATTGATGCCATCCAGCTATCTCATCCTCTGTCACAGAAACAAAGATTGACTTGATCTTTTAAAGTAATATTTCAAATTATTTAATCTCTTTATGTTTATGTTTAAAATTTATAATGATATTCTAGTTTATTTTAAAATTTTAATTTTCAGTTTAATATTTATTCCTAACTTTTTTCATTAATCATCTGCTTCCTCAAAAAGATTTTTGTTTTCCAAATTCAACTGTAACTATAAAAAAATATAAACAAATTTAATATGAAGAGCTAAATATGTAAATTGAAATATTTTTCAGATTTTTTCCAAATCAATATTCAATGGAATTTTAAAATGAAATAGTATTTGTTTTAAGAAGGAGCGATTAACAATAACCCTGTATTCGAGACAGCAAAAGAGACACAGATGTATAGAACAGTCTTTTGGGCTCTGTGGGAAAGAGAGAGGGTGGGATGATTTAGGAGAATGGCACTGAAACATGTATAACATCATATATGAAACGAATTGCCAGTCCAGGTTCGAAGCATGATACTCATGCTTGGGGCTGGTGCAGTGAGACGACCCAGAGGGATGGTACAGGGAGGGAGAACGGAGCGGGGTTTAGGATGGGGAATATGTTTATACCTGTGGCAGATTCATGTCGATGTATGACAAAACCAATACAGTATTGTAAAGTAATTAATTTCCAATTAAAATAAATAAATTTATATTTTAAAAAAGGAGTGATTAATTTAATGAGGACACAAATTGATTTTTAATTTACTACTTTTATTTCTTAGTTAACATTGTAACCTAATGGGCTTAGGAAATTTACCAGTAGGTTACAACGTTAAAACTAACTGTAACTGTGAGTTGATTAATATCATCCAAATTGAAATTTATTTAGGTTAAAATTATTTGCATTATCTTATTTATATCCTTGTAAAACTACTTCTATTTATTACAATATATCCAGGTTACATATCCAGGTGGAGAATCTTTGCCTTATTCACAGGTAATTCTTCAGCCTAATTCCAAGCAGAGGAACCCAAGCAGATAGATCTGAAGATGCCTACAATTCACTTTGAGAAAACATAACTCACTAAGGGGAATATTAGAACCAATACAATCTCAGATCTTCCACAATTATTTCCTCTGCTATCTTATTCATGAAAATGCATTTCTTCAGCATATTTGAGGGAAAAAAAATAAACTTTTATCTAGATAGTGTTAGGCTATTTATCATTAACCAAGTTGATTAGAATTCTGCAAATATAATTATTCTGGCCATTTACCGAAAACATTTCCTGACAAAGAGCAATTTTATTCAAATTGATGCATACTTCATCAATAAGTATCCAACTTATGACCACTTAAGGAGTAAATCTTTCTCAGGTATCTGTAGCATATAGATTTGTATTAATCTGAATGCTTTTGGTTTTTAAATTGTGAATTCTGCAAATAAAGTAACAGGCAACATAGTGTTTTTCTCTTGGCTGTTGCCTTAATCATACTTACAATATTGTATTCTTTCTATCATTTGGATAGGATAAAAAGGCATGCATTTATGTTCAAAAAAATTCATTCTGAATTTTTCTGGTTAGTTTGTTGTGTAACTTTTCATTTTCTTTTAAGGGCTGATTTTTTTATTTAGCATTTTACTTTTTGTTCATATTTTGGAAAGTTGTCTCAAACAAACTGCCCTCTAACTCCAGGTTTAACTTTGTGTATCAAAATACATACATTAAGTGAATAGCATTTTTAAAATTACCACTGACAATGTCTGGTAAAATATATCTTATCATGAGATTTACATAATTTATTGTCCTATTTCAGTGATCTCTTACAAAAATAAGTTAAACATTGGAGGAGATTTGATCAGCTTGACAAAATATCATCTGAAATTTAACTTTCCCTTAAGGTTCCATCAGAGAAGGCAGTGGTACCCCACTCCAGTACTCTTGTCTGGAAAATCCCATGGACGGAGGAGCCTGGTGGGCTGCAGTCCATGAGGTCGCTAAGAGTCGGACACGACTGAGCGACTTCACTTTCACTTTTCACTTTCATGCAGAAGGAAATGGCAACCCACTCCAGTGTTCTTGCCTGGAGAATCCCAGGGACGGGGGAGCCTGCTGGGCTTCTGTCTCTGTCGTCGCCCAGAGTCGAACACGACTGAAGCGACTTAGCAGCAGCAGCAGTAAGGTTCCATACTTTGAGTCTTAGTATACCACCTTTTTATTCACAGCTTTAAAATGCAGCCCAAATATACAGTTAAATCATCCTTTTGGAGATCACTGCAAATCTGTGATCAATAGTGTTCAACAGTACATTCAATCTCAAGCCTTATTAAACGGACACACTGCATCACGATGGCAGTACAATATGATAGTACTCTGCTAATGTATTTATACACAAAATATACACCAACTGTCAAGTGCAGCTAGTGGTATGGGGAACTTTATTCAATAACAGCCCAATATAAATTCTAAGGAGTTAAGCTGTTAATTTTTCCCCAACTTTATGGGAGAGTCAATGACCAAATATCTTAAAGGAAAAGCTAATACTGATACTATATTGCTCTGTTTAATCTAAGTGGTTCTGATTTAACCAACGTTCATCAATATGAGCCTGACAAATACTGAAGAGCAAAAAAATAATACATGAAGAAAAATTTCAAAGTCCAACAGAAAGTAAAAACAAAAAAAAGCTAACTTTTTTGGTAGACCTAAGATTTTGTGCCTTGAGTCATTCCTTTCAATTATTAAACAGAGGTATCATGTTCAAGATTAACAAAGTAATATGAGATAGTTTTACTTAAAAAAAAAATGGTAGTGTGGAAAAAAAATCTTTTGCAGTAATGCCAGAAATCAGAATTACGCTTTGAAATGTTAGCAAAGATAAGCCTTATGAAAAATAAAACCAGTTCCAAGTCTAAAGGTATAAAACAGTACTGCAAAGTTTTATCTGGCAATTAAGTTAATACCTCGGAAAAATCAAACTCAATATCACATAAAATATTTTCAATGATAGAGGCGTTGCTTCCATGATCTTCTCTGCATGCTGCATAATTTATAATTTCACCTTTATGTTTGTGGTCAATATGATCTGCTTAAAGGACTGGAAGGTCTAATATTCTATACAGCAGCTACACAGTTTTGTAAAAAATCAATGCCACTAGCATTCAGGTCAAGTTGGAGCACAGAGTTCACACTTTGATCACCCTTTCTGTTCTAAACATACAGTAATGAATGATGAAATATTAAAGAAGAAAACCTAAAAGGCACTGTTGGACTCAAATACAATCTCTATGTCCAGAAATAGAATAAAAACATGCAGTAACAAGCCAGATTGAAGTTGCAGACTTGTTGAGCTCTAGTACAAAAAGAATGGCGTATGGGCAAGAGTTAAGCTTCTCCAGGGTAAATTGCTTCTTTTAAAATGGTAAGTCGAAACCATATTGACTATATAAAACCAGGGAATGAAATCTGGTCCTTCTACCAAAAACTTTGTAAATGGAGACAAAAAAGTAAAATTTTTAAAAAGATAAAGTAAAATGACATCAATCATTCCTGGCCTGTAAATCCTGGGACATTTCAAACATAATCTCTGAACCAAGAATTGAGCCAGATCATCAGCTGTGTTTAGTCTGTGTCTGCTAAACAGAACCATAGGATGGAGAATCATAAGCTTTGTGGAAGATTCAGTTCTTTATTGTGGATATGTAAGACTGAATGGAGGCAACTGAAATAGTGCTACAAAGCAAGAAGTGATCCAAGAATGGTGAGGAGGGAGAGTCAAAATCCTCAAAGATCCTAACTACCTACACAAGATAATAAAATACCTGAAAATAATCTAATGCATTGATAGACAAAAAAATTAAAATGCCTTTCCATTTGGATGTAAAAGCTTTACACTTGAAATGAATTTTGTAACTGATTCTTATCAAAACTTTAAGTATATGGAAATATTTAAAGAGAAATGAGTAATAATCTCCCCTGGTGGTTCCACGGTAAAGAATCTCCCATCAAAGTAGGAGACACGGTTCGATCCCTGGGTCGAGAAGATCCCCCAGAGTAGAACATGGCAACCCACTCCAGTATTCTTGCCAGGGAGATCCCATGGACAAAGGAGCCTGGCAGGCTACAGTTCATGGAGTCTCATGGACACAACTTAGAGACTATACAATAACAACAAAACGAGTGATAAGTCCTAGTTTGAAAAAAGAAGTACTTTTTAAAGGAAAGCAAACAAAAATGAAAGAAAAACAAATATGAAATAGGAGATTTTGAATTGAAAATTACTGAAATGAAAGTCTAACACAAGACTGCCAGAGGGAGAAGAGACAAAGCAAGAAGGAGAGGAGATAGAAAAAGCACAGAAAAAATATTGGAGAGAATGGCTGCAATTTTGTAAAACAAATCACAGATTCTTGAAAGAATAGATTGAAAAAATATTCATACCAAGACTTTGCAGAGATAAACTAAAGAAAACCAAGGATAAAAAGAAATGTTAAAACAGGAGAGGAGGGACAAATTATCTTTATAGAAATGACAATCACAGACAATCACAGATCTCTCCATACAAGATGCGAGGCAGAAAACAACAGGAGGTATATCTTAACTCTGATAAAAGAAAATGACTGCTTTACACAAGTCTAAACTCAGCCAAAAATACATTTTAAGAATGAAGGNGGGACAAATTATCTTTATAGAAATGACAATCACAGACAATCACAGATCTCTCCATACAAGATGCGAGGCAGAAAACAACAGGAGGTATATCTTAACTCTGATAAAAGAAAATGACTGCTTTACACAAGTCTAAACTCAGCCAAAAATACATTTTAAGAATGAAGGCAAAATTCAGGTGAACAAAAATCAATCAGATGCTACTGACTGATGCACAATAAGGAAAATCTGAAGAATGCACTTTTGTCAAAAAGAAAAATTCCCTAATGGCAAATTACAGATGGAATGAAGAAATTTTATGTGCATAAATAAAATATTAAAAATAATATCATATACAAATTGAGAAGTTGAAAATGAAATCAATTGTCTGCTGAGAGGACCAGATATTTACTAATTTTATCTAATTTAATGCTGTAAGTTTTAATTTGGAAGGGAAGCCATTACAGTTACCACAATAATAAACTGTGTATGTTCTGACTTTGTTAAGGCAAACAGTGATTAACAAAAAAATATATAACTAAAAGAAGAAAAGAAATGAGGAAAAACAGAGAAGATATATAGAAAGCATATAATAAGATGTTAGATTTAAACTCAAATGTATTAGTGCTAAAACAAGTTTAAAAAGATTAATTGCTCTAGAGTAGTTTTTATCTAAAAGTGTATGTACACAAAAATAATGAAAAATAATAAATGGAAATAAGACATGCAAAACTAACCAAAAGAAATTTTGTGTAATTACTCAAACATAAGGCAAAGAGAAATTAAAAAAAAAAAACAAAACAAAACAGGACTTCTAGATATGGAAAGATCTTTCACTGTCATAAAAACTTTCTAGCTACCGGGAGGTATAATAAATCTAAATTTGTATAAATGTAATTATATAGCAGTGCTGTATTCTGGGATGACAGAAATGTTCTTTATCTTCACTAGCCAGTATTAGAGCCACTGCCCAATATTTAACTATTGGGCATTTGAAGTATGGCTATTGTGAACGGGGAACTAGGTTTTAATTTAATTTTAATTAATTTAAATGTAAATAGAAATATGAGACTAGCAGCTATTTTACTGCATAGAATAGTTACACATCATCTAAATCCATAAATAAAATATCCGGAAAGGTCAAAGAAGAAGTAGGGAAATCTGAATTATAGTTGAAGATTTTAATAAACCTCTATGTTTTACAGATAAGTAAGTAGAAAGATAAAATACTAAAGATAAGATTTGAACACCATTAAGAACAAATTCAACAACTTGATTGCACAGACTACTATATCTCCCATTTGGAGAACAAACATTATTTTCTAGTGCAATTTTTTGTAAAAAAAAAAAAAAAATTACAAAAATGGGCCAAGCTGGGTCATAAGCAAATCTCAGCAAATGTAAGATAAAGTAAAAAATATGTACACAAAACGACAGCCCTTCATAGATACAAGGTAGCAGAAACAGACAGATAATTAGAAAATATTCTAGTTTGTAAATTAAACTCTTAAATAACACACAGGTCCAATACAAAGTAATGGGCTTTAGAAACAGATAAACAGTATAATAGAGCAAAACATTAAATGTGCTTGTTTGTTTACAGGGAAAGTTTGTTTACGGGGAAATTTTTAGGTATAATGCACATACTGCTGCTGCTAAGTTGCTGCAGTCGTGTCCAACTCTGTGCGACCCCATAGACGGCAGCCCACCAGGCTCCCCGTCCCTGGGATTCTCCAGGCAAGAACACTGGAGTGGGTTGCCATTTCCTTCTCCAATGCATGAAGGTGAAAAGTGAAAGTGAAGTCGCTCAGTCGTGTCCGACTCTCCGCGACCCCACGGACTGCAGCCTACCAGGCTCCTCTGTCCATGGGATTTTTCTAGGCAAGAGTACTGGAGTGGGGTGCCATCGAGGGAATAAGAAAGGCTAAAACTCCAGAAGGTAAGGTTTTTAAAAATAAATTTTGAAACAGTATGCCTATTAGCTCCTCAAAAATCAGAGAAAAATAGCAAATGGAGCAATCAAACTCAATGAAAAAGAAGATAAATCTACAATAAAGAAAAAAGACAAATGAAAATTAGATCTTTGAAAAGACTAACATAATAACAATAGCATGTGCAGACTTAAAGCATAAAATTGAAAAAATATGCAAATAAAACATTTCAGGAATATAAAAGGGAATATAACATTATAAACCCTGTCTCTTATACACATCTAGATGTGTATAAGAGACAGATGCAAGTATGAGAGGCAAGTATTTCTAGGACATCTGGGAATAAGTGTGGAGAACTGAGCTGGCTGACCTGACCCTGGTCCTGTCTCATCTCTGTCAAGAGACTGTGGTGGGAGGGGACAGAGATGCAGACACCATCTAATGATGTTTGCAACTGGAAGACATAAAGGCCCTTTGTTCCCAGCTGCCCACCTCTTAGTTCTGGACTTCAGATGAGGGTTGTGAAGCCTCTAATTGGCAGGGACCCTGACTTTTTTCTTGGATATTTGGCCCCATCTATGTAAGTTTAATTCCCGTGTCTTTGTATAACTGTATTTATCTTCAACAACTACACTGTTTTTTCAGATTGTTGATATCATTATAGATTATATTCTCTCTTTCAGAGTATTAAACTTCATGGTTTAGGGTCCTCCAAAGATTTGAAGACACTCTGATTCCTTTGTCCACATTCTCAGTAAAAATGTTGGAGAGTTGAATCCCCATTGCAGGTCTTTCTGAAACATCAGTATGATACCTCACCCCCCTCTTCCTCTGAGTTGAAACCAGCAATCTAATTTTAACCCATTTTTCCTTCTGTTTGTCCTTTGAGAGTCTAATTATACTGCTCATGCTTGATCACAGACTGCTCTGCAGAAATTTATCAAAATGCTCCTAGAAGCAGGATAGTATGCATAAACTTGGTGTTTTTGATTCTCTGGATCATGTTAGCTACCCAGAGAGGGTTCATTTTATAGGTGTTGAGGCGGAAACCCAGGGAAGTGACTTGCCTGAGCCACCCAGCTGACTATGGGCAGCCGCCTGACTAGGCTGCTGGGCTGCAGCTGGCCGGAAGCACCTGGCTGTCCACCTGTGTCCAGGCTGCCCCACACACCTGAGGCAAGCCTGGGAGGTCCCACCATACCCACTGTCCACTTGCCCTCCCCTCTGGCCTTGTAGAAGCGGAGATAGAGAGGAGGGGGGAAACATGAAGAGAAATGCCTAGGAGGAAGGGGAGAAGGAGGCCCTGGAGAACTTGCAGCCATTTAGAAAGATGGCAGAGAAGAAAACATGCTAAAAAGAGTGTCTGGGTACTTTCTTTTGCTCCCCCTACCCCAGGGCCTAGCTCTGACCTCCTGAGGTCAGAGGGAAGTGGCCTTAAATAAAGCTAGTCTCAGAAAAAAAAAAGCATGTTGTCAGAGCCATTTACTAATGGGAACCGAACTATCTCTGTGACATAACGAGAACTCATACCTGTCTGTGGGCAGTCCTTGCAGTAGTCATAACTCTGGGTAACTTTGTGTTTGCAGGGATGTGACAAGAAAGCCATGGTGTGGGACATGCGCTCCGGACAGTGCGTGCAGGCCTTTGAAACACACGAATCTGACATCAATAGTGTCCGGTCCGTGAGTAGAATGTTCACATTGCTTCTCTATTTTCCGCTGTCTCCCGGCCTGGGCTAATGCTTAGCCTCCAGCCTCAGTTTACTTTGCTGAGAGAGGCTTTTCCAGCAATAACAACTGATGTGTGGTGAGACTGAACCGTACTCCAGATTTCTTGGAGAATTTCAATGTAATTGCACCAGGGGCAATGGCTATTTCCTGTCTAAACAAAGTCAGTGTTTTTTGTTCATTCATTCAACCAATATTTATTAAGTACTTATCTGCTGAACATTATTCCAGGAACTGGGAATACTGTTTTAAACAAGATAAAAATTTCTACTTTCCTATAGGAGACAAGACAAAGCACAGATAAATGTACAGTGTACAAAAATACTGATAAGTTCCATTGAAAAGTGAAACAGGGAACTGTGATGGAGATAGGTTATTTCTTTGACTGGTCAGGCATCTCTGAGAAACTGATGTTTAAATTGATACCAGGATAATGAAGGAGCCAGACTTTCAAAGAGCTGGGAGGAGGATCAGGGAGATGAGATGCTCAGGGACCTAACAAAAGGCCAGGTGACCACTTGAGGTGGCTAACAGGATGCATGTTTTGTCTTTAAAAGATCACTCTGGCTGCTGTATGGAGAATGCATTGTAGGGGAATGCTGTTGTGTGAGTTCCAGATAGAAATGATGGTGGCTGAAACTAAAGAAGACACAGTGAGGATAGAAATGTCTAGAATTGGGAAGGATTTGAGATTTTCCCCTAATTGCAGGCCATCAAGTAAGGCTGCCAGAGTTTCATGGGTGCTGGTAAAAGGCACAAGATTCCTGGGTTAGAGATGAAGGATAGTTGATTGCTAATAGTGATGGTAGTAGCCATGGTAGTTATCCCAGCTCCAGTATCACAGGGTGACATGAAAAGGACTAAATGACACCTGCACGTGCAAGGGGCTGCATTTCAGGAGGAGAACCCTGAGCTCAGGGAACCCGAATCTTTTATAAAGGACATAAACACTGATCCATTTGTTAAAACTGGGAGGCTTGGAAGCACTGCAGGGAGAAGGCAATGGTTGCACATGGATTCTGGAGTTCTGTCTTGGGCTAGCCAAGCTTGAGATGCTATTGTATGACCAAGTGGAGATGTCAAGTAGGTAGCCAGATCTGTGAACTGGATTCCAAGAGAGAAGTCAGGACTTAGTGTATACATTTGGAAGATAGCACCATCAGGACAGCATTTAAAGTATAACCACTGAAGAATCTTCATTATACTTAGAGGAAAGCACTAGACTTATTCCCCTTAAAAGCTAGAACACAGAATAATTACTTTATTAGTAGAAATGTTGATAAGAATTTTCTAGCTCACTGACCTTAAATGTAGGAAGAGGAAAAAAACTATCACTTTTTGCAGATGTGTAGAGAGTACCTAGAAAATCCAAGGAAATAATTTGAGAAATTACTACAGTAGGTGAAGTTATTAAGATACCGGATAGACTATAAAGCTACAAAAATAAATTCCTATATATTCATGAAATAATAGCTTAAAATTGCATATTCTCTCACCCATACTGTTCCCTCAACCCAGAACCTTCTTCTAATGTTCATCAGGTCTCAACTTACAGTACCCTCTGTCCAGAAGGCCTGATTATTGAGGAGAGGATAATTATTACTGCAACAGTAATAATATCAATTATTAATTATTACTGTAACAGTAATAATATCATTTGTTGCATGCATGTTATCTGGCCCCATGCCATGTTTTTTGTGTATACTGTCTTATGCAGTCTTTAGGAAATGTACATTATCCTTCTCACTTTTCAGATGAAGAAAGTGAGGCTGGGCCAGTCGAAGTCACTTGCCAAAAGTATCCCCTGTAGTGGGTGGTCAGTGTAGTCCCCTTTCATCCAATTGCAGTGTCTGTGTTTGTAAGCACTGTCTTATCCCTGAGCTCTGGCCAAGCCTTTGGAATGGGGTGTGTGATCAAGGGAAAGTAAGGGTATAGGCATCTGCCTGTGTTCAGTGTCAGATACAAATAGACATATTGTCTCATTTATCCTCACCAACACTCTGCAAGGCCAGTGTGACTGTCCCCTGTTTACAGAGAAGAAACTAAGGTAGGCCAGTGGGGCCTTCCGGCTGAGCCTCCGTTTCTGGTCTCTGTAATGAGTAGTCCTTGTGTCGCTCGAGTCCGAGGGCCCAGAGTGGGACGGCCTTCCCAGAGGCTTCTGATGGTCACCCAGGATTGGGAATCACTGCTCTAAGTGCCTTCTCCCCACACTTCCTCTCTGCAGGTACTACCCAAGCGGAGATGCCTTTGCTTCAGGATCAGATGATGCTACGGTATGTATAAGTCCTCAAGAGCTTTTCCTATTTAAAGGAGAGATATGCTGACTTAATTTTATTTTTCAAAAATAATTGTTTTCCTGATTACAGAACTGATATGACTTCTATAAAGAAAACTTAGGGGGAAAAAACTAAATTTTGTTAATCATTCTACACAAGAAAAATCACAGTTGAGTAAATTCCTTTCTGTCTTTTTAGTTTTTAAACAAATGCTGTTTTATAATTTGCTTTTTGCTCTTAGCAATAGATTGTGAACATTTTCTCATGCCAATAAATACTTTCCTACATTATATTTTCTTAATGATTGAATAGTTTTCCATATTATGGATATGTCATCATTTACTAACCAATCTTCAATCTGGGGACATTTAGGTTTTTTTTAAGGGTTTTCTTTCCCTGTTAAAAACTCTGCTATAAACAAGTATTTTTGGTACTTCTCTTATTGTTTCCTTAGGATGAATTCTCATATGTAAACTTGATGAGTCAAAAACTGGCCTAATTTTAAGGCTTTTGATACTAGTTGCAAAATAATGTTGACCTGTTTTTCAGTAGGCACAACCTTATTGTGCTCTCAAAATAGCAAATATCTTATTAAATAATGAATTTCACCTTAGTTTGCTATTGTGAAAGAAATTACAAGGAATAGATTGAGAGTTTGATAATAATGAAAATTTAAAACTTCTGTATGCCAAAGAATATTTAACAAAATATAAGGGTATACATTTTGGGAATTTTAAAAGATTACATATACATATGTATATATGTATGTCTGTTTTATTATCTATTTTTCATGTACATATGAAATATTCCACATGTGATATAAATAAAGAGGTAAAGATGCCAAAATTTATAAGAGACTTTACACTATGATTTATAATTATCACAATGTTCCATCATATATCAATTTGAGACATCTATTCAGGCTAATTCTTATATTTGCTGATATGAAACTTTATGTGAAAAAAGTAGTTAAACATGTTAATAATTTTAGCTGTATTTTATATTCATTAAATTTTGAGAACATTAACTTTTATTCTTCTCTAAAATAATTGATGCAATCCTTCTTCCTCCAGTTATCCAGAAAGAATCCATGTCTGTTTCTGACAGGCTTTGATACTGTATCATTTTAATTAAAATCAATTGGCCATTTTGTTCTAGAAATGGAAGCCCACTATCATTATTTTGATGAAGAAATTTATGAGGAAAACAATTCAAATTGATAAATATGTAATCGTTTTTGCTTCCAGTATACTAGAAGCATTGCCAGTAGGGGGGAAAATGAAATAAGTTATTTCAGCCTTTTATTTGTACACAGAACTATCAGCTTTTCAGAAATCAAGAGCTATTGCCAAAGCCAATGAACCAATTTTATTCCATTTTGCTGGATCTGTGTTGGTATGGAGGACGTAGCTACAAAAAAGTCAAAACTGGTATTTATCACATTATCAAATGTAAGTGAATTAGAGATTTTGCTTTTATTAAGGTCTGATGTATTTATTGGGTTAGCAAAGTCAACTGATATTCATCAATTTTATCACAATAGAGTGATTATGGATTTATGCTGCAGTTGACTTCATCTTTGTGTTTTATTATCTCTATGAGAAGGGCAATGCTAATCATACAAAGACTTTTGGGTTGAGTTGAGTCAATCTGCAATACAAATAAGTTTGAATTCAAATCTAGTGACTTGTTTAGTTGCTGAGTCAAGTCTGACTGTTCTGTGACACCAGAGATTGCAGCCCACCAGGCTCCTCTGTCTATGGAATTTTCCAGGCAAGAAAACTAATGCCATTTCCTTCTCCAGGGGATCTTCCTGACCCAGGGATTGAACCCACATCTCCTGCACTGGCACGTGGATTCTTTATCACTGAGTTACCAGGGAAGCCCTATCTAATGACTATTAACATGATAAAAATCTGAGTATGCAGGAAAATGGTGGGGGCCGGGGGAGGGGTAATGATGCTTTTGCATTTCTTGAGGTATTCTTAAATGGTGGGGAAGCTAAGCAATTTTTAAGTAGTAAGAATTGAGGGTTCAATCCTGACCACCCACCCTTTCATAAACTTTTATTGCATTGATCTATATAATGGACCTTCAATTACACCTCTCTTGAGAATCAGTTGTGTCTGGATGAATCTACTGATACTTTCCTGGTGGCTCAGATGGTAAAGAATCCACCTGAAATGCAGGATACCTGGGTTTGATCTCTGGGTTGGGAAGATCCCCTAGAGAAGGGAACAGTTACTCCAATATTCTTGCCTGGAGAATTTCATGAACAGAGGAACCTGGCGGGCTACAGAGAATCAGACACAACTGAACTGCTAATATACACACACACACAGATATTTTATCTAGTGAAAAAGAATATGAGAAGGAATTAGTACTATTCTTTTTTCTCCCACTAGATTTGTCAAGTTAGGGCTCACTCCATTTATTTAAGATTGTGCATTTTTATGTCCCCCCACCCCCCCGCCAAAAAAAAGGAAAGGAAGTGCCAGCATCACTTTTCTCAGATTTACTGAATTTTGACTCATGAAACTGCTCATTGCTTTTAGGACACAGGAGAGTAATGGCTGAGTATATAGAAGNTTGTCAAGTTAGGGCTCACTCCATTTATTTAAGATTGTGCATTTTTATGTCCCCCCACCCCCCCGCCAAAAAAAAGGAAAGGAAGTGCCAGCATCACTTTTCTCAGATTTACTGAATTTTGACTCATGAAACTGCTCATTGCTTTTAGGACACAGGAGAGTAATGGCTGAGTATATAGAAGTCAAAGAGGTAGTGTATATTCTAACTATTCACATGACTAAGATCAAAGTTTCCTAGGGTTAAAGTAGCTCTCAATGGTTAAACTGTCTTCTAGGTACTTAACCCAAAAAGGCCAGCCTTTGGGACATCAGTCCCCATGAACAAAATCTCTGGGATGGACTTTTTGTGACTAAGGCTGACTAGGAGAAAATAAGGTTGAGACTGAATCAGCCTCCACCAGAGCCTGCATGGTTAGATGTTCCTTTAGAACTGTGCTTTCAGCAAAGGTGCAAGAGGATCTCAATGCAGATTTCCAGCATCATTTTTTTCTGCAGATCTCTTTCCTTCCTGCAACTTAACTCCACAATGCCTAGTCCCCTCAGACTTTCTGAGCGTTTCTGCATTTGTTTCCACAACTCAGCAAGACTGCTCTGGAATCCTGGCCCCTGTACTATGGCTGGAATATGCCTTGAGAAAGCAAATCTGTGCCTTTGGGTCTCTGTTTTACAGATTGCTGTCTAGTTCTGCCTCTTCTCAAATNCTCAGACTTTCTGAGCGTTTCTGCATTTGTTTCCACAACTCAGCAAGACTGCTCTGGAATCCTGGCCCCTGTACTATGGATGGAATATGCCTTGAGAAAGCAAATCTGTGCCTTTGGGTCTTTGTTTTACAGATTGCTGTCTAGTTCTGCCTCTTCTTAAATATGTGAAAATGATTATTCCATACATTTTCATTTATCTAACTATTTTATCTGAGTGAGTGAATCCAGTTACTACTATTATATGTGTGTGTTGCTCAGTTGTGTTGGACTCTTTGTGACCCCATGAACTATAGCCCGCCATGCTTCTTTATCCCTGGGATTTCGCAGGCAGGCATACTGGAGTGGGTTGCCATTTCCTTCTCCAATGCATGAAAGTGAAAAGTGAAAGTGAAGTCGCTCAGTCGCCTCTGACTCTTAGCGACCCCATGACTATTATATGTGTGTGTTGCTCAGTTGTGTTGGACTCTTTGTGACCCCATGAACTATAGCCCGCCATGCTTCTTTATCCCTGGGATTTCGCAGGCAGGCATACTGGAGTGGGTTGCCATTTCCTTCTCCAGGGGATCTTCCTGACACAGGGATTGAATACATGTCTCCTGTGTCTCCTGCACTGCAGGCAGATTCCTTACCACTGAGCCATCCAGGAAGCCCCTACTACTATATAATGGCTAAAAGTCAACACAGTCTCTATATTCCAATAGTAATCAATAATTTTATATTGGTAAGCTTTTTACTGAGATATTTAAAAAGTGTTTAAAAAGTGTTTTTGCTTTGTACAGTGATTTTTACATTATTAGAGGTAATAGTAAGTTGTACTATGCTGCTGCTGCTAATTCGCTTCAGTCGTGTCCGACTCTGTGTGACCCCACAGACGGCAGCCCACCAGGCTACCCGTCCCTGGGATTCTCCAGGCAAGAATACTGGAGTGGGTTGCCATTTCCTTCTCCAATGCATGAAAGTGAAAAGTGAAAGTGAAGTCGCTCAGTCGCCTCTGACTCTTAGCGACCCCATGCACTGCAGCCCACCAGGCTCCTCTGTCCATGAGATTTTCCAGGCAAGAGTATTGGAGTGGGGTGCCATTACTTTCTCTGAGTTGTACTATATCATGTATTAAATGATCAAAATTCTCCAAGCCAAGCTTCAGCAATACGTGAACCATGAACTTCCAGATGTTCTAGCTGGTTTTAGAAAAGGCAGAGGAACCAAAGATCAAATGACCAACATCCACTGGATCATCAAAAAAACAAGAGTGTTCTAGAAAAACATCTATTTCTGCTTTATTGACTATGCCAAAGCCTTTGACTGTGTGGACCACAATAAACCTGGAAAATTCTGAAAGAGATGGGAATACCAGATCACCTGACCTGCCTCTTGAGAAACCTGTATGCAGATGAGGAAGCAACAGTTAGAACTGTACATGGAACAACAAACTGATTCCAAATAGGAAAAGGAGTACGTCAAGGCCGTATATTGTCAACCTGTTTATTTAACTTATATGCCGAGTACATCATGAGAAACGCTGGGCTCACTGAAGGACGAGTTGGAATCAAGATTGCCCGGAGAAATATCGATATCCTCAGATATGCAAATGAAACCACCCTTATGGCAGAAAGTGAAGAAGGACCAAAGAGCCTCTTGATGAAAGTGAAAGAGGAGAGTGAAAACATTGGCTTAAAGCTCAACATTCAGAAAACGAAGATCATGGCATCCGGTCCCATCACTTCATAGGCAATGGATGGGGAAACAGTGGAAACAGTGTCAGACTTTATTTTGGGGGGCTCCAAAATCACTGCAGATGGTGAATGCAGCCATGAAATTAAAGGACACTTACTCTTTTGAAGGAAAGTTATGACCAACCTAGACAGCATATGAAAAAGCAGAGACATTACTTTGCCAACAAAGGTCCATCCAATCAATGCTATGGTTTTTCCAATAGTCATGTATGGATGTGAGAGCTGGACTGTGAAGAAAGCTGAGCACTGAAAATTGATGATTTTGAACTGTGATGTTGGGGAAGACTCTTGAGAGTCCCTTGGACTTCAAAGAGATCCAACCAGTCCATCCTAAAGGAAATCAGTCCTGGGTGTTTACTGGAATGACTGATGTTGAAGCTGAAACTCCAATACTTTGGCCACCTGATGTGAAGAGCTGACTCATTTGAAAAAACCCTGATGCTGGGAAAGATTGAGGGAGTGAGGAGAAGGGGACAACAGAGGATGAGATGGTTGGATGGCATCACCGACTCAGTGGACATGAGTTTGGGTAAACTCTGGGAGTTGATGATGGACAGGGAGGCCTGGCATGCTGTGGTTCATGGGGTCGCAAAGAGTTGGACACGACTGAGCAACTGAACTGAACTGAATGTATTAAAGCTAAATGAGATGAAGAAACATGTAAACTTTGAGTGTTTTTTATTTTTTAAAAGCAATTATTAAATTTAAAATAACATTGGATTTATCATTTTGCATTGATTTGAAGTATGTATTTAAGGAAAATATTTTTAGCAAAAGACAATACATTAAAATTATTGACATATATTCAATAATATATAAATTACTGAAAAAAAACTATTTTCTTCAAAATTTATAGACATGAAAGGAAAAATGCAAATGGCTTTCCAAAAAAAGAAGTATTTAAGGTTTTATGGCTCCAAAGGATAATTTTGATGAGTTCTAAGTACAATATTTGGGGTAATGGTACAGATTTTTTGATGCTTGGTTTTATAACCTGTTTGCTTTCATATTCAATATTTTTGTTGTTATCGGTGAAACTAAGAACATAGAACCAAAGTTGAAGATTTGATCAAAGAGAAAGTTTAAGAAAAAGTTTACAATAAAATGTGATGCATGACAAAAACCCAAATGGTTATTTGGAAATAGCGAAAGTGTTGCCAGTGGAGTAAATAAGAGAAGATAATATTAGTAGCAATATTGAAACCAATAAACCTAGTCATAGATTCACTTGTATTTCTTAATATTTATGTAAATTCATGTTGATAGAACTTTTAAGGCTATAATAAGTAAGAAATTTATATTTCCTCTGAGAAAAGTTGTAGAGGTTCATTAGATTTAAGGTTTATATGACTTTTAAAAAGAAAAGTAATTTCTTTTTATCTAAACAAATATAAAAATGTAATACATGGCTGATAAAACTGTCACAGTTCTCTAACCAAGTAATTGGGTTCATTTTCTTTTTATTGCTCTTATTTTATATACTTTCAGAGAATGAAAAAAAGATATTTTTTTATTCAGTGATGTGTATGGTGAACCATCATTTAAAAAGGCTTAATTCCTAGGTGTTAATATTCCTTTCATCGAGTATATCTTCTCTCAGTTTTTAGGAAGAGATATTTCCTTGGAAGAACTAGATTTCTTATATGTCAGATTCACTTTGTAGAATCTTAGCTAAGACTGCTTTTCCTCATTGCTGATTTCAGTTAAGAGATTTCTCATGTGCACTCTCTGGGCTTCTTCCAACATACTCAGCCCCTGAGGAGGGGCTTATTTTCAGCTAAATCTTCTCTTCAGCTTAGCATGATCTGGTGTGTGCTAGGGGAGAGGTCACCAGCTTCCAGGAACTAATGCCTGATGATCTGAGTTGAAGCTGATGTAATAATAAAAGAAATGGAGTTCACAATAAATATAATGCATTTGAATCATATCTAAATCATCCCCTTCACCTGGGCCCATGGAAAAATTGTATTCTACAAAACCAGCCCCTGGTCCCAAAAAAGCTGGTGATTGCTGCTCTAGAGGATAGCTCTGCTTTGCTGGTGTTGTGTAGGGAGGTTCTGCCCTAGTCCTTCTTTGCCTGGACTAGGCATTTCAGTCAACCTGATGCAGAGGTTCTTCTGGCAGCTTCAGTGGCTATCATGATAAAGGTATCTTCTAGCCTTGCCTTTTTCTGTAGTCAAGGTAATGTGTTAACCATCATCACATCATCATCATCTATTCAGTGCATGCAGAATTAGGTTGGAGTTAAAAAAAAAA
>SJYT01030485.1:54940-80052 GCA_006410635.1 Cephalophus harveyi
TATATATATATGTTACACACACATGTGCACACACACACACAGAAAGGAAAATGTGATTAGGGAAAATTATCCTATGAACCTTCCTCTGCTTTAGTCATTTTTGTCATTTAACAGTAGTTAATCTGCTCCAAATTATATCTGTCTTTCTGTAAATATGAGGCAGAGATCTAATTACAAGAAATCCTTTCTTATTAGGGTAAACAACATATAATTGTGGTCTGATGCTAATTCAATATGACAGAGGCATGTAATGAAATAAGACTTTCAAATCACATTAGTGTAGGATACTGTGCTCCATGAACCTTTTCAATGGTGTTGTAGTTAGTGCTTAATGACATGCACGTCCTGGAGAGATAACATATTTTGTTTGATCAGGTAGGTTAAGAACTGACAAAACAGTGCAGTTGTGAGACTGTTCATTGTTGGGAACATTTCTGTTACTTGCTGGTCATTTACAAAGAACTGCACTGATTTCTTAAAAGAGGCTAATTGGAAATGAATGAGTTCTCTGAGTTTATCGACTTAAGCAGCAGCATAAATTACCCTTGTCCATGTACTCTTCACAGTGCCAGTGGATGATAGTGTAGGGGTGGAATTTAATGGAGTCATTTCATAATCACAGTCAAACACATGATGTTGTGATGGTGTCTCATGTTAAAAGTAGGAACAGGTTGTTTAGAATCTGCATAATACCTGCAGCTCAGTGTTTCCTTTTCTTTTTTATAAATGATAGCTGTTATTCAATGAGAAATGGAATTAGGAATCTGGCTATTTAAAAACACATGAGATACTCTCGTGTAAAAGGTTTAGAAGACCAGCATTTTCAGCAACACTCACTCATGATTCCTGAGTGAGAAATACCTCCCAAGTAAATCTAGGACTCCATGAAGCAGCTGAAAATGTGAACTTCTGAAAGCTTTACGTTTAGCAGCTTAAATACTATATCTGTGCCAATTAAAGATTTAACCACACTTATTTTTTTGAGTGTGAATTTTCCACATTGCCTCAGAATTTTTAAAATTGCCTTTTTATCTTTTACTCTGTGTGTGTGTGTGTGTGTGTGTGTGTGCGTAGTTCTTTGAGGTGTACTCAGTTTTCAAAGAAGAGCATACACAGTTTGTGTGAGAAATGAAAAGATTTCAGGTCTGAGCTGCGTTTTTATGTTGGGCTTCCCTTGTGACTCAGCTGGTAAAGAATCTGCCTGTAATGGAGGAAACCTGGGTTTGATCCCTGGGTTGGGAAGATTCCCTGGAGAAGGGAAAGGCTACTACTACCCACTCCAGTATTCTGGCCTGGAGAATTCCATGGACTATATATAGTCCTTGGGGTTGCAAAGAGTCAGACACAACTGAGTGACTTTCACTTTTTTTTTTAAAGTAGGCATCATTGTCTATATGTACATCTCAAACTGTAATGGTTTCTAAAGCTATCATGAGGCTACTAAATAGGTTTTTGATCCCCAAATATAAACAACCTTAAATTTAGAGTCATCTTTCCTTTTCACAGAGTGATAGATCAATTTTGATAGTAAAGTATCTATAATTTGAGAAAGTGCTTGTTTAACGGATATATAACTTGAGTCTCTTGAATGATAGCAGTGTCAATATTCTGATAGCTATTTGTCTATAACTCCATTTATGTTCAATTTCAATTTCACTTTAAGTTTTATATCTTTTTGTTTCTGCACTGCACTTTCATCAGTGTTGACCAGCTTCCTTTCTGAAGTATCTGTATTTGTAAAATGTCAGAAGTTTATCTCCAAGGCACAAGAATGTGACACACGGACACACTTTGCTCCCTGTACTTGAGTAACAGATGTGCATTGATCAGTCACTGCATGCCTTTGGAAGAAACGACGTGATTATTGCTAATCCTAATATGCATTTCTTACTTATACAAAGATTTGTGGATTGAAGAGAGAGCAGCAAAGTTTGTACTCACTCTTAATACACAGTGGTAACTGAAATGTGGGGGATTGGTATTATTTAACCACGGTAAATGAAACTCATACATATCAGAATCATATACAGTGAGGATTACCTTCATTGAATATCCAATGAAAATATTATTCAAATATAAAGGCACCAATGCTTTTCCAGATTGGACAAAGACCAAAAGAATTTGTAACCACCATATCTGAACTAATAGAAATATGGAGGAACTTCTTCAGGCTGATGGGAAATGCTAGCAGCCTCAGTGATAGGGAACATGAATCTATACAAAAGAAAATATCACCACCAGAAGGAAGATCTCCTTGAGTAACTTTTAAGTAACATTTTTTTTTCTTTTTATCTATCTAAAAGTCAGTTAACAGTTTAAATGCAGAAAATCACCTATTGTGAGTTGTAAAATATGTAAAAATAATATTACCAAGAATGTGATAGTGTAAAGGGAAGTGAAATGTGCAAGGTTCTTATATTTTACATGATATCACTGGTATGTAGATTCTGATGAGAGAGTGTTACAATTCCCTAAAATATGTAGACAACTGATGATACCAACAGAGTAGTTGAAATACTAAACATTTTTTATTAATCCAGAGGTGATAGTTCAAAGGAAAATAATAAACAATGGGAGCTTCAAGCCCAATCAGATCTGTAATTCCACTAAATGTAAATTGACTAACTAGTCCCATTAAAAGTAGACAGCAAACTAGATAAAATAGCCAATCCCAACTACATACTGTCTGAAAGAAATTAATTTGAAATATAAAGACATGTTAGGTTTGATAAAGAAATGAAAAAATTAAGCTGTTCAGAAAGTAAAGAAGGTTGTTTTTACAGGTTCATATCAATGCGGATCTCTAGACAGTAAGTCTTAGAAGAAATACAGGGCAACTCATGAAAAGGTGAATTCATCAGAAATATATAAATCTTAAATGTGTGTGGGTGTCTGAAAAGAGAGCTTCAAAGTTATGCAAAACTGAAAAATAGAGAAATAGGCAAATCTATGAGTACAGCTGGAGATTATAGCACATATTGCACTGTAACTTTAATGAAGTTACTTTGTCTCTTGCCAGTTACTTTTGCCAGTCTCCTGGTATGTTAAATATGTACATTTCCTGTCTTAAAATATGAAGCTTAAATGTGATAATATATATGAAGTGTTCAGCACAGTTCTATATGACACATAAAAAGGTTTCTGTGAAGAGTTGATACTAATGTTTCTTTAAAATATCCAACTATAAAGAAGAATAGTCCACTCTAAACCTCAGAATTGATTATAAAGCCTTCTCATTTCAAAAGTAACTTGCTTGGGCATTGCTACATATTCCTTTGATTGCTAAAATGTTCCACTTTTTTTCAATAGCCTTTCTACTATCTTAGTACTTTGGATTCTGGCCCTTCCATTCTACAGAAATTGATCTCTCAAAGGTTGTGTCATTCTCTTCTGGAGAAATTGATTATTCTTCTTAAGCCCCATGATTTTTGATGTTCACAGTTGCAGAGCCTGAACCTTTTCTCTCTTGAAATGCTGTCCTCAATCTGCTTCTGTATCATGCAACTCTTTCAAATACTCTCCTGTCTTTGATTTCTTCTTCTCTGTACTATTTTACTGCACATTTTACCTTTTTCTTCTTCTTGCTTTGAGATGATGACTCTCAAGGGTCTGATTAATTGTATGTGTCCTCTATCTCAATATATACACTTATGGGATTTATTATAATTATCTAAATGATGATTATAACTTACATTTTCAGCACCCAAATAGCATTTTGTTCATTCACCTTATATTTAAAATATTGAGTTAATGGCACTATGATTCATTAATATGCAAGGAGTTCTTCTTTCTCTTTGCTCATATTAAACAAATTTGAATGTCAAGCTTTTTTTTTTTTTGGTATAATTTCAGATTGAGATTTGTTGGCACTGACTCCCTTATAGCCATGTTCATTACCATAATTATATAAGAATAATTCCTACACTGAACTCCAAACCATTCTCCTCCTCTTCTATCCAATTATCCTAAAACTTGTAATCACTAGGACTTCCTTAAGCAAGAGTGTCTACTCACAGTGCTAGGCTGTCTTAAAGCATTAATGGCTGCATAGTAATTGTTTATCCAAATCACTATTTGATGTTCTTAGGTTTTCATCATCTGACACTCTTTTTCAATCCAACCAGTTTTATCCACGTCCTCTTTCAAATATACATTCCCATCATTATTCCTGGTAAATCACTCATCTTAGATTTTCCTTCACCTTTCTTCATGATTTGCTGTCCTAGCTCATAATATTTCTTACCTCATCCTGGGAAATTCCTGCCCATTCTCTCATCTTCAGTTCAGGGTTCTCTTTTTTTGTGAATTTTTTGCTCATTTCCCCATCTTTCACTTCTTTACATTTACCTGCTGTGCCCACTGATGAACTATTTCTCAGATTAAAACTCACTCTCCTGGGCTCAGCAAGGACTCTGTAAACTATATTTCAGCTCTGCTGCTTGGATCCCTATTAGCTTCTGCTACTGGGAGAATTAGAGGGATATTAGAAAGTCAGAGGAGGAAGAAAGGTTTTAGTCCTTTTTGTTTTGCCTTCAGTTTCTGACTTGCTCTTTGATCTAGCCAGCATCACCACAGTAGTGAATCTTGATTTTGATGGTGAAAATTCACTTAATGATAAGTGAATTTTTTTCAGAGTCCAGTTTTCAATGCTTTCATTAAAGTGAAAGTTGCTCAGTCATGTCCGACTCTTTGTGATACCAGGGACTATACAGTCCATGGAATTCTCCAGGCCAGAATACTAGAGTGGGTGGCCTTTCCCTTCTCCAGAGGATCTTCCCAATCCAGGGATCAAACCCAGGTCTCCCACACTGCAGGTGAATTCTTTACCAGCTGAGCCACAAGGGAAGCCCAAGATACTGGAGTGGGTGGCCTATTCCTTCTCCAGCGGATCTTCCTGACCCAGGAATCAAACCAGGGTCTCCTGCATTACAGGCAGATTGTTTACCAACTGATCTATCAGGGAAGCCCCAACAGTTTCATAACTACTCTCACTGTAACCCCTTGGAGATACCAAACATCCTCTAGTAGCTCTCCTTCAAGGTCTGGGTCCTTGCTCTTTCCTCTGTGCTCCTGGGATGTCTATCTCATGCGTGTAGTGCCTCCTCCTTAAAAGTCTTAGTTCCAGCTCCACAAAGCCCCTCCTCTGGGCTTTTAAACTTTTACCATTTTAACATCCTCTCTTTTAGTTCAGTCCAAGAGCTAATTATAGGTACTACCACTGTAAGAGGGTTTCCTAGGTGGTGTTAGTAGTTAAAAACTACAGGCTGTCATTCTGCCAAAGCAGGCGATGTAAGAGATGCTAGTTTGATCCCTGGGTTCGATGCCTGGGTCAGGAAGATCCCCTGGAGGAGGGCAAAACAACCCACTCCAGTATTCTTGCCTGGAGAATCCCATGGACAGAGGAACCTACAGTCCATAGGGTCGCAAAGAGTCAGACAACTGAATGAGGCTTTGTAACACTTCAATGTTTATCATAACAGTTCTCTAACAATACTAACAATTGCTTTTCTTGAAGAACCTTGTTAAATAACTGAAGTTGCAACTGTCTCCTGACTGGACCCTGTTTAGTCGAGCTGCCTATAAGCCATCTCTCTTTCGTTTCAACGCTTCATTATGACACGTGTCACTTTAAGGTACTTATTTTCCATTTGCTTTATTGCAGAATAGACCCTGCTTCTTGAATGCAGGATAATTTCCTTTCCTATCTTCACTCTTGGAACCCAGCACCATATATCCTTGCTACATGAACAGAAGAATGAATGACAGCATTGAGTTTTCCCAGCTTGCTTTTTCTGTCACATGCTACTGGAGTATTCTAGAAATCTGGCTTTTGTAGCTCCATATCAGAGCAAAGCAGGAAGCTGTCTAGCTGGAGGCTGAGGAGCACCAACTTCCCAATCAATGCCTCACCACTCACCAGGTTTTTATCATTGTCTAGGAAAAGACAAAATGACCATTTTCCCTCCTCTCTGAGAGTGTGTGCTACATGACTTTTCTGAGGAAAGAAGGTCACATTATAATTTCATTCAAAAACCTTCATAGATTAAGCCAGATTTCTCAGCTCTCTCCTCTGGTTTAAAAATACGGTGATGAAACATGCAATATTTCTATCTAAATAACAAATTATGCTCAAGTGATATTCTTTAATAAATGCTAATTCTGTAACAAAAATCAATGTTGCTATGCAGCACTATAATTAATGATTTTCTATAATTGACACACAATCACTTATTTATCTGAGCTTTCCTCAGATAACATGAAAACTCTTCATTCAACAATGAACTTATTCATCTATTTCTTCCTCTAAAGAGATGATAGCTTATGTAACTCATTCTCTGTTTTTATGGGTACAACACTGCCTCTATAGGAGGAAGGTCTAGATCAATGTTATGTGTCCTAGGGGTTTTCCTCTGGAAGCAATTGCAAACAGTTAGATATAATCTGTACTCTCTTTTCCACTGTTGTGACCTCCTTCTCTAAGTCAACTAGGCTTCATGCAGTAGGATTCAGCAAGGTCACAATTAGACATCCTGAACTTTTCTGGTCGTCCACAAGCCCGTGACTTGATTAAACGGTAAGATATCAAACACACATTAAGAGTCTAGTGAGGTGGCGAGTATAAAAAGGAAAGACACAAATTACAAAATCTGTACAAATCAATGGTACTGTTTTAAGAAAATCAGTATTAACATGGTGGCTGGGAGAACAACATTCTTCCCCAGGGGTTGATAAGTGTAGCATAATGAGTAAAACCTTTGTAGCCAGCAATTAGTCTGTCATGCAATGCCTTCAGTGGAAAATGGAATCACCAAGATCCATCCTGATCAAAAAGCCATATAGGCTGTTAATGAGCAGTCGATATCTTCTTGTTCTTATTGCCCTTATGAAATCAAGAGGAGCCCTGCTGCTGCTGCTAAGTCTCTTCAGTCATGTCCGACTCTGTGCGACCCCATAGACGGCAGCCCACCAGGCTCCCCCGTCCCTGGGATTCTCCAGGCAAGAACACTGGAGTGGGTTGCCATTTCCTTCTCTAATGCATGAAAGTGAAAAGTGAAAGTGAAGTCACTCAGTCGTGTCCAACTCTTTGCGACCCCATGGACTGCAGCCTACCAAGCTCCTCCGTCCATGGGATTTTCCAGGCAAGAGCACTGGAGTGGGCCCTAGTTGAACTATATAAGATAGGAAGAAAGTGTTGCCTCTACTAAGAGTCAGGAAAAAAAAAAAAGCTGATGGTGGATATGTTACTAAATTGTTCTATAGCTGTTTAAACTCTTATTTTTTCTTATCCATTCAGTTCATGAGAAAATATATTTAAAAATAAAATGTACTCCTGAAACTGAGTTATGTCTTTATGACATCATTATGTGCCAACCACATCTAAACTAAATCTTTCTACTTTGTAAATATGGACAGCCCAGATTACAATTGGAAGAGAAATAAATACATCTCTCTCTGTTTTGTCGTCCTTCTATGTTTTCTCTATTTTACAGATATTAGTGTTGTAATCCTGCACCAAAAGAAATGAGCTGGGAGAGAGAAGGTAAATTCATTCACTCTGTAATATGAATATGCCAAAATTCATCATGATATCATGACCTTTCAATTTTCCATGTTTGCATGCATTGTGCCATTTTTTAAAAATGATATATTCCCCCTTGTCTACCTGGGGGAGGGGAGGGAAACTCATCCTTCCTCTTCTAGCTCAAAGTTCAAGCTTTTTTGGGGCCCATGTCCCTGACTGAAGCACAGAGAAGTGCTTCTATGTGTAGTACCTTGAGTATATATTGTTTCAATTTTAACATTTACTATCTCTAGACTTTGAGTTGTTCTTTTATCTGTTTTTGTCTCTGTATCCATTAAGCTAACACAGTGCCTGGTACATAGTAAGCACTTAATGAAATACACTCAATGGTTGCATATATTCATTACAATGAGCAATATTTTATATAAGATGACTTCATCATGTGCATTTTCTTCTTTATTTATTTATTTACTTACAATACTGTATTGGTTTTGCCATACATTGACATGAATCCGCCATGGGTGTACATGTGTTCCTCATCCTGAACCCCCCTCCCATCTCTCTCCCCATCCCATCCCTCTGGGTCATCCATCATGTGCATTTTCAAAACAGACAGCAGATTTTAGAAATTCAGACTGTAGAACATTTGACTTGGAAAATATATTCGTAAGAGGGATCTTTGAAATTTAAGCTTACATGTATGACGATGTTTGAGATATTTTTCCCTGAAAATTCTGGTAAGCTTTGACACTGTATCACTGCCATGCAACTGCACTAGTCCTAAGGTTGAATTTGCTGTTAGTTACCCTTCTCAGGACACACAGTTCTAATGCATCTAATGAACTCAGCACCCTTCTAAACAATAATCTAGGTCTAGGTCTGCTGTGTCTAGAACGATGCCCAGGGCTTCTGCTGTTTACACAGTGTAGTTTTCTTCCTCTAGTAACTTCTACGTAAAGGTAGTCCTTCTTTCCTCTTACGTGTTCTCTACCTACAGCTATAGTTGTAAATCTTTAAATGGCAATTTGAGTTCTACTGCTCATGCACTCTTCTGTTTTCCATTATATTATTTATATCTGGGGAGACTCCTTGCTTCTCCTAGAAATCATAGTGTTTAGCTTTTGAAAATATGGTAACCTGGCATTAGTGATTTATCACTGAGATTTGGCCTTGATATGTAACATGTTACATGTCAGACTGAGCAACATGGCTAAGTTAAAAAGCAGAACCTTTTAAATATATTAGAAGTATCTTTTGGTCAACTTAAAATTCTAACATGTAGATTTTAACCTATTTAATTTGGTCCATATTTCAAAAATTTTTGTTCACTTTTCTACTTAAAATATCAAAAATAAAGCCCAAAATATTGTAATTAAATAGCCACTACTATATTTTCTTTTGTAAATTCCATTCAGTTCTATATAATTATACTCATTTCAATAATATTTGATTGCCTAGCAGCTCTTTTCACTCTACCATCATCACTCCCTGGCTCAGCCATAAAAAAGGAATAAGACTGGATTATTTCTACAGTCATGAGTGGACCTGGAGACTGTCATACAGAGTAAAGTAAATCAGAAAGAGAAAGACAAATATTGTATATTACTGCATGTATGTAGAACATAGAAAAATGGTATAGGTGACCTTATCTACAAAATAAATAGAGACACAGACATAGAGAACAAACCCATGGACACCAAAGTGGGTAAAAAGGCTGAGGGAAGAGTTAGGAGACTGGGACTGACATACATACACTATTGATGCTATGTGTAAAAGAGAAGATAACTCATGAGAACCCACTATATAGTATAGAGAACCCTACTCAATGCTTTGTGCTGACTTATATGGAAAAGAATACCAAAAAAAGAGGGGATATATGTATACATATAGCTGATTCACTTTGCTATACAGTAGAAACTAACAATATTGGAAAGCAACTATACTGTAACAAAAATTAATTTAAAAAAAGAAATCTCTGAAAATCCTGACTCAGTTCAGTTAAATATTGTGAAGGAGTCTGTTTATGATATTGAGGTCAGCTTTCATTAGGAATGATCTACTCATGAATTCTACTTCTTGCAGTACCGATAGTGAAGGGGAAGTAAAATACTTCAATGATATTTCTTTTTTTTTGTTTTTGTTTTTTTTTTTCCCCCCCTCTTTCTCTCTTCTACCTATAGCTTTTAGAAGAGGGCTTCTGGCTAATGTGAGAGAGAAAAGAAAAACTACAGTTTGGTAAGATTGAGTGGTTCTAAATAATTTATTATAGCAATCAATGTCAGAATGGAGGCAAATAGAATTCTCTTTTTGATATATGACAGATAACTATTTTCAAAGTTGAGATTATCTTTAAGCAAAAAACATATTATAGACAGTAAGTAGGACACTGACAATACTCCAGGGTCTTTCATTCACTCAACAAACTATATCTTAACAGTCAAAATGATGAGGATTGCTTAATCTAGGATTAAAACCTTATTAAAAATTGATTGAAAATTAGGACAGTATACATTAAAATTAGTAGGATTCTATCTATAATGAAACAGGTAAAAGCATTCTCCTGAAACTTACTCAGATCAATAATGTTTAATTTGTACACAATATGGCCTGGAGAGATTTATCTTCTATTTCTTTTGCTTTTTTTAAAATCATCAGCTCTTTCCTTCTTGTGAGCTTGCTAAACAGGATAATTTTTACAAAAGCACTATTACTTAATATAATAAGAACACTCATGCATACTTATTTCCACTAATTCTCCTTTTATAAGGAAGAGGATGATCCTTGGAGCTACTTAGTGGCCATCTGGGAAATACCAAACCTGGTTTTCATATAAAAGTCAACTTGATAGAATTATTTTTCTGGAGCCTATTTTTCTTGGAGCCTAAATTTAAAAAGGGCAATAAGCTGTGAGACAATAGTGCTTATTATATAAACATGTACCTATAAAACAAGATTTGATTACTTTAAAATTTTTCTTCATTATCATCTTCATAGAAAATGTATAGGCAATTCAAGACCTCAGGTAACCAAAATAATACTTTCATTGTTTTTACTCAGTTATTAGTCTAAAGTTCTAAAATGATTTGGGGCTTATAGTTATCAAGAAACAAAATTACACTAAAATCTTGTCTAAAAGATGCCATACACATTTGAGATAGTTTATGTGGAATAACTAAATCTACATGCAGCACTACCCCAGATTTATAAGTGCCTAATCTTTAAAAAAGTCATTTTAGTTAAAAATGTTTGCATTCTCATGATCTTATATAAAATTGAATGTTATACTTCTATTATATACTGTGAGAAGGAAAGAGAGAAGATATATAGCAATTTTTAAGACAAGTTATCAAACAATATTAATTTGTCCAATAACTTGCTTACACTAGGACTACTACATAAGCAATAGATTCTTAAAAATTGTCTATTGATGTGCCAACTATTTAAAATGTTTCAGAAGTTTATATGACAATTTTATGACTACTAGATTTCTAGTCATTTACATTAGTTTGTTTTTCATCTAACAATTAGATACTGTTATCTAACTTCGTGGTTTTGAAATGTAAACACTACAATTTGAAGCTGTTCCTTTTCTTAGTATCCTCCAGAACTTCAGATTTCAGATTTCATCTGAGGTTTAAATAAGTGCTCAGTGTAAGTGTCTACTTCTGTTACTATTCTATCAGAAAGAGAGCTTCCTTACACTTAGGAGATTTCATCTGATTTATTAATTCTTCATTGAAGTGGGATACTTATGTCTCATTAAAAGATATTTCACACCTACATGATGCAAGAATCTTATAAAACTTCCAGAAAAAGAAGTTTAAGGTTGCCTTTCTCTTCATGATGCAAGCCATTTAGTTGGTAAGGAGATTAGAGACCTCAGTGCAGATGCAAAATTATAATCTAAAGACTTCTAGCAAAGACTATGTGATCAGATGGTGAGTTGAGGTAGAGGCTGAACTCAAAATTTCAATGCCTTGTTACCGGCACATAAAGCTTTACTGCACATCTTGACTGGGCTCACTGGTGTATGAAACTTTATCACTACTTACAAGAGAAAAAGATAAAAACTCATGACCTCAGATATGAGTAGTGTGAGATTAGAGATGCTAGACAAGTCAGATACTGACAAGCATATCACTTCCAACACTTACAACCAATTATTTCACACATTCAAGTGCATTTCCACAGATGTCACAGAAGCAGCTAGTGTTGAGAAAACAGAACTTTCTGATCTCTACATTATGCAAAACTAATTTCAATTTAAGTGTTTACTTCTGTTTTCCCACTTTAATGGTAGAATTTCTGTGTGATTCAGCTATTCCCAGAGTACAAGCAAGCACAGATTAATCTCCAAGAATGTCTTCAATATGCCATGTTTATTATTAAAAAAGATATTTCTCCAATATTAGTGATGTTGAGCATCTTTTCATGTGTTTTTTTTTTGTTTTTTAGCATTACATATTTCTTTGAAAAAATATCTATTTAGATCTTCTGCCTATTTTTTTTACTGTGTGGTTTGATATTGAGCTACATACATTTTTTTATATTTTGGAGATTAATCCCTATTTGGTCACTTTCTTTGCAAATATTTTCTCCCATTTGTGGGTTATCTTTTTGTATTGTTTATGGTTTCTTTTGGACATTGGAAGTGACCTAAATGCCCATCAACAGAGAGTGGATAAAGAAGTATGGTAAATAGATATAATGGAATACTATTCAGCCATAAAAAATAATGAAATAATGCCATTTGCAGTAACATGGATGGACTCAGAAATTGTCATACTGAAAAGAGATATATTGTTTGATATTGCTTACAAGTGCAATCTAAGAAAATGGTACAAATGAACTTACTTACAAAACAGAAATATAGTCACAGATGTAAAAGAAATAAACTATGGTTACCAGGGAGGGAAGGATGGGTAGGAATTAATTCGGAGATTGGGATTGACATATACACATTATGATATATATAAAATAAATAACTAATAAGGATCCACTGCTAGATTCTAGTAAAGGGAACTCTACTTAATACTCTGAAATGAGCTATATGGGAAAATAATCTAAAAAACAGTGGATATATGTACATGTATAACTGATTCACTTTGCTGTATAACAGAAACTAACAACACTGTAAATCAACCATATTCCAATAAAAATGTTTTAAAAAGATAATCATGACTGGGTGTTTATTTTGCTTTAGGAAGGACTAAAGATTATCCTGTTTAAAAATCTTCACACAGTCTTCACACTGTTCTCCATAGTGGCTTTACTAGTTTGCATTCCCACCAACAGTGTAAGAGGGTTCCCTTTTCTCCACACCCTCTCCAGTATTTATTGCTTGTAGACTTTCGGATCACAGCCATTCTGACTGTTGTGAAATGGTACCTCATGGTGATTTTGATTTGCATTTCTCTGATAATGAATGATGTTGAGCATCTTTTCATGTGTTTGTTAGCCATCTGTTTGTCTTCTTTGGAGAAATGTCTATTTAGTTCTTTGGCCCATTTTTTGATTGGGTCATTTATTGTGGAGATTCCTTAAAAAACTGTAAATAGAATTGCCTTATGACCCAGCAATCCCACTGCTGGGCATACACACTGAAGAAACCAGTATTGAAAGAGACACATATACCCCAATGTTCATCACAGCACGTTTATAATAGCCAGGACATGGAAGCAACCTAGGTGTCCATCAGCAGATGAATGGATAAGAAAGATGTGGTACATATACACAATGGAGTATTACTCGCCCATTAAAAAGAATACATTTGAATCCGTTCTAATGAGGTGGATAAAACTGGAGCCGATTATACAGAGTGAAGTAAGTCAGAAAGAAAAACACCAAAACAGTATACTGACACATATATATGGAATTAAAAAAGATGGTAATGATAACCCTGTATGCAAGACAGCAAAAGAGACACAGATGTATAGAACAGTCTTTTGGACTCTGTGCAAGAGGGAGAGGGTGGGATGATTTGGGAGAACGACATTGAAACAAGTATAATATCATATAAGAAACAAATCGCCCATCTAAGTTCGATGCAGGGTGCAGGATGCTTGGGGCTGTTGCACTGAGATAACCTGGAGGGATGGTGTGGGGGGAGAGGTGGGAGGGGAGTTCAGGATTGGGAAAACGTGTACACCCGTGGCAGATTCATGTTGATGTGTGGCAAAACCAATACAGTATTGTAAAGCAAAAAAAAAAAAAAAAAAATCCAAGATGCGATAATACTTTGTACCCAATGAATGTTTTTGCTTATGTATCTATATTATGGCAAATGTATTCTGCATAAGAAATAAAGTCTCATATACCCTAAAAAAAAAAAAAAAAAAAGAAGAGGTGGAAAGAACACACAGGAAAAAAAAAAATACACAGTCTTAGAGATTATGGGGCCTTGATTCTACATCTTAAGTCTTAGGTGGAAAGCAAATGCATACATACTTCAACAACTCCTGTGTAATAGACATAAACAATCAAGACAATTTGAAGATTCTTTCTATAACCAAGTTAAAATGCTGGTAATTTTGTAGGATGTGATATGGGCCAACTTTTTGGCTTTGGGTCCTGGTAACTTTCAATAACAAATAAATCATAATGGAAAAAGTCAAAAGTTCATAAAAATTAAATTCCAGGAAAAAAAAAAAAAACTCAGACTGTTCACAACTCAAATTAACATAGACATAAGGTTCAACTTTGATTGGAAAATACACCAACTCCTTTTTAATAGTCAATAGTTTTTCAGTCTATTACAGAATATAAAACTTATAGAATGACCCTGTAATCATGGTATATATCTTAGGACGCATGCCCCACAGAAACATGAATATTTTCTGCACCAAAATGGTCCTTTGCTTCATTTCTCACAATCTGTTGGACCATAGCATTAATGCCTTATATGTAATTTCCTTGATCAGATCAAGAAAACCATAAACATGTAATAGTCATTGATTTAGTAGAAGAATTACACAATCATATTGTTGCTGTTGTTCAGTTGCTAAGTTGTATTCGACTCTTTGTGACCCCATGGACCGAGAATGCCAGTTTCATGGTTTTTTTTTTTTTTTTTTGCCAAAAATATAAGTGTTCAGCATCCTTTGGATACTCTTTTTAAAATTTACAACCTCAAGATGCAAGCATTTCTTCTCTGCAGATTTTAGCTGGATAAATAGTTTCATTGTTTTAATAAGTTTCATCATATATGCATTTTCTGTCTTAGTTGGGACAAGTTGCAAGACAAGAAAAATCTTGGTTACTTTTTAGCATATTCCCTCTACATTTATATTCCAAAAGAGTTTTTATTGGTTTCTCTATCTTGAGTCACATCACCAAATCTTTCCAACTAACTACTGACATCAATTTTTGCTAGCTAGAGAGCAACTGATAAAGTAGAAAAAAAAAAAATTCTTATCTTGTTCCATAGTCCAACTACAATCAGTTCTGCTACACTGTTTTGAAACATGAATTTGTTGTAATGAAACTGATGTATTAGGAAACATTTGAGCATAACTCAAAATTCACATCTGCTTAAGTTCAATTTTTTTTCTGAGAAACTCCAAGAGGGCACAGTGTCCTCTACCTACCTGACCCAAGCTGTGTAGGAATACACGAATTGCACACAGTTAGGATAGCTATTTACTTTGAAAATTAATTTTATCTATTATGAGTGACATCTGTGTACCTTTGATGGTAAAAACCTTCATTAAATATCTGATGGCCCTTTCTCCACAAATTCACTATAATTCAGTTTCATAAAGGAAGACTATATATCACTTCTTCAAATTTTTAAATTATTATTACAGTTGATTTTACCCCTAATAGAATTCACTTTTCTAAGCAACTCAGAAACACAAATATATATGTAGTTCCTGTTTCAACTATGATCAGCCTTTATTTAAAAAAAAAAACTGCTATTAAGTAACACATTTTCATTAAGTTCCAGGAGGTTGATCCGTGTCTCACTGACCTCTCAGTTTTGGCAGGTGTGCCCAAATACGTATGATTATTGTAAATTCTAGAGTAGGTCAAGTGATTACACTATTGGGGCTACAAATAACATTGTGATGATTCTATAAATAGAATTCAATTACTATTATCAAAATTTTAAAAGATATCTTTTGAAAATTCCAGGATTTGTGTGGAAGCTAAGTGACTATGCCTTTGAAATGTGCATGTATATATGCAACACACACACACACACACACACACACACACAGATTTTATATATAGAGAGAGAAAAGTAGAAAGGTAATAGAGATAGATAGCTATTCTATATATATATATATGTGTATATATATATATATATATATATATTTTTTTTTTAAATAACTGAGTCTTTTACTACCATTAAAGGACAAAGAAACCTCTATTAAAATTGACCTTTAAGAACAGGGATCAAGGGTTAGTGTTTAGCCTGTCCAATCTTTGTTATTTTAAGTTCATGCAACTTTATCTCAGGCTTTTCAGATGATGATTTTTTTATGGTTTAAATATAGCAAAAGAATAAAAACATCTTGATTTCTGTATGCTGGAAAATCCCACTGTTTCAGTAGGTGAAAGAGGAAAGTCCAAAGATACAGCTCTAACAGTTCTAACAAATGTCAGGCTTTTTATCATGTAAATCTCATTTGATCCTCACATTTTCCATTGTGTGTGAAGTATTACACCTTTCAGTTTACATGAAGAAACTGAGGTTTTGAGGATTTTTTTTAACCCACCTTTTTATTTAATAGTATTTGTGCCAGCTCTAAGGCCTATGTTCCCTTCTTCTGACCAGTAGACCTCCCTCAGAACTTTCTAGTACTTTGACAAATAAAACATGTATTTTGTCATCAATTTATAAATGGTAGAAATCAATTTGCTATCTAAAAGTTTCTAGAATATTATTACCCAAAAAAGTAGGATGAAAAACCTCTTTCAGATTTTAACTTATGTAAATACAGTTAAAGTGACTTAATTTAGTAATAACTTCAGAACTTGAATATTAATGAAAGGTAGTAGCTATAGCAAAATATTAGCCAATCTGATAAATTATATCACATTTTCACATCTAATTACATTTTCATTTACTTCTCTGTTACATATCGGCATGTAATAAGAAGGTAGCTGAAAGGCAGTGACAATGAGAATCTCTGAAGTATACAAATGAATAATTCTACACAGTCTGAAATTGCTTCAGAGAATCTCATTTAGTGTGTTTATATAATAGTCAAATCTTGCAAGCACAATTTTAAATTTTGTGAATTTTTGTACTAAAAAGGCTATTAGATTGGATTCAAAAACCTGCTGCTTCAAATTTCAATCCTCTCATTGATTATGCACTATTTTTCATGTCACTTAACCACTATAACACATTTATCTGTTTTTACTTTAAGAATAGCATCTGCCTGTTGTGGTATTTTGAAAAACATACTTCCAGAGGTTTTCATTAGGCTCTATATAATGGGAAATATCACTGCTATTTTAAATAAAAGATACTTTGTTATTATACATTCATTTTCTTGATGTAAATATAAGAAGTGTGTAATCAACAACCATTTGTGGAAATTCAAATATACAGTCATTTACTTACAGATTTTAGTAGCTATATTTAAGAATCTAAAGAACAATAGAATTGTTAAGCATTACAGAGTTTTCAAACAACATTCACTGCTATCAGCATATATTAATAGACACTGTTGCTGTATTATACTTTGAACACTGGTGGTACTGCTTGTTCAGGCTTACCATCTTATGAAAATATGATTATTTAAATAATTTGTTTCATTCCCTAAATATTTATAAAAAATAGTTTTTCAACTATTTTTGTTGCTGTTAATTTTTGCCTTCCCTTGAATCTGAGATGGAACATACAGAGAATAAGGATTTGGGTGTGGACTTTGGAAGGGAAGGGAAGTCATATAAATATTAAATATGTCGTTAGCTTTGACTAAAGGGCCATCTTTAACTCATTTAATATTCATTTAGAATGGTTAAGCCAGGATACAAATCCAGTTATTGCCCATTACAAAGCTATTCTATGCCATGGCACTTCATCAGTTCCTAAAAGGAGATTCATTGGTACACTGAATATACAAATGAATTGGTAAATTTAAGAAATTTAACTTCAGTAATACATACATTATTTATATATCGATACAGTACACTATCCTAGAAATTTATTGATCTGCTTAAGGGAGGAAAAAAATAAGGGGTTAAAAAGGAGATTTAAACACATATTCAATATATATTCTGATATACTAAAAAAATCAGAACTTGATTATGATGTGCAAAATGGAAAACAGCGTTCTTTATGAGTCTTTGCTTCATGCTAGGCTTCATAGTTCTTATGTTAAATATTAAGCTTACTGATAGACCCACACAACTATGGTCAACTAATCTATGACAAAGGAGTCAAAGAATATACAATGTAGAAAATAAGCAGTACTAGGGAAACTGGAAAGATACATGTAAAAGACTGAAGTTAGAACATTGTCTAACATCATACACAAAAATAAACTCAAAATGGATTAATGATCTAAATAGAATGGACTTTTGGACACTGTGGGAGAGGGAGAGGGTGGGATGATTTGGGAGAATGGCATAGAAACATGTATACTATCATGTAAGAACGAAGCATCAGCCTATGTTCGATACAGGATACAGGATGCTTGGGGCTGGTGCATGGGGATGATCCAGAGAGAGGATATGGGGTGGGATGTGGGAGGGGGATTCAGGATTGGGAGCTTGTATACACCCGTGGTGGATTCATGTCAATGTATGGCAAAACCAATATGGTATTGTAAAGTAAAATAAAATAAAAATTAAAAAAAAATAAAGATGACTGCAAAAAAAAAAAAAAATGTAAGGCTGGATACTATAAAACTTTTAAAGCAAAACATGCACAGAACGCACTCTGATGTAAATGACAGGAATATATTTTTTTGATCCACCTCTCAGAGTAATGAAAATAAAAAACAAAAACAAACAAATGGAACCGAATTAAATTTAAAAGCTTTTATACAGCAAAGGAAACCATAAAAAAAAAAAGCAAAAATCCTCAAAATGGGAGAAAATACTTGCAAATGAAATGACCAATAAGGAATTCTTCTCCAAAAATATACCAACAGCTCATGCAACTCAAAAAAAAAAAAAATCCAATCAAAAAATGGGCAGAAAATCTAAAAAGATATTTCTCCAGCAAAGACATACAGAGGGCAAGAAAGCACATGAAAAGATGCTTGACATAACAAATTATTAGCAAATCAAATCTACTATGAGGGATTACTTTACACTGGTAAAAATGGCAATCATAAAAAAAAAATAAAAAAACAGTAAATGTTGGTGAGGGTGAGGAGAAAAGAGAACGTTCCTACACTGTGGCAGGAATGTAAATTGTTAAAACCATTACAGAGAATGATATGGAGGGTCCTTAAATAGAGACATGTGGAACATCCATATGTTCCAGCAACCCCACTCCACAGTAAATATCTGGAGACCATAATTCAGACACTCCCATGGTCATTGCCGAACTATTTACAATAGCCAAGACATGGAAGCAACCTAAATGTCCATCAACAGAAGAATGGATAGAGGATATATGGTACATATATACAACAGAGTATTACTCAGCCATAAAAAGTATTGAAATAATGCCATTTGCAGCAACATGGATGGACCTAGAGATTGACATACTAAGTGAAGTAAGTCAGACAAAGACAAATATATGACACTGCTCATATAGAATCTAAAAAAAAAAAATGATATAAATGAAAAAGTGAAGGTTGCTCAGTCATGTCCAACTTTGTGACCCCTTGGACTACGGCCTGTCAGGCTCCTGTGCCCATAGAATTCTCCAGGCCAGAATACTGGAGTGGGTAGCTGTTCCCTTTTCCAGGAGATCTTCACAACCTAGGTATCAAACCCAGGTCTCCCACATTGCAGGTATATTCTTTACCATGTGAGCCACCAGTGAAGATCAATTTATTTACATAGCAGACTCACAGACACAGAAAACAAATTTATGGTTATCAGGGGAAAAGGAGGGGCAAGGGATAAATTAGGAAACTGGGATTGACATATACACACTATTATGTATAAAATATACAACTAATAAGGACCTACTGTATCACACAGGGATTCCACCCAACACTCTAATGATCTACACAGGAAAAAAAAAAAAAATCTATAAACAGGGTAGATATATGAATAACTGATTCACTTTGCTGGATGCCCAAAACTTCCACAATATGGTAAATCAGCTATAATCCAATAATTTAAATTAAGCCTATAAATAGATTTTCTTCTTTAAAAATAATTTTTAAAAATTGATTTATTTTTTAATTGAAGGATAATTGCCTTACATAATTTTGCTGTTTTCTGCCAAACATCAACATGAATCAGCCATCAGTCAGTTCAGNTGGTAAATCAGCTATAATCCAATAATTTAAATTAAGCCTATAAATAGATTTTCTTCTTTAAAAATAATTTTTAAAAATTGATTTATTTTTTAATTGAAGGATAATTGCCTTACATAATTTTGCTGTTTTCTGCCAAACATCAACATGAATCAGCCATCAGTCAGTTCAGTCGTGTCCGACTCTTTGTGACCCCATGAATCGCAGCACACCAGGCCTCCCTGCTGCTTCTGCTGCTAAGTTGCTTCAGCCATATCCGAATCTGTGCAACCCCATAGACGGCAGCCCACCAGGCTCTGCCGTCCCTGGGATTCTCCAGGCAAGACCAGGCCTCCCTGTCCATCACCAACTCCCGGAGTTCACTCGGACTCACATCCATCGAGTCTGTGATGCCATCCAGCCATCTCATCCTCGGTCATCCCCTTCTCCTCCTGCCCCCAATCCCTCCCAGCACCAGAGTCTTTTCCAATGAGTCAACTCTTCGCATGAGATGGCTAAAGTACTGGAGTTTCAGCTTTAGCATCATTCCTTCCAAAGAAATCAATGGACTGGTTGGATCTCCTTGCAGTCCAAGGGACTCTCAAGAGTCTTCTCCAACACCACACTTCAAAAGCATCAATTCTTCAGCACTCAGCTTTCTTCACACTCCAACTCTCACATCCATACATGACCACAGGAAAAACCATAGCCTTGACTAGATGGACCTTTGTTGGCAAAGTAATGTCTCTGCTTTTGAATATGCTATCTAGGTTGGTCATAACTTTCCTTCCAAGGAGTAAGCGTCTTTTAATTTCATTGCTGCAGTCACCATCTGCAGTGATTTTGGAGCCCCCCAAAATAAAGTCTGACACTCTTTCCACTGTTTCCCCATCTATTTCCCATGAAGTGATGGGACCAGATGCCATGATCTTCGTTTTCTGAATGCTGAGCTTTAAGCCAACTTTTTCACTCTCCACTTTCCTCAAGAGGCTTTTGAGTTGCTCTTCACTTTCTGCCATAAGGGTTGTGTCATCCGCATATCCGAGGTTATTGATATTTCTCCCGGCAAGCTTGATTCCAGATTGTGCTTCAGTGAGCCCAGCGTTTCTCATGATGTACTCTGCATATAAGTTAAATAAGCAGGGTGACAATATACACCCTTGACATACTCCTTTTCCTATTTGGAATCAGCCATAGGTATACATATGGCCCTCCCTTTTGAACTTGCCTCCCATCTTCCTCTCCATGCCATCCCTCTAGGTTGTTACAAAGACCCTGCTGGATCTTCTGAGACATACAGCAAATTCCCATTGGCTATCTATTTTAATATTGTAATGCGAATTTCTATGTTACTCTCTCCATACATCTTAGCCTCTCCTCTCCTCATGTCTGAAAGTCTATTCTCTATGTCTGTTTATCCACTGCTGTCATATAAATAAATTCTTCAATACCATTTTTCTAGATTCTGTATATATACATCAGAATATGATTTTTATCTTTCTCTTTATGACTTACTTCACTCTATATAATAGGCTCTAGAATCATCCATCTCATTAGAACTGACTCAAATGCATTGTTTTATGTCTGAGTAACATTCCATTGTGTATATATACCACAGCTTCTTTATTCATTCATCTGTCGATGGACACCCAGGTTCCTTCCATGTTCTACCTATTGTAAATAGTGCTGCAATGAACAATGGGATACATGTGTCTTTTTCAATTTTAGTTTCCTCAGGGTACAGGCCTAGGAGTGGGATTCCTGGGTCATATGGTGGTTTTTTTCCTAGTTTTAAGGAATCTCCATACCATCTTCCATAGTGGCTGTATCAATTTACATTCCCATCAACAGTGCAAGAGAGTTCCCTTTTCTCCACCCCCTCTCTGGTATTTATTGTTCATAGACTTTTTGATGAGGGCTATTCTGACCCATGTGAGGTGATATCTCATTGTAGTTTTGATTTGCATTTCTCTAATAATGAGCAATGTTGAGTATCTTTTTATGTATTTGTTAGCCATCTCTGTGTCTTCTTTGAGAAATATCTATTTAGGTCTTTTTCCCACTTTTGGATTGGGTTTTTCCGGTATTGAGTTGTATGAGCTGCTCGTATATTTTGGAAATTAATCCTTTTGTCAGTTGTTTCGTTTGCTATTATTTTCTTGTCTTTTCACCTTGCTTAATGTTTTCTATGCTGTGCAAAAACATTTACGTTTATTCAGGTCCCACTTGTTTACTTTTGCTTTTATTTCCATTACTCTAGGAGGTGGGTCACAGAGGATCTTGCATTGATTTTGTCATTGAGTGCTCTGCCTATGTTTTCCTCTGAGAGTTTTATAGTTTCTTGACATACATTTAGGTCTTTAATCCATTTTATGTTTATCATTGTGTATTGTGTTAGGAAGTATTCTAATTTCATTATTTTATACGTAGCTGTCCAGTTTTCCCAGCACATTTATTGAAGATGTTGTCTTTGTCCCATTATATATTCTTGCCTCCTTTGTCAAAAATAAGGTACCCATAGGTGCTTGGGTTTATTTCTGGGCTTTCTATATTGTTCCATTGGCCTATATTTCTGTTTTCATGCAAGTATCATACTGTCTTGATGACTGTCACTTTGCAGTATAATCTGAAGTCAGGAAGGTTGATTCCTTCAGCTCCATTCTTCTTTCTCAAGGCTGCTTTGGCTATTCAGGGTTTTTTGTATTTCCATATGAATTGTGAAATTTTTTTTATTCTAGTTCTCTGAAAAATGCCATTGGTGATTTGGTAGGTATTTTACTGAATCTGCAAATTGCATTTGGTATTATAGTCATTTTCACAATATTGATTCTTCCTACCCAGGAACATGGAATAGCTCTCCATCTACTTATGTTGTCTTTGATTCCTTTCACCAGTGTCTTATAATTTTCTGTGTACAGTTCTTTTGTCTCCTTAGGTAAGTTTATTCCTATATATTTTATTCTTTCTGTTGCAATGTGAATGGGATTGATTCCTTAATTTCTCTTTCTGATTTTTCATTGTTAGTATATAAAAAGGCAGGTGATTTCTGTGTATTGATTTTGTATCCTGCAACTTTGCTAAATTCAGTGATTAACTCTAGCAATTTTCTGATACTATCTTTAGGGTTTTCTAAGTACAGCATCATGTCATCTGCAACAGTGACAGCTTTACTTCTTTTCTGATTTCGATTCTTATTTCTTTTCTCTGATTGCTGTAGCTAGGACTTCCGGGACCATGTTGAATAATAGTGGTGAAAGTGGACACCCTTGTCTTGTTTCTGATCTTAGGGGGAATTATTTCAGTTTTTCACCTTTCAGAATAATGTTTGCTGTAGGCTTATCAAATATGGCCTTCACTATGTTGAGGTAGATTCCTTTTATGCCCATTTTTTTGGAGAGTTTTAATCATAAATGGGTGCTGAATTTTGTCAAAGGCTTTTTCTGCCTCTATTATTATATGATTTTTATCTTTCAATTTGTTAATATGGTGTAGCACATTGATTGATTTTTGTATACTGAAGAATCCTTGCATTCTTGGAATAAAGCCAGTTTGATCATGTATGAGCTTTTCAATGTATTGCTGAATTCTGTTTGCTAAAATTTTGTTAAGGATTTTTGCATCTGTGTTCATCAGTGATATTGGCCTGTAGTTTTCTTTTGTGTGTGTGTGGTCTTTGTCTGGTTTTGGTATCAGGGTGATGGTGGCCTTCTGGAATGAGTCTTGGAAGTGTTCCTTCCTCAGCCATCTTTTGAAAGAGGTTTATAAGGATAGGCACTAGCTCTTCTCTTTTTTATTATTTATTTATTTTTTACTTACATATACACAATGGAGTATTACTCAGCCATTAAAAAGAATACATTTTAATCAGTTCTAATGAGGTGGATGAAACTGGAGCCGATTATACAGAGTGAAGTAAGCCAGAAAGAAAAACACCAATACAGTATACTAACACATATATATGGAATTTAGAAAGATGGCAATGATAACATTGTATGTGAGACAGCAAAAGAGACACAGATGTATAGAACAGTCTTTTGGACTCTGTGGGAGAAGGAGAGGGTGGGATGATTTGGGAGAATGGCACTGAAACCTGTATAATAACATATAAGAAACAAATTGCCAGTCTAGGTTCAAGGCAGGGTACAGGATGTTTGGGGCTGGTGCACTGGGATGACCCAGAGGGATGGTACAGGGAGGGAGGTGGGACGGAGGTTCAGGATTAGGAACACGTGAATACCCGTGGCAGATTTATGTTGATGTATGGCAAAACCAAAACAATATTGTAAAGCTCTTCTCTTAAAGTTTGATAGAATTCTCTTGTGAAACTATCTGGGCTTGTGCTTTTGTTTTTTGGGAGATTTTTGATTACAGCTTCAATTTCAGTGCTTGTAATTAGGAGGCGGCAGTGGCCAGCGAACTAAGTGCAGGCGGCAGCGGCAACTGGCGCACTAAGCATGTCTGAAAGCTACCCCATGTTCGAGATCAGGGGCAGCGGCCTAGAGTGCCAGGCTGTGATGGTGCAGGAATGGCTGAGAGGAGCTACCTAGCGTCCGAGGCCAGGGACAGTGGCTGGGAGAAGCCACGCTGCGTCAGAGGTGAGGGGCGGTGGCTGAGAGGAGCAACCCCACGTTCAAGGAGTGATGGCTGTGCAGGCGCAGGAGGGCCTAGAGGAGCCATCCCACGTTGAAGATCAGGAAGGGCGGTGGTGAGGAGACACCCCTTGTCCAAGGTAAGGAGCAGTGGCTGTGCTTTGCTGGAGCAGCCGTGAAGAGATACCCCACACCCAAGGTAAGAGAAACCAAACTAAGATGGTAGGTGTTGCAAGAGGGCATCAGAGGGCAGACACACTGAAACCATACTCACAGAAATCAAGTCAATCTAATCACACTAGGACCACAGCCTTGTCTAACTCAATGAAACTAAGCCACGCCTGCAGGGCAACCTAAGACAGGCGGGTCATGGTGGAGAGGTGTCACACAATGTGGTCCACTGGAGAAGGGAATGGCAAACCACTTCAGTATTCTTGCCTTGAGAACCCCATGAACAGTATGAAAAGGCAAAATGATAGGATACTGAAAGAGGAACTCCCCAGGTCAGTAGGTGCCCAATATGCTACCGGAGATCAGTGGAGAAATAACTCCAGAAAGAATGAAGGGATGGAGCCAAAGCAAAAACAATACCCAGTTGTGGATGTGACTGGTGATAGAAGCAAG
>SJYT01030488.1:0-27446 GCA_006410635.1 Cephalophus harveyi
GACGTGAGTCTGAGTGAACTCCGGGAGTTGGTGATGGACAGGGAGGCCTGGCGTGCTGCGATTCATGGGGTTGCAAAGAGTGGACACGACTGAGCGACTGAACTGAACTGAACTTGACTATATAGACCTTTGTCGGTAAAGTAATGTCTCTGCTTTTTAATGTGGTATCTAGGTTTGTGATAGTTTTTCTTCCAAGGAGCAAGTGTCTTTTAATTTCATGGCTGTGGTCACCATCTGTAGTAATTTTGAAGCCCAAGAAAATACAGAACAGCTTATACATAGAAAGGAGAAACTAAAGACTGGTCCTGAAATTATAAACAGCCCATATCCAAATTTGACAGAACTCCTGAGACTAGAAAACACATGTTTTATTGCATGATGAGCATTTGAAAGATTAAATAAACATGAGAGTTCTGTTGCTTAGGTCAGGCATAAGTGTGCAGATAAGGCAACTGCTGAACTGATGTGAGTCAAAGGATCCTAAAAGATAGCTCCCACCCTGAGAACAAAAATATATTTCCCCACATCCCACCACAATACCTGAAATGTCTAGTATTACCCTAAAGTAGAGAACTTGGAAATGTTACCTTATCAGGCAAAATGGACTTTGCATATGTGATTGAATTAATGACCTTGAGATGGGGAGATTATCCTTAGTTTTCCAGGTATGTCTAAAATGTAATCATAGGTATCCTTACAAAAGGGCAGTCAAGGGAAATAGGACTACAAACACAAGAAGGGGCAATGTGGTGATTGAAGCAAGATGCTTCCCACTGGCTCTGAAGATAGAAAAGGGGCTAGGAGCCAAAGAATGCAAGAAATGAAGCTCTAGAAGATAAGAGAAAGCCTGGAAGGAGATTCTCTTTTATTTATTTATTTATTTATTTTAATTTTATTTTTACTTTATTTTACTTTACAATACCGTATTGGTTTTGCCATACATTGACATGAATCCACCATGGGTGTATACGAGCTCCCAATCCTGAATCCCCCTCCCACCTCCCACCCCATATCATCTCTCTGGATCATCCCTGTGTACCAGCCCCAAGCATCCTGTATCCTGTATTGAACATAGGCTGGTGTAAGCCAGAAAGAAAAACACCAATACAGTATACTGACACATATATATGGAATTTAGAAAGATGTCAATGATGACCCTGTATGCGAGACAGCAAAAGAGACACAGATGTATAGAACGGACTTTTGGACCCCGTGAGATTCTCTTTTAGATCCACTGGAGGGAGCTAAGCCCTGATTTTGAACTTCTGATCACCAGAACTGTAAGACAATAAATTTGCCTGTGTATGTATTTTTAAGCCAGCATGTCTTTGTTTTGTTTTTAATAGAAGTGATAGAAACTTAGTATAGTTAGTAATCATAGGGATGATTTAGTCATTTGAATTCCCACCATATATGTGTATTCTAATTAGGAATTGTGTTAGGAAGTGAAGAGTAGGACTGTAGATGACACTGGGTAGAATTTTATCCTGGAATCAAAAAGAAGGCTACTTTAAAGGAGATGGGGGCTTGAGCAAGGCACAATTGAGAGGAGCCCAATTTTTTTCCCACTTCTTAGAATTGTGTATTTTGCTTAAATCTGTCTTAACATACTTGGTCATATAATTTCAATAATGAAAGCTACTTTTGCTTGAAAGCAGGTTAGATTTTTTACTTCTTTTTTATTTCTCCTAGAGCATACATAAAGAACAGCCTCTTGTATAATCAGGATGAAAAAAAGAAATGCTATAACATTTGTCCTTTTCAAGGCAGTGGGAAAATGACCAACCTACATTGGGTATTTAGATGTTTTTCCTTTTCATCTGTGTTAGAAACAAATATCTCCTACTGAATCTGCAGGGTTTGTCACCTGACTTTTGTACACTATTCAAAATGACATAATACTTATGTGTATAAAAGAAATAAAAAATCCTGGTTTAGTCAGTCAGTGATCTAGTTATGAAGATAATTATACCCTATCACAATCTAAGTATATATTACATTACTATCCACATTGGTTTGAAAGTTTAAAATCTCTATATCTATATCTACATCTATATATATTCACACTTACATATTTTAAGCCTTTCAAACCAACATATCAGAAATATGATTTAAAACAGCGCTCACTCACGAATGGAAGATATTAAAAGGAAGTAACTAAATACAATTAATCAGGAAAGCTTCCTGGAGAAGGTAAATTTTAAGATGTGGTTTAACCAAAAGAGAGTCATTGATTGACAAGAAGAAAACAGAAAGTTCTACAGCTGCTGAATCCAGAGGAAAAACAGTCCTGTCACAAAAAGCCAGGGGTTTTCCCACAAACCAACATGAAGAAATAATGTAAGTGACACCTCTGTGGTTAAAGCTGGATAGAGCAAGTAGAAACTGAGTACATTTTAAACCCCATTACGGCTCTTTGTTTAATGGCAAGTGTGAAACACCTCTGCTAAATCATTCCTGGCGTAATCAATGTAGTCACTGCCGTGTCTAACTGCATTTTCATGGCTTTGCTGCCTTAGCATATTTTCAGAGTTGTTCCTTCCTCTCCTTCGCCAGCACTCTACTAATACGCTCTGGTAATCATCTTGTACTGAGATTGAAGGCTGTGTCCTCTTCAGAATGTTCGTCTATGCCGATGGCCTTCTGAGTTTAATGGCATGTAATTACTGTTCATTCCTTAAACTCTGTAGCTGTGTAACAGTAAAAGTAAGCAGTATTCTGCCAAAAATCTTTTCCCTTTCGGAGAAACAGGAAAGAGAAGCAAGGTTATTGGTGTCCATGCCAAACAGAAAGAGTGTCTGCAGGATCACATTAAAGGCACGAGCCAGAGCTTTCCTTGAGCCTTGACCTGGCTGGGGCAATGTGAAATAACCTTATTATTCATCTGTGTCAGTTGAAACGGGGTTGTCGTGAGGGTGAGTCAAATTTGGTCTATTTATTTCTGTTAATACAATCAATTATTATGACAGTTCATCAAGGTTGGGAGTGAGTGAAATTTCTAAGGATTTTCAGTCTATAAGAATTCAATTTTGAGTGGTTCTGTAAATTAGTGTCAGCACACTAATATTAAAACATTCTTGACCTCATCGTGTATAAATACATTCAAATGCAAACATCAGTCAGTCAGTCAGTCAATACATGTAACATGTCAAGTTGCCACACAATTTTTATAACATTTTGGTAGCTTCTCTACTGACAAGTAAAAAAAAATTAAATATTTGTAAAAACATTGACAAATACAGTTAGTGGTATTTTGGGTAGTGTTTACAATCAATAAAACATGAAAATGCTAATGAAAAGTCCTAGAGAAAATATCACTAAAATATATCTAAAGTGAAAAAAAATCCACAGAAGAGTAAAACTTTATTCTAAATATTTACATTCAAATATTGATTTTGATAATAAAATATTTTGAGCAAAGAGAATACAAATATTTATAAAGATAACTTTAGCACCCTCAGTCTATCTCACACATTTCTATGTATGTTCCTGCCATAAAGAAGACCCTAACATCTTTTGCTTGCCAAGCATATTTCAAAGTACAGCCTTCACAGTGGAGTAGGGATTAAAACTTCCAAGTGTAGAATCTTGCACACGATGTGAGTGTATCTCAAACTGTCTCTTTCCCTCTGTCACTCATTTGTGGGTATTAGTTGCTGTCATGTCCAACTCTTTGCTACCCCATGGACTATAGCCTACAGCCAGGCTCCTCTGTTCATGAAATTCCCCAGGCAAGAATATGGAAATGGGTTGCCATTTCCTTCTCCAGGGGATATTCCCGACCCAGGGATTCAACCCTGGTCTCCTGCATTGCAGGCAGATCCTTTACCATCCAAGCCACTAGGGAATCCTTTATCAGTCAAATTGTACATATTTATTTAACTTTTATGCAGAGTATATCATGAGAAACGCTGGACTGGAAGAAACACAAGCCGGAATCAAGATTGCTGGGAGAAATATCAATACCCTCAGATATGCAGATGACACCACCCTTATGGCAGAAAGGGAAGAGGAACTAAAAAGCCTCTTGATGAAAGTGAAAGAGGAGAGTGAAAAAGTTGGCTTAAAGCTCAACATTCAGAAAACGAAGATCATGACATACGGTCCCATCACTTCATGGGAAATAGATGGGGAAACAGTGGAAACAGTGTCACACTTTATTTTGGGGGGCTCCAAAATCACTGCAGATGGTGATTATGGCTGGATGGCATCACGGATTCGATGAACGTGAGTCTGAGTGAACTCTGGGAGATGGTGATGGACAGGGAGGCCTGGCGTGCTGCTATTCATGGAGTTGCAAACAGTTGGACACGACTGAGAGACTAAACTGAACTGAAGGACATTTTCCCTTCTTTTGGATTAGCCCCAGAATTTTTTGTAGCAGTCATTGAAGCAGACTGCTCCAATCTCCCTTTAAGAGAAGTTACCTAGGAAACACAGGCAACTGACACCCTGAAAATGCTACGACTTTGATCCCACCACAATGTTCATGCCAGTCTACTCGCAGGCAATGACTGGGCAGTGGCAGGGACCAAGGAAAGCACTCGAATGCCCACCCACCCAAGAATTCCTTCCTACAAGATATGGGCTTCCCTGGTGGCTCAGAGGTTAAAGTGTCTGCCTGCAGCGTGTGAGACCTGGGTTCAATCCCTGGGTTGGGAAGATCCCCTGGAGAAGGAAATGGCAACCCACTCCAGTATTCTTGCCTGGAAAATTCCATGGACTGAGGAGCCTGGTAGGCTACAGTCCGTGGGGTCATAGAGAGTCGGACACAACTGAGCGACTTCACTTCACTTGACTTCATGGGTTTCATCTAACCCACAACTTAAGCTGGGTGACTCTCTAACAGCCTGCTTGAAATTCTCAGCTCAGCAGTGAATTCTGAGACTCTTTCTATCCCACCCTTCCTTTGATCATTACTGTTGAGATGTGGGATCTCACTCTGCCTACTCCTGCTCCTGTTCTCATCTTCCACTGGCATTTACCCCATAAATCTCCTTTCAATCTGGTTCAGTCTTGGCATCTGCTTCTTGGAGAGCCCACGTTGAAACAGGTGGTTCCAGAATTGGGGTGAAAGAAGTGACCCCACTCCTTATTAATCTCAATGATCCCCTGGGGAACATCGAGGGTCCCATCACCATGACTCTAAGCTTTGTAGGGTTAGAAGGGTTGGTGGGACATAGAAAGAGTTTCATTGAATTACAGGCTACAACTACTACCAGGGAACTTTGGACTTCTTATACTCAGAAAACCAGTTTGGAAACAAACACTGACCTGTAAATCTTGAATCTTTCTGGTTGTTGCTACATTTTTATTTATTTTCTTACTGTTACCTCCAAGGTTAGTTCAGACACTGTCTGACTTCTATCTAGTGTTAAGCCTCATTAATTATATCAAGGATACAGGCAATTGCAAGGTACTGACAAAGCACAAAGAAGCCTGGAACTATCAACCCACTCCTCAGGTCCCTCTTTTACTGTATGCATGCTGCTCTTACCCAGATCTAACATGTGAGGCCTCCAAATTATGCCAACAGGACATCACTTAAACTGCAGGGTAAGATTTGACTCTGAAACACTGCCACTTTAATACTCAATTATATAAATTATGTGATATTTTCTAGAGAGTTATGCCACATAGTGCATAGATTGCAGATTTGATTCCCTTAAGTATTCCTAGACTAGTACACCCTGCTAAAACATTCCACACTGTAAATATCACTAATGCAATGATATTTGCCAAGAGATGTGTTATTAGTATATTTACAGTAAGATTAGACAAGAATTAGGTTTACTGCTATTTTGATTTGTAGACATTTTTGACATAATAGGAAAAAATATCCAACCATTTTCATATATGTCACAGATATTTTTCCCCTAGGATTTTATTTTCCTTTGAGTATTACTAGTGACAGTTTCAGGAGAAGGCAATGGCAACCCACTCCAGTACTCTTGCCTGGAAAATCCCATGGAGGGAGGAGTCTGGTGGGCTGCAGTCCATGGGGTCGCGAAGAGTCAGACAGGACTGAAAGACTTCACTTTCACTTTTCACTTTCAAGCATTGGAGAAGGAAATGGCAACCCACTCCAGTGTTCTTGCCTGAAGAATCCCAGGGACAGGGGAGCCTGGTGGGCTATCATCTCTGTGGTCGCACAGAGTTGGACACGACTGAAGCGACTTAGCAGCAGCAGCAGCCCCTTTTAAGATGAAATGAACTTTAAACTTAATTTTTAGAACTTGTAGCATTAAAGCATCTAGAATTAATTTTATTATAAGAAGTGAAGTTAGAATTCTTTTTAAAAAATTATCTCCAAAAGTTAAGCAATTATCTCAGCATCATTTAACATTGTAAACATTATTTGTTCTAATTTATGTTACATAGTAAGATTATCAGACTGTAAATAGGTACAATGCACATAATTAATCTCTTTCTTGACTTTCTAGTCTATTTCTATGACTTCTCATTCTCATACCAGCTTTATCATGCTCTCTTTATTCTAGAAATCTATACTTTTATTTAATACCTACAAAGTAATCATTCCTCTCCTCCCACATCATTATTCTTAGTTGCATGATATCCTTTGCTATTCTTTCCTATTTATGCTCATAGATGACTTTTTGATTCATGTTGTCCAGTAACTCCCAAAACCCTACTGGTACTTGATTAGAATTGTATTGCTTAAATATATTTTTTGAATAAAAGTGAGCAATCATTTGGAGAAGAGTATTTAAATCCTCAAACTTGCAGATTTATTTATAATTGTAATTCTCACATATTTTGCTTCATGAATTTAGAATATTTTCTATTAAATGTTTAAACTTACACATCAAGAACAATGCATTTTTGAGTAATTGAACCCTTTGTCACTATATAATATTCTCTTTATCAGATAGCTCTGGTATCTCCTATATGGTGGTAAAGAATCTACCTGCTATGCGGGGAGACCTGGGTTCGATCCCTGGGTTAGGAAGATCCCCTGGAGAAGGGAATGGCTACTTATTCCAGTATTCTGGCCTGGAGAATTCCATGGACAGAGGAGCCTGGCAGGCTACAGTCCACGGGGTGGCAAAGAGTCAGACACGACTGAGTGTCTTTCACTTTCACTTTGCTTGATATTAATATAGTTACTTCTGGTTTCTCTTTTTAATGTCAAGAGATATAGGAGACCCTGTATACAGTTCGATCCCTGGGTTGGGAAGATTCCCCAGAGGAGGAAATGGCAACCTCTCCAGTATTCTGAAGTGAATACTGAAAAATCCCATGGACAAAGGAGACTGACGATGAGTTGCAATGAGTGAGACACGAAGTTAGCCTGGCAGTAGGGAATGGAGGAGCATTCTCTATGGTTCTAATATAACTTCAGGCAGATATCATGTCCCGTGGATCTTGAGTGTTTAGTTTTCTCAGTGTTTCTCCCCTCCATTAACCTATCAGATATTCCTATTCTTCCCCCAGTGATGGGGAGTTTTCCTCCTATTCTCTTTTCCTAGATGCCACAGATTTTCTCCAGTGGTCTTAGGACAACAGCATTTGTTTATGCCTCTCTCTGGAGAATAAGAGTGTTATTCTTTAGGGAAATGAAATTTAACCTGTTTTGATGGGATTTTGTGCCTTTTTCACAGCTGATTCTTTTTCTCAAGTTTTTACTATAGGGAAGCTTTCTTAAAATACTCTGTGTGTGTATGGTTATGATTATCTGATGGAGGTCATGCAGGAAAAGTCTGTAAGAGTGTGAACAATTCCCTTTTTTGGAGCTATATTTGCAGTGTACATTTGACTCTGCTCTATCAATTTGTCAGTCATCCTAGCTAAATTCTGCTTATCAGCGTCTGGCTGCATCTTGTTCAGGTAAACAAGGATTTATGCTTCACTTCTCACTGCAAGTGATTTTCCCTCTTTATATTTTGAACCAGTTGATTATCTTGTGACTTCAAACTTCATGGATTCAAGAAAAGTCATGAACATGATATTTGTCAGGTTATTTTTTGTTGTATGGTTTAGAGCAATGCCCTTTCTAACTTTCAACCTCCCTAAATGGAAATCAGAAGTTCAATATTGTTACTTTTAATTGTAATATCAAACTCTATAGAGAAAAGATTATAAAACAGTACACATCAATAGTCTTTGTTATTATAAGATTACTGTTTACTTGTTAAATCAGTCAGTAACCAAATATTTGTTAAGTGCCTGTTCTGATCAAGGTTTGTCCTCAACAAATCACTAAGCCATAGAAGAGTAACTTCTTGTAAATCTGAGATGATGAATATGAGAGCATTTTAAGAGTTATAACAAGAAGAGGAAAATAAGAATTTCAACATTATTTCTGTTATCAAAATATGGACTTATGTGACTGAAAAGGTTCATTTGATTCACATCCATGTTTGATTGAAAAATTACTGGAATTCAGCATGAATTAAGTTTCACATACTTATCATGATGTGTGAAGGAGCAAGGACTTTGAGTTTTACTAAGTGAGTAAAGTCGCTCAGTCATGTCTGACTGTTTGCGACCCCATGGAATGTAGCCTACCAGGCTCCTCTGTCCATGGGATTTTTCCAGGCAATAGTCCTGGAATGGATTGCCATTTCCTTCTCCAGGGGATCTTCCCAATCCAGGGATCAAACCCAGGTCTCCCACGTTGTAGACAGACGCTTTACCATCTGAGCCACCAGGGAAGAGTTTTACTAACTATTATCTAAATGATACTTTGAGGAAAATGACAATAAGAACTCTGGATAACTTGAGAATTGTTAATAATAGTTCACCCTTACATCTGCAAAACAGATTTTATGCTGGATAATAAAAGATAATAAAAGAACAAGTTTCCCAAAGTCATTTGCTAAATGAAAATTCTTTCCATTCCAATAGTCAAATGTCTTTGATCTGTCACTGTCATCATCATTAGACAAAGTCAAATGCCACAGAAGAGTGTGGTTTAGTTCATAGAAAAAGAAAAAAAATGGAGAGAAAAACACAAGTTATCAATCATATTTAATCCAAGGAAATTATCTGAGTAAACTGGAAATATCTACCAAAAATATCGAATATATAAGTGTATTTTATCTTGGTAGAAAACCAAAAGCTCTCCAAAAGCTGCTAGGGAGCTTCAAAGGAAGCAAAGTTTATCAAAAATAGACTAGAGCCTGAGCAAAAGCAGACCTGAGTAATTTTCTCATGCTATTTTGTCCTAAATAAAAGTTTAACCTTATTGCTTAAAGATGACCAAATGTTCTCTACTTTATAAGCAAAACTGAGTCTGGGTTCAGCCTGTAATCAACTGTCATTTGGTGAGACTAAGAACAGAATGTGGCTTCATGTCTGAGCAGTGTATTTAATTTTGACAGCCCAACTTCTTAGGGCTTCACTCATCAAAAGCTCAGCACATAAACACACTGCCTGCAGCCCTGCATTGATTGTCAGCACAATTAATTGCTAGGAAAACTGCAGCTTTATTAAGTGTGCGGTAGTAACAATAAAAACATCACTATTTATAGCACGGAGCATGGCGGGATATCTATACAAATAAAATACAACAATAATAAACAAAAGGCTAGCCTGTAGACTTACAGAAGAACATCACTGAATTTGTTTTAATGCCAAGCCACAACAGGGTACTCAAGTGTCCCTGGGCATAAGAAACTGCATCCTCTACTAAAAGACAAGAGACTTTTGTGACCTCTCTGGTGTGAAGATGAATGCTGAACAGTTTCTTCAGAATTATTTCTTAGAATTTTAAAGCTCCATTGCCCCTATACCCAATTAGATAAATGCTAACTGGGCAGGAGAAAGAAGGGAAACAGCATAGAGTGCAGTACAGTCAGTATTGAAGACTATCCTAGAAATGAATCAGTGATGGCATTTTAAAAGCAGATGCATCTTGATGCATTTGGGGAGGATATAAATAGCATATTGGTAACATCAAGGGAAACTTCAATCTGATCATAAAGATTGAATACTCTGCATTACAACTTCAGCTTAGGGTTTTGAAATTAAGAAGAAGTAGTTTTTTCTATATTTTTTCAATTATTTTTCTATATTTTTTTGCTGCAAGCTTGCAGTGCAAAGTTGTATACATTTTAGACAGGCTAATACATTTGAGAAAGGAAAGGAAGCGAATGAATAGTGTATAGACTAGCACATGCTGAACACTGTATGAAACATTTGAGGACCAGTAGTTACCTCCAACACAACACTGGTTTGTTCTATCACACAAAAAACAGTAATTATTATGTCCAAAAAGTCCATACAATAAAGTGTGTCTGCACTAGGAAGTCTTTAAGAGCATTAAGTAAGAAGAAAAATATTATTAGTTTTACTATGAACACCCATATTTTTATTATCATTCCTCAGATGGGTAGTATGAGGTTCATAAAAATAATATGAGCAGTCATTGATCCTGGCAGTAGCAATGCTGAGAATCAAACCCATTCTGATATACTGGATCCAGTATCCCACAGTACTTTGTGTAACACAGAGACAGATGAATTGCTTAAAACCACTTAATTAACTGAGTTAACTGAGTTGATATACAACAGATATTTCCTTTATTATATACATTGTGGGTACTTTGGAGAAGGCAATGACACCCCACTCCAGTACTCTTGCCTGGAAGGTCCCATGGATGGAGGAGCCTGGTAGGCTGCAGTCCATGGGGTCGCTAAGAGTCAGACACGACTGAGCGACTTCACTTTCACGTATTGGAGAAGAAAATGGCAACCCACTCCAGTGTTCTTGCCTGAAGAATCCCAGGGATGGGGGAGCCTGGTGGGCTGCTGTCTATGGGGTCGCACAGAGTTGGACACGACTGAAGCGACTTAGCAGCAGCAGCAGTAGTAGCAGTGGGTACTTGATACACTTAAATGCTGACCTCTGATTCATGAGCACAAACAATTTAACAAAAGATACCCGAGACTCAGTAAAGTTAAAATGTCCTGCGAAGGTCCCTTTGCTGGTTGGTGACAGAAGCAAAACAGATCTACACTTACCCTTTTTTCCTTAAGCTGTGTTGCATACAATAAGCTGCTGCTACTGTTGCTGCTAAGTCGCTTCAGTCGTGTCCGACTCTGTGCGACCTCATAGACGAAAGCCCACCAGGCTCCCCCGTCCCTGGGATTCTCCAGGCAAGAACACTGGAGTGAGTTGCCATTGCCTTCTCCAATACAATAAGATACTATTGAGCAAGTAATTATTGAATCTGATTCCCTTACAAACAACAACAGCAGAGATATTTTAGAGAGAAATGATTTCTAAAATGCAGAGATACATTCAGGTTCAAAATGTTTAAAATTGCTTTGCCTGGTCACATAACAATAACACAAAACTCCTTAAGTATAGAAACCTGCATTTTACTCATCTTTGTAGTCTCCACACATGATAAATCAGCGAGTACTTACATACTGGCAGTTCTTCCTGAAAACCCAGATCATTCATTCATATGTGGACTTTCAAGTTAAGAATTTTTCAGTCTCTCATCTCAAAATAAGCCTTTTGGATGAAGGATTTCCTTTAAAAGAATTTGGAATGTCATTTTGCAGTTATTATTCTGCTTATTGGGAAGGTGGAGGAAGTAAAAAGAAGCATAAGTAACCCATGGTGTCTCTGATAAAATGTTCATAACTCATTTTGAATAGTCTCAAACTACAACGTGTTCTACAAAATAAACAAAACAAAATAAAACTTAGCTTTAACAAAAGAGAAAAAAAGGCTAAGAAAAATAACATGCACACACAAAACCTGATATTGGAAATATGGTTATTAAGTCATCAGATCAAACTGCCAACATCTGAAGGATCATCAAAAAAGCAAGAGAGTTCCAGAAAAACATCTATTTCTGCTTTATTGACTATGCCAAAGCCTTTGACTGTGTGGATCACAATAAACTGTGGAAAATTCTGAGAGATGGGAATACCAGACCATCTGACCTGCCTCTTGAGAAACCTGTATGCAGGTCAGAAAGCAACAGTTAGAACTGGACATGGAACAACAGACTGGTTCCAAATAGGAAAAGGAGTACGTCAAGGCTGTATATTGTCACCCTACTTATTTAACTTCTGTGCAGAGTACATCATGAGAAAAGCTGGGCTGGAGGAAGCACAAGCTGGAATCAAGATTGCCAGGAGAAATATCAATAACCTCAGATATGCAGATGACACCACCCTTATTGCAGAAAGTGAAGAGGAACTAAAAAGCCTCTTGATTAAAGTGAAAGAGGAGAGTGAAAAGCTGGCTTAAAGCTCAACATTCATAAAACTAAGATCATGGCATCCAGTCCCATCACTTTATGGCAAATAGATGGGGGAACAGTGGAAATAGTTTTTTCTGGGATCCAAAATCACTGCAGATGGTGATTACAGCCATGAAATTAAAAGACACTTACTTCTTGGAGGGAAAGTTATGACCAACCTAGAGAACATATTGAAAAGCAGCGACATTACTTTGTCAACAAAGGCCCGTCTAGTCAAGGCTCTGGTTTTTCCAGTAGTCGTGTAAGAATGTGATAGCTTAACTATAAAAAAGCTGAGCACCAAAGAATTTATGTTTTTGACCTGTGGTGTTGAAGAAGACTCTTGAGAGTCCCTTGGACTGCAAGGAGATCCAACCAGTCCATCCTAAAGGAGATCAGTCCTGGGTGTTCTTTGGAAGGACTAATGCTGAAGCTGAAACTCCAATACTTTGGCCACTTGATGTGAAGAGCTGACTCATTTGAAAAGACTCTGATGCTGGGAAAGATTGAGGGCAGGATGAGATGGGGACGACAGAGGATGAGATGTTTGGATGGCATCACCGACTCGATGGACATGGGTTTGGGTGGACTCCAGGAGTTGGTGATGGACAGGGAGGCCTGGCGTGCTGCAGTTCATGGGGTTGCAAAGAGTTGGACCTGACTGAGCGACTGAACTGAAATGAAGTCATCTGAACTTTGGGCACCTGATCTAGTTCCCAGTGGGAAAACAACAAACTCCTCCGACAAAAGTGAGAATAGAGTTGATACTGATAGAGCCAAACTCTGAATATATTCATATTTTTTTCTCTGCAGAAATTGTCTAAGTTGAGGTAGAAACCATGTGAGACATGTCTCAAAATGTTGAGCCACTAGCAAATTTTAATACAACTGCTTCCTCTGGTAGAATGTCAGGGAAATGTTAATCAATGAGAAACACTATTTTCAAGCATTTTTTACTCAGTCTGTCAATGATTAGAGTTGAGGTTTCACTTTTTCCTGGGCACTGAGCTGGGTGGAAAAGTAACAAGTCATGGTCCATACCCTCAAGAAATTTAGACATTACACCTAGAAACCCTCTAATTTGGGCTAAATTTGAATGCTAGTCTATCATTTTAAATTAATTATATATATATATATTATATATATATTTACATATTATATACATGATAAGTAAATTATATATATGTATATGTAGTGTGTAAATGTATACATGTTTTTATTTTTGGCATTTGGCTTCAGGAGTCAATCTTCACAGCTATGTGATCTTCAGAACATGTTAATTACTCTTGACCTCAATTTTTTCATTTGCAAATTTTAACCAAGATTATTTCAGAAAGCTTTTTGAGAACTAAGTAAAATAACACTTTTACAGTGTTTATCTCATAAAGAATACTCAATAAATTCTGGTGCTTTTCTTGAGAATCTCAATTTTTTAACAGTTAGGCTTTCCAGAAGCAGTAAGACCTCAGGTAAATTGTTGATTTCAATTGGTAAAATTTAAAACTCTTTGGAAATTACTCTGTTGAGTTAAAAACATTACTTCAATTAATTTCAAAACTTAAATTTCTGCAGATAAAGAAAATATTGTAGTACAATATTTTCCATAAAACTCCATAAAACTGTTGAAAAGCCAACCCACTTTATGGCTCCTTTTATTTGTTTTATTTTGGTTTTACCTTAAGATAGAACAAAAAACTCACACCAAATAAATCCTAGGAAGCAATATGCCTCCAGTAGCCATTTTAACAAAAGGCTACTCAATTTCTATGTACAAGACCATATCCAATAACTTGTAGGAAGTAACTTTTCTCCAACTACTGAGTCCAGCTCTTTCAGCAACTATGCTTGCTGCTGGAAGGGTCCTATACGGAGAAATAAGAATCGAGAAGTGATATGACCTTCCACAAGTTTGCTCTTATTGTTACAAAATTACTCCATTAACCTCCTTCCTCTCTTAAATCATTATGGCAAACAACTGTGGAAGCAAAACAGAATAAAATACTGTCATTACAAAACAATAACATCAGGCAGAAATTCATCATAACATCTCTTTAAAAAAAAAAACAGATAAATGTTCATTTTGTGCATGCTTTTTTTAATTTCAGAAAACAATAACACTTTTTAAATTCAAAAACCTGTAGCCTCCCATAAAGGATTCTCCATACCAGTTTACTAGACCTGTGAAGTTCAAACTATACGCAACAGACAGATGACTCATATTATAATCTCATTAAAGAAAAGGCAGGACTTATCTGTAATGACACTAGCCTCCAAAAGGTGAATTTTTCATTCCTTGATTTAAGCTTTCCCATGGCTTTCTTTTATCTTATACCACAACACACATTTGGTTGTGTGTTGAAACGGTCTTATGTTTGGACTGTCCCAGTGGACATTTTTGGCAGACTGGAGGAACTAGTGTCTGGAATCTTGTTGAGCACCACGCTCTTCTTTAGGCTGAAAAAGATCCAACTTGCACATCTGTTACTCATTTATACCCTTGAACCAAAAGCTGGGTCAGAAGAACGGGATTAAGAAAACCATGCTATTAAGCCTTTTCTTCCTTCTGTTTTCCCCGCACTTTTTCCATCTTCGCAACAAGCAGATTTTTGATTACCAAATGACAGAAGATCTGTAAGCTAAAATCAATGCTGAAATTGTTTCCAAAATTTTTCTCCTAATCTTTAAGTAATATTTGCCTTTCTTTTTAACTTTGCTTTTTAAAATAAATTTTTAGAACAGTTTTTGTTATTCAGAAAGGTTTTGAAGTTAGTATGTGGAGTTCCCATACGCCCATATCCAGTGCATTAACATATTGTGTTAGTATGGCATATTTCTTACAACTAATGAAGCAGAAAAACATTTACTTCTGCTTTAATGAATATGCCAAAGTCTTTGACTGTGTGGGTCACAACAAACTGTGGAAAATTCTTAAAGAGATGGGAATACCAGACCACCTGACCTGCTTCCTGAGAAATCTGTATGCAGGTAAAGAACCAACAGTTAGAAATGGACATGGAACAACAGACTGGTTCCAAATAGGAAAAGGAGTACGTCAGGCTGTATATTGTCACCCTGCTTATTTAACTTATATGCAGAGTACATCATGAGAAACACTGGGCTGGAAGAAGCACAAGCTGGAAGCAAGACTGCCGGGAGAAATAACAATAACCTCAGATATGCAGATGACACCACCCTTATGGCAGAAAGTGAAGAAGAACTAAAGAGCCTCTTGATGAAAGTGAAAGAGGAGAGTGAAAATTTGGTTTAAAGCTCAACATTCAGAAAACTAAGATCATGGCATCCAGTCCCATCACTTCATGGCAAATAGAAGAGGAAACAATGGAAACAGTGAGAGCCTTTATTTTTTTGAGCTCCAAAAATCACTGCAGCTGGTGACTGTAGCCATGAAATTAAAACACGCTTGTTCCTTGGAGGAAAAGTTATGACCAACCTAGACAGCATATTAGATAGCAGAGACGTTATTTTGCAAACAAAGGTCCATGTAGTCAAAGCTATGGTTTTTCCGGTGGTCGTATACGGATGTGAGAGTTGGACTATAAAGAAAGCTGAGCACCAAAGAATCTGTGGTGTTGGAGAAGACTCTTGAGAGTCCCTTGGACTGAAAGGAGATCCAACCAGTCCATCCTAAAGGAAATCAGTCCTGAATATTCACTGGAAGGACTGATGCTGAAGCTGAAACTCCAATACTTTGGCCACCTGATGTAAAGAACTGACCCACCAGAAAAGACCCTGATGCTTGGGAAGATTGAAGACGGGAGGAAAAGGGGATGACAGAGGTTGATATGGTTGCATGGCATCACTGACTCAATGGACATGAATTTAAGTAAGCTCTGGGAGTTGGTGGTGGACAGGGAAGCCTGGCATGCTGCAGTCATGGGGTCACAAAGAGTTGGAGATGACTTAGCGACTGAATGACCTGAACTGAATGAACCGATTTTGATAGATTATTTTAATTAGAGCCAGTACTTGATTCAAATTCCCTTGGCTTTATGTTCCAGGATCCCATCCAGGATGCCACATTTTGTTAAGGAGTCATCATTCCTCCTTAGGCTCCTCTTGAGTTCCTCAATTTGTTCTGTTTTTTTTTTAAGACCTGAGAATTTTGAGAACAAGTCCAGTTTTACACAGAATGTCTCTCAATATTGGAAGTTAGTCTGATATATTTCTTGAGATTAGACTGAGTTTATTTATTTTTGTGAGGAAAACCTCAAAGGCAAAGTACTGTTTTCCTCACATTTTATCAAGAACACATACTATAATGTGACTTATAACTGTTAGGCAACTTTGAGCCTCTGGTGAGGTGGTTTTTGTCTGTTTTCTCCATTATCAAGCTATTCATTTCCCCCTTTCCACCTAGTTCCCCTAGGAAAGAAGTCACTGTAGAAAACCCAAATTTAGAAAATGAAGAGGTGTATTCCCCCTGTTTGAGGGAGAAATATCTCATAAATATTTTGGAATTATCCTATACAAAATATTTTCATTTCCCCTCCACTTATCTAATTACTCAATAATTTATATCAGCATGCAATCATCATGGATATTTATTTTACACTTTGGGATATAACCCAATACAATTTCATTTTCTTTCTCTTTTTTTTTGGCTCATTTGTTCCACCTTTGGTCATTGGAAGCTTTCTCCTTTGACATGTTCCACTATTGTTTGTTGGTTATTTCTTTCTTAGTTACTTTTTAGCACTTACATACTTTATGCTACTACAAGATACTCCAGGCTCACATTGTATATTTTTTGTCCCCAGTACTGATATCAGTACATTTCCCAAGGAGCCCTGGTCTTTTTGTTGGAGAATGATACATGGGCTTCCCTGGTAGCTCAGCAGTAAAGAATCTGCCTGCCAAGCAGAAAATCAGTCCCTGAGTCAGGAAGATCCCCTGGAGAAGGAAATGGCAACCCACTCCAGTATTCTTGCCTGGGAAATCCCATGGATAGAGGAGCCTGGTGAAGTACAGTTCATGGGGAAGCAAAAGATTTGGACATGACTTAGTGACTAAACAGCAATCATAAAACAAGATATGGATGCTTCTAAGATGTCGTTGTTTCTAGATCCTCCCACACAGAGCAAGGGCATATTTATGTGTGGTGGCTTCCCTGGTGGCTCAGAGGTTAAAGCGTCTGCCTGCAATGCGGGAGACCTGGGTTCGATCCCTAGGTCGGGAAGATCCTCTGGAGAAGGAAATGGCAATCCACTCCAGTACTCTTGCCTAGAGAATCCCATGGACAAATATCCAGTATATATATATGCATCAATAAATATTTCCATCTGTAACTATCTATTGTAATCTAATTATGAATTCATACTAATGTCTCCAACTCTAATTTATTACCACATGGATCATTCTAGCTTCCTCCCCTAGCTTATATGTAATCAACAGTAAAAACTCAACTACCACAAATGTATATGAATACTAGTATCAAAACTGTTAAACAATGCAAAATTCTTGGACTAGTTTCTTCCACTTAACAGGCCTTTAAGGTTCATTCATGTTTTATGTGACTTGAGATTTCACTTCTTGCATATGTGAGTGTCTGCTCAGTCGTATTTGACTCTTTGTGACACCATGGACTGTAGCCTGCCAGGCTCTTCTGCCCATAGAGTTTTTCAGGCAAGAATACTGGAGTGAGTTGCCATTTCTTCCTCTAGGCGATCTTCCCAACCCAGGGATCAAACTCATTTGTCTTGCTTTTCCTGAGTCTCCTCTTTGGCAGGTGGATTCTTTACCACCGGTGCCATCTGGTTCACTTCTTATGAGTGAATAACAATCCACTGTGTGGAACGTGAATACGTGGGAGTTTGTGGCATAATTACCTCCTTGTATTACAAATGCACAATATTCTTATCAAGGCTGCTGACTGGGCCTGAGATGGAAACATGACCTAATATATCATAGAGAAAACTGTTGTCTTCCCAGACACCTGGTTTATTTCCAGTCATGTTGACTTTTAAGGTTTCCTGAAAACCAGGAAATATTGTTAACTTCCTCTTGTATATCTTTATTTGGCCCCCTCTCCTCCCTTTGTCTTTTCTTTCTCTTCACTCTCTACTTTCTACCAAACAGCTTTTAGAAATGTAAACCTAAGAGGAATTATGCTGCAAGCTTGGTTCTTCATAAAAGAACAGCTTTTAATTAAATTAGAAAAAAAGTACCGCCATAGGCAACACTTAAACTGACAAGGAATGCATTCTGTTAATCTTTGCAGAGAGGTACTGTACACTGCACTTAATTTAATTAGATAGAGAAAAGGCCTGTTTAGTCCTAGGGGGTTTACCAATGTCCTTTTAAATTGAGGACACAGCATTTATATAAAGTCATTTTAATATCAGGCAATACATTTCTAAACAGTAATTTAAAAATATTACTTGCTATTATTAAATGATACCTTGTTGTAACTTCTCACTTCATGAAATGACTTTCATTTCACAGAGAAATTTCACCCACCAACAGGCTTTTTGCTTCCCTCCAATAATTTATTGACTTTTAAAGTGTTAAATAATTAGGATTAGGTTCCCTGGAAAACAACTGCACTAGGGAAATGCATGTCAAAGCTATATTACAATGGATAATGTATTTGGATTATCTTTCTCTTCTGGGCCATGGTAGTGAATGATAACTAACTTTTATATTAAAAACTATATTACAGTTAAGAAGTAGGTTATATTCTGATGCCACTCCTGGTACTACAAACACAGAAGAGAAATCTTTAGGATGATTTATTCATCGTTTTATTTCAAATCATACTCTCCAACACTTTAAAATCTTCACTGAATATTTATTTCTACCTCTTTCAACCACCCTAAGAAGCTAGATGGGTTATCATTATATCACATTCAGTTATAATAGAAAATCATCCAGTGATCATATTAAGTAACTAAGTATAAGCAACTAGAGTTCAAAAAGCAAGTTATACACTAAGAAATGTTCTGTTTCATAATATTCTTTTTTAAATACAGAAATTTAGAGAACACTGTTGCTCTATATATTCAGGAGAAAAAAAAAAAAAATATATATATATATATATGGAATCCCCTGGTGGTTCAGTGGTAAAGAATCCACCTGCAGTGTTAGAGACTCAGGTTCAGTTCCTGGGTTGGGAAGATTCCCTGGAGAAAGAAATGGCAACCTACTCCAGTATTCTTGTCTGAGAAATCCCATGACAGAGGAGCCTGGTGGGCTATAGTCCATGGGGTTTCTAAAGAGTTGAGTCAACTTAGCAACTAAACAATAACATTTATATGTGTATATATTTACATATATACCTGTATTGTAATTCCTTGGATTTTATTTGTTAATTTACTCTTCATGTCAGTAGTTGAAAGGTACCTTTCAACTACTGAAACTGTGATCTGAACTAGTTAAACATGGCCTATGATAGCATAAAACTTAGAATCCTACAGTCTGGGGGATTGTTTCTGTCTGTGGCTTCAGGTTTAGGTGAAGGTTGGAGCAATTTTTGAGCAATAAACTACTGAACAAGAGATTGATTGGAGGTACGTTAATCTCTCTTTTGGTTATCTATCCTTACAGTACAACATGTTTTGCAATTACAAGCAAGATATATGTTGACGAAATTAGTCCACAACAAGTGGGACAAATTCACTTTCAGTAATAGCTCATCAGCATGTAATTTTCAGTTCTGATCTGAAAACCTAGCAGACCTCTGATTTAAAATGACTGTTTTGGGACAAATTAAGAAGTTTATTTTCAAGAAGAATGTTTCCTGGCATTTATTTGCACAGAGACTTATATAACCAGTCCAAATTCATGCCCCATTTATGTAATAATAATCCATTGTTAACTGCTTAGCACAAAAGTAAGGACCAAAGGGACAAATGCTGAGCATCATAACAACTTGGGAGACACTGTATCAGGGTTAGCAAAATGGGCTTGTTACTCTGTGGACCTGTATTTGAATCTCAGTTCTGTCATCTGGGCTCCCCTGATAGCTCAGTTGGTAAAGAATCTGCCTGCAATGCAGGAGACCCAGGTTCAATTCCTGGGTCAGGAAGACTTGCTGGAGAAAGGATAGACTACCCACTTCAGTACTCTTGGGCTTCCCTTGTGGCTCAGCTGGTAAAGAATCTGCCTGCAATGTGGGAGACCTGGGTTTGATCTCTGGGTTGGGAAGATCCCCAGGAGAAGGGAAAAGCTACCCACCCCAGTATTCTGGCCTGGAGAATTCCATAGACTGTTTAGTCCACGGGGTTGCAAAGAATCGGACTTTCACTTTCACTTTCTGTCATCTATTATCTGAATTATATTAGGCTTATTCCTTAAACTCTGGAGGCTCAGATTCTCTGTGCTTAAAATAATAGTAACAACCATGCATAAATGTTGCTTAAGGATTAAATTTTTAAATGTACCCCAAATATTTATTGGGCTTCCCTGGTGGCTCAGATGGCAAAGAATCTGCCTGTAACGCAGGACATCTGGGTTCAATCCCTGGGTTGGGAAGATCCCCCAAAGAGGGAATGGCAACCCACTCCAGAATTCTTTCCTGGAGAATTCCATGGACAGAGGAGCCTGGTGGGCTATAGTCAATGGGGTCGCAAAGAGTAGGACACGACTCAGTGACTAACACTTCCTTTCAAAGGAAGGAAGTGTTAACTTCCCAACTAACTTTCACTTTTCAAATACTTATTACTAAGTTTTCATGTATGTTGCAGATAATGTTGGATGTTATTGTGTTTGTTGGCAGTAACTAGGACTTTAAAATCATTCTACATTCTTTGATGAGTTAGATTAAATGCTTTTGTCACAGTTAACAGAAAATTGTACTTGATTTTAAAAACAGGCAAAATATACCATTTCAACTAAAGTGAATTTAGATGTAGAATAAAAGTTGTTACAATAGATTTATTTTCAATAACCCAGGTTCTCTCCATATATATATTTTTTTTGTTTGTTTGTTTGTTTTGTTTTGTTTTGCTCTGCCCACACATAGTGTTGACTTTTTTGTCCTCGGATTAGAATCTTCATGATCATGAAGTGGTTGCTACAGCCTGCTCTCACAATTTCACAGGATATTGTACAATGGCCAAAAGTGAAAAGAAAAATGCCAAGAAATGTAGGGTCTGAGACTGAACAGCGCTTCAAGCTAACAAATTAGTTTGCCACAGTGCCAGGGATGTTGAGACTCCTAGGTGAGTGAGAAATGGACAACCAAAAGGAACTTCCAAAACTGGTGTGTGTGTATGTGTGTGTATCCATATCAGTCAGGATAAACTGTCCTTAAAACAAATTAAGAAAACTCCCTTATATAAAGTATGGCTGCCTTATGGCAACAGACAGACAAATAGGATTTCTTTATTTGCAGGTGTTGAGAAATATATGTATGTAAGACAGAAACAGAGAGAGAGAATATTTTGAACAGTGGTATCTATTAATGATATAATTTGTCTATTGTTGTGTTGTCTGCATTGTCTGATTTTTCCACATTGAATACCTATTACCATACCTGATTCACACTAGGTGCTCATTAAAATTTTATTAAATTATCTAATATGTAATTTTAAGCTTTATAATAAAAATTAAAGCTTTATAATAAAAGTTATCTATATTGTGATACCCTCCTAAGAAAACTCTGAGTCTTAATTAAATTGATACTCTATCCTGATTTGTTTCTTTGTTCAATATTAATCATTTTCTAAAAGCTTATGTTGCTGTTAAAAGTCTAAGGAAACAATATCTAATATAGCTACCCTATGTCATATGTACTTTGTGAACTTTGGTGCTTTATTCATCCTCTGAATTTTTTTGTCTTTTTTTTTTTTTTGCTGATCAAATGAACAGCACCTTGGGTAAGCCCATGTCTCAATTTGAGTGCCAGTGAGAAACTTACTCCTTGGAAGGAAAGTTATGACCAACCTTGACAGCATATTCAAAAGCAGAGACATTACTTTGTCAACAAAGGTCCATCTAGTCAAGGCTGTGGTTTTTCCAGTGGTCATGAATGTGAGAGTTGGACTATAAAGAAAGCTGACTGCTGAAGAATTGATGCTTTTGAACTGTGGTGTTGGAGAAGACTCTTGAGAGTCCCTTGGACTGCAAGGAGATCCAACCACTCCATTCTAAAGAGATCAGTCCTGGGTGTTCATTGGTAGGATTGATGTTGAAGCTGAAACTCCAATACTTTGGCCACCTGATGATGCAAAGAGCTGACTCATTTGAAAAGACTGATGCTGGGAAAGATTGAGGGCAGGAGGAGAAGGCGATGACAGAGGATGAGATGGCTGGATGGCATCATCGACCCAATGGACATGGGTTTGGGCGGACTCTGGGAGTTGGTGATGGACAGGGAGGCCTGGAGTGCTGCAGTTCATGGGGTCGCAAAGAGTCAGACGTGACTGAGCAACTGAGCTGAGAAACTTAAGATTCCAATGCAAGCCATAAGTCTTTGTTACCTGTGTAATTTTTAGATGCTTTTTGAAGTGAAAATTTCTCTTATTGCAGAAAGTTATGTTGCCATTTTGTATGCCAAAAAAAAAAAAAGAATGATTCACATAAAAGAATCAGCTGGAAAGCTACCCTTATGGCCTGTAAAACTATGCTATTGATAAATTGGGCAAGAACTATATAGCATATGCCATTTATATTTTTATGTCTCTGTTAACTCACCAAGGTTCATAGTCAAGAAGCCATCTGATTTGGAGATTGTTATATTAGATTGTGGAGACCCCTCAAAATGATTTAAACAACAGTTCAACATCAGTGTCCTGCTAAAAGTATCTTAAGCTTGTGCATATTCTTTACTACTATTTCTTCTTACAAGACACATGATCATTAGTTCCACAAACATACAAGGCATGCTTATTATATTTTGTGGATACAAAGGTGAGTAAGACATAGGTTCTGACCTCAAGGGCATTCACACAGAAAACTGCAACTCAACGGGATTCTTCCTATAATAAAAGTATATGGAGGATGAAAAAAAAAAAAAAAGCGGGTGGGGGGAGATTTAACTGCCTGATGGTGAAGGAAAGTTCACCAAAGCTGCCTCCATTCTATGAGTCTAAGTGAGGTGCAAGGTTGATGAAGAACCTTCTAGTAAGGAACATCATAAGCAAAAAGCATGGAGGGTTGATAAAAGGTGGTGGAGAATAGTTAGTACTTAGAGATTATGGTGGTACCCGGTAGAAATATAGAAAGAGAGGAGATGAATGTGTTTGTTAAGAGTCAAACTATAAAAGTGAAATTCAAATAGCTATATAAAGGCAAAGAATTCAAGGAAAACTGAATGAGTCTCAAGAAAAACTGCCTGCGTTTTCCTTGAAAGCGTTAGTATACATAAAGAAAGAAGGAAGGTTTTAGTCTTCCCTGGAAACACAGGGCAAAGAAAAAGGGAAGAAATATTGAACAGATGCAATACTTCTTAGTACACAAAATCAGAGTTCTATGCTTGAAAGGCTAAGGAAAAGAATTTTTATCATAGAAAATTCAGCAGAGTAATAGCTCTCTCCCAATGAGGTCTCTTGAAAAAACCCAAGAATCTTTTCCTCTGGCAGTCACACTCAGCCCCTTCCCGAAAAATATATGAACATTTTGAATATGAAGCTGGTGTGTTTAAGAAACACTGAGAGGCTCACTGCCTTAGTTTCGACACCCCTCCCCGCCCCCGCCAATTCAGCCTCAGAAGTAAGAACTGCTGTTGCTGCTGCTGCTGCTAAGTCGCTTCAGTCGTGTTCGACTCTGTGCGACCCCATAGACGGCAGCCCACCAGGCTCCCCCGTCCCTGGGATTCTCCAGGCAAGAACACTGGAGTGGGTTGCCATTTCCTTCTCCAATGCAAGAAAGTGAAAAGTGAAAGTGAGGTCGCTCAGTCGTGTCCGACTCTTAGCCACCCCATGGACTGCAGCCTACCAGCCTCCTCCGTCCATGGGATTTGCCAGGCAAGAGTACTGAAGTGGGGTGCCATCGCCTTCTCTGCAGAAGTAAGAACATGGAAGCACAAATGAGCAAAGGGGAAAACAGGATGGGAAAGGGAGAGAAACCCCAAAAGTGGATATGTTCATGAACAGTGTTCTGTTTACGTGACCAGCGTTAAATCCTACAGTGACCACCCCAGGATTCTCACTGAGTGGTGGGAGACTGGATCATTTATCCAGAACCTTGATCTCCCATTAGTGAGGATTGCATCCTGGGTGGTTCATCTTCCCATGCCACGTGTCCAAATATTTCCAAGTTATCTAAGTTCAGAGAACCGTACTACTAATGAATTTGAGAAAGACAACCCTGGAGCACAAAGTGAGAGTCAAATACTTAAAGAAGGAAGCTATCAGCTTGATGATCCTTGAGTCTGAAAGCTGGCTTGGGTCTAGAAATTGGTACAGCAGTGACTATATGCCCCTGCTTGTGCTATGCTGAGATCCTACCCAATCTATCAAGGTAATGAGGCTAGGCAGATAAACCCTCTAGCTGCATGACACAAGTAAAAGTCTCTCCATTGGGTCTGACTCTTTGCAACTCCATGGGCTGTAGCCTCCCAGGCTCCTCTCTCCATGGAATTTCCCAGGCAAGCATACTGGAGTGGGTTAACATTTCCTTTCCCAGAAGATCTCCCCGACTCAGAAATTGAATCAGGTCTTCTGCATGGCAGGCGGATTCTTTACCAGCTGAGCTACCAGGGAAGCTTTTCTTTCTGTATCCCCCCTCTATTTTTTCTCTCTCAGCACTGCAGAATTTCTACTCAACTATTTCCCCGCCTAGTTTACTACTCCTCTGTACTACTGTTTCTAATTTGCTAGTATGTAAACATAACTAACAAATTCTTAATTTTAGTTTCAGAGTAAATTTTCTTTTCCTCTTTAGCTTGAGCATATTAAATCAGTTATCTTAAAGTCTGTGTGATATCTCTAATATATGAATTATATAAGGTGAATTTATATATTTTTCTTCCTCTTGATTTCTCTGGTCAATTGATTATGTTACCATTCCTGTAGTATTTCACTGAATGAAATACTTCATTATGGATGAAAAATTGTAGTTTTATATGACATTTTCCTCCATAGAAGACTGCTTCCTTTAGCAGCAGACAGAGTGGCAAGGATGCACCCATATTTTCTTGAGGGCTGGTATATTTCATACCCTGCTCATTTAACTTATATGCAGAGTACATCATGAGAAACGCTAGGCTGGATGAAGCACAAGCTGGAATCAAGATTGCTGGGAGAAATATCTATAACCTCAGATATGCAGATGATACCACCCTTATGGCAGAAAGCAAAGAGGAACTAAAGAGCCTCTTGATGAAAGAGAAGAGTGAAAAAGTTAGCTTAAAGCTCAACATTCAGAAAACTGAGATCATGGCATCTGTTCCCATCACTTCATGCAAATAGATGGGGAAACAGTGGAAACAGTGCCAGACTTTATTCTGGGGGGGGGGGGAGGCTCCAAAATCACTGCAGATGGTGACTTCAGCCATGAAATTAAAAGACACTTACTTCTTGGGTGAAAAGTTATGACCAACATAGCATATCAGAAAGCAGAGATGTTACTTTGCTAACAAAGGTCTGTCTAGTCAAGGCTATGGTTTTTCCAGTAGTCATGTATGGATGTGAGAGTTGGACTATAAAAAAAGCTGAGTGCTGAAGAACTGATGCTTTTGAACTGTGGTGTTGGTGAAGACTCTTGAGAGTCCCTTGGTCTGCAAGGAGATCCAAGCAGTCCATCCTAAAGGAAATCAGTCCTGAATATTCCTTGAAAGGACTGATGCTGAAGCTCCAATACTTTGGCCAACTGATGCAAAGAACAGACTCATTGGAAAATGCCTTGATTCTGGGGAAAATTGAAGGCAGGAGAAGAAGGGGCCAACAGAGGATGAGATGGTTGGATGGCATCACTGACTCAATGGACATGAGTTTGAGTAAACTTGGGAGTTGGTGATGGACAGGGAATTCTGGCATGCTGCAATCCATGGGGTCACAAAGAGTTGGACATGACTGAGTGACTGAACTGAACTCAACTATTTCATTTTTCCTCAATCTTGACCATGATGGAGGTCTCAGTGGAAAACTCAGGGTACAATACAGCCTGTTTTATTTTGTAAAGTCTGAACTTAAACTTTTGCCACACTGGTACTGGGGCATGCTGGAATCACTGCTCAGATTCTTCTGGGTTTCTTAGAATCTTCTCTTGCATGTGTGTATCTTAGAAGCCAATGACTTTAGGGGAAACTGACTACAGATTTTGAGGTTAAAGTCCAAGTGATTCTCTCTCTTTTGGACTTAAGTTTCAACTGCTTTTGCTGCCCCAGACTTCCACGTCTTCTCTTTAGTCCAGTAAGACTGCCACTTTTTATTTGAAGTCTACTCCCCTATTCCTTTTGGAGTGACTGGTAAAAGGAACATTTCACACAAGGATGGGCTCAATAAAGGACAGAAATGGTCTGGACCTAACAGAAGCAGAAGATATTAAGAAGATATTAAGAAGAGGTATTCTTAATATCTCTTAAGAGATATTAAGAATACACAGAAGAACTGTACAAAAAAGATCTTCACGACCCAGATAATCATGATGATGTGATCACTAATCTAGAGCCAGACATCTTGGAATGTGAAGTCAAGTGGGCCTTAGAAAGCATCACTACGAACAAAGCTAGTGGAGGTGATGGAATTCCAGTTGAGCTGTTTCAAATCCTGAAAGATGATGCTGTGAAAGTGCTGCACTCAATATGCCAGCAAATTTGGAAAATTCAGCAGTGGCCACAGGACTGGAAAAGGTCAGTTTTCATTCCAATTCCAAAGAAAGGCAATGCAAAAGAATGCTCCAACTACCGCACAATTGCACTCATCTCACATGCTAGTAAAGTAATGCTCAAAATCCTCCAAGCCAGGCTTCAGCAATACGTGAACCGTGAACTCCCTGATGTTCAAGCTGGCTTTAGAAAAGGCAGAGGAACCAGAGATCAAATTGCCAACATCCGCTGGATCATGGAAAAAGCAAGAGAGTTCCAGAAAAACATCTACTTCTGCTTTATCGACTATGCCAAAGCCTTTGACTGTGTGGATCACAATAAACTGTGGAAAATTCTGAAAGAGATGGGAATACCAGACCACCTAACCTGCCTCTTGAGAAATCTGTATGCAGGTCAGGAAGCAACAGTTAGGACTGGACATGGAACAACAGACTGGTTCCAAATAGGAAAAGGAGTGCGTCAAGGCTGTATATTGTCACCCTGCTTATTTAACTT
>SJYT01030488.1:27820-68631 GCA_006410635.1 Cephalophus harveyi
GTTGAAACTCCAGTACTTTGGCCACCTCATGCGAAGAGTTGACTCATTGGAAAAGACTCTGATGCTGGGAGGGATTGGGGGCAGGAGGAGAAGGGGACGACCGAGGATGAGATGGCTGGATGGCATCACCGACTCGATGGACGTGAGTCTGAGTGAACTCCAGGAGATGGTGATGAACAGGGAGGCCTGGCGTGCTGCGATTCATGGGGTTGCAAAGAGTCAGACATGACTGAGTGACTGAACTGATACAAACAAAATGTGATTATTGGGTCCACACTAGAAATTCATATGGGCCTTAACTCCATATGCTATCTGAGTGAGTCAGTCATGCAACATAGATTTGAGCACCAAAATATCCTGACTCTTGTTAAAGCAATCTTTCTCCAAAATCATTAGAAAGGGGAGAAAACACTAAGGCCTGAGAGTCAAATTTGGTCCAGTTCCTATTTTTGTGTAACCTGAAATTTAGGAGTAATTTTTATAATTTTAAAAACAGCTGGAGGGGGAGATGGGGAAAAACAATACTTTGTGACATTTAAAAATTATATGAAATTCAAATGCTGGCATTGAAGCCTTCTGGATTTCACAGAATGCTCTGTAAATATAGCTTGCTAATGTAAGCCTTACATACTTCTCCTTCAAGGGTCCCAAGAGTGCTTAACACATGCCAGCCACTATCCTTTTCATCACACTTGACTTCATATGTTCCACGTCCTGGAACTCTTGCATAAGCCAGTGCTTGCCTTTCCACCTCCACCTGGTCCCCATTTACTCCAATGCCAAATGTCATCAACACCCTACTCACCACTGCCAAAGTGACCCCTGTTTCTATGTCACTGGTAAGTGATCCTTTTTCAGAATCCAGTGCTGAGAATCTGCTTTAAAGGGTCACAATCAGTACTAACTATCTTCACTTCAGTTTCCTCAGAAAGCAGGCCTTAAGGGAAGCACTGAGGTTCAAGTAATTATGTAAGGTGATTCCAAGAAAGAAGTGAGAGGATTAGACAATTGAAAAGAGAGAAAAATGAAGAAAAAAATGTTACTGTGCCAGCAATTTGAGCAACTGAACCTCAGTTCCACCAGAGAAGCTTGGAGAAACCATCAGAAAACAATCTAAGGGTTTCCCCATAAGAGAATAGTGAGGCTGAAATATTTATCTATGAGCTCAAGCCCCCAATTGTTTGAGAGTGGCCTGGGGTAGGGGAGAGGGCTAAAACCTAGCATTTTCATGCTGTTCCTAGTGAGGCATCCCAAGCTCTGGTCTGAAGGGAAAGTCTTCAGGCAGAGAAGAGTGGCCCCGGAGATGGAAGGAGAAAGATTTCAACAGAGTGCTCAGAGGTGCACTCAGGTGGGCTGAGAGGATATAGGGGAGCATCAGTAGCAGTTGCTATACTCAATTTGGTTATAATTCACAGGCTAGGAAGGAGATAAAAGTCCTTAGAAGACACACCAAGAATTTGTCTTTTCATCATGGAAGTTATAGAGAGACATTATAGAATAATGAAGGCTATGGTTTTTCCAGTAGTCATGTATGGATGTGAGAGTTGGACTGTGAAGAAGGCTGAGTGCCGAAGAATTGATGCTTTTGAACTGTGGTGTTGGAGAAGACTCTTGAGGGTCCCTTGGAGTGCAAGGAGATCCAACTAGTCCATTCTGAAGGAGATCAGCCCTGGGATTTCTTTGGAAGGAATGATGCTAAAGCTGAAACTCCAGTACTTTGGCCACCTCATGTGAAGAGTTGACTCATTGGAAAAGACTCTGATGCTGGGAGGGATTGGGGGCAGGAGGAGAAGGGGACGACTGAGGATGAGATGGCTGGATGGCATCACTGACTCGATGGACGTGAGTCTGAGTGAACTCCGGGAGTTGGTGATGGACAGGGAGGCCTGGCGTGCTGCGATTCATGGGGTCGCAAAGAGTTGGACACGACTGAACTGAACTGAACTGACAGAAATGGGTTTTCATTTCAGATGTATGTCTAGTAGCTGTGTGAAAAGTAATCTTAAAAGTAAGAAGCTCCTGTTATTAGCATGTGTTAGAGATAACAAAGACCTCATCAAGAGTAATGAGAACAGACCTGCCTTCACCTTGAAAAAACAGAAAGGATGCAGGAATGAGATTATCTTTTCAGTTAATGGTCAGGTTGAATTACTGGGAGCATACAGTTGGAAGAAATTGAGAGAGAAAGTATATCAGATTTCTTATTGTTCACTGTATCCTTGCATTTTCAACAGTAGGGGAGAATCTAAATGAGTTACCTGGGCAGTGGTTTTTAAACTGTAATATTCATACACATCACCTGGAGATCATATTAATACACCAGTTTTTACTCAGTTGATCTGGGGAGGGATCCACTTTCCTAAGAAGACTCCAAATGATGCTAGTCTTTTGCTCTTTGATCACAGTTTGAGTAACAAGATCACAGACTATTTTAGGATGCCCTCATCTGCTCTTAATCAGATCTACATGAAGAATTACAAACAAATAAGTGCATATTTGAGGTGCCTCTGAGCTTATCCATGCTCTATGTACTTATATCCAAAAATGATCTGTCAGAGTACGTACATAGCTGAAGCAAAGCAAATTCCTGACAGTGTGGTTTATATCAGGAGCCTGTATTTATCAAAATTCCAGAACCCAGAATGGCTCTGAGGCATTGCAATGTACACAGATGAGCTGTTATAGGTTGAACTGACAATAACAAAACTTTTTAAAACATTTCCTGCAAGATCATGAAATGAAGTTTTCCTCTGGTCATCTCATTGCTTAAATGAATTTACAGAACTTTTTCAGGTCAAAATGCATATATACAAACATCTTCTATATACAAACTCATTAAATGTTAGACCTAAAACTGGAGAGATCTTATCATGTAATCTCATCAATATGGTACACAGAACACAGAAATTGCTTTTTAAAAAAGACCCTCATTTTTCAGGTTAATTTTTTTTTTACAAGGAAGGAAATTATGTTAGCTCTCCTGAGCTGTTATTTTTCAATACTATATTCTTTTCTTTGTTCTTTGGGTTAAATGCTTCTTGGTTTCACTACTGACTTTTGGAGTCAAAGAGGTTAATTAGGTTGAATTGGTTTTACTAAAATACTATTGGGATGTCTAGTTTAGATTTTTGTTTCTTTTTTTGTATTTAAATCTTTTCTGTCATTAAATTCCCCAAGATATATTTAAAGAGGAACATCTATATCAATTCCAAAAACTAAGATTTCAAGTACTTACAGCAAAATACATTTCAGTTAAGGCAAAATTGGGAAATGGTTGGATGATTCAACACCAGAAAAGGAAGATCAACTCTCAAGATTAATATAAATGACCCAAGAGAATTCAAGCCTTTGGCAGTGTGAAATATACCCAAGTTCATCTAAGGTGTCAGTTGATGAAAAGGAATCAGTTCAGTTCAGTCGCTCAGTCGTATCCGACTCTTTGCGACCCCGTGGACTGTAACCTATAGTAGGCTTCTCCATCCGTGGGATTCTCCAGGCAAGAATACTGGAGTGGATTGCCATTTCCTTCTCCAGGGGATCTTCCCGACCCAGGGATCGAACCCGGGTCTCCCGCATTAGAGGCAGACGCTTTAACCTCTGAGCCACCAGGGAAGCCCGATGAAAAGGAATAACTTAACCCAAAAGCATTTTAAGATGCATACCCCCCAAAAAGTAAAATCAGTTCAGGGAGGTCCCTGGTACCCCAGTAGCTGTGATTCAGCACTCCCAATGCAGGGATCCCAGGTTTGACCCTTGTTAGGGAACAAGATTACACATGCCACAACTAGGAGTTTGCATGCTGCAACTAAAGATTCTGCATGCCTCCTTTGTCAAAAATAAGATACCCATAGGGACGTGGGTTTGTCTCTGGGCTATCTTGTTCCATTGGTCTATATTTCTGTTTTTGTGCCAGTACCATACTGTCTTGATGACTGTAGCTTTGTAGTATAATCTGTAATCAGGAAGGTTGATTCCCCCAGCTCCATTCTTCTTTCTCAATACTGCTTTGACTATTTGTGGTCTTTTGTGTTTCCATATGAACTGTGAAAAAATTTTCCCTAGTTTTATGAAAACTGCTACTGGCAATTTGATAGGGATGTCACTGAATCTGTAGATTGCATTTGGTAGTATAGTCATTTTCACAATATTGATTTTTCCTATCCAGGAACATGGAATATCTCTCCATCTGTTTATGTCATCTTTCATTTCTTTCATCAGTGTCTTACAATTTTCTTTATATAGTTATTTTGTCTTCTTAGATAGGATTATTCCTAGATATTTTATTCTTTTTATTGCAATGGTGAATGGGATTGATTTCTTAATTTCTTTCTGATTTTTCATTTTTAGTATATAGGAATGAAAGTGATTTCTGTGTATTGATTTTGTATCCTGCGACTTTGCTAAATTCACTGATTAGCTCTAGTAATTTTCTGATAGTATCCTTAGGGTTTTCTATGTCTAGTATCATGTCATTTGCAAACAGTGAGAGCTTTACTACTTTTCTGATCTGGATTCCTTTTATTTCTTTTTCTTCTCTGATTGCTGTAGCTAGGACTTCCAAAACTATGTTGCATAATAGTTGTGAGAGTGCACACCCTTGTCTTGATCCTGATCTTAGGGGGAATTCTTTCCATTTTTCACCACTGAAAATAATGTTTGCTGTGGGATTATCATGTATGGTCTTTACTGTGTTGAGGTAGTTTCCTTCTATGCCCATGGATTGAAGAGCTTTAATCATAAATGGTCCAACCAGTCCATTCTAAAGGAGATCAGCCCTGGGATTTCTTTGGAAGGAATGATGCTAAAGCTGAAACTCCAGTACTTTGGCCACCTCATGCAAAGAGTTGACTCATTGGAAAAGACTCTGATGCTGGGAGGGATTGGGGGCAGGAGGAGAAGGGGATGACAGAGGATGAGATCGCTGGATGGCACCACTGACTCAATGGACAAAAGTCTGAGTGAACTCCAGGAGTTGGTGATGGACAGGGAGGCCTGGCATGCTGTGATTCATGGGGTCACAAAGAGTCAGACACGACTGAGTGACTGAACTGAACTGAATCATAAATGGGTGCTTAATTTTGTTAAAGGCTTTTTCTGCATATATTGAGATTATCATATGGACTTATCTTTCAATTTATTAATATGGTGTAGCACATTTATTGATTTGCATATATTGAAGAATCTTTGCATCCTTGGAATAAATACAACTTGATCATGGTGTATGAGCTTTTTAATGTATTGTTGAATTCTGCTTACTAAATTTTGTTGAGGATTTTGCATCTATGTTCATCAGTGATATTGGCCTGTAGTTTTCTTTTTTATGTGTTGTCTTTGCCTGGTTTTGTTATCAGGGTGATGGTGGCCTCGTAGAATGAGTTTGGAAGAGTTCCTTCCTCTGCAACTTTTAGTATGAGTTTTAGAAGCATGGGTATTAACTCTTCTCTAAATATTTGATAGAATTCACCTGTGAAGCCATCTGATACTGGGCTTTTGTGTTTTGGAAGATTTTTGATCACAGCTTCAATTGCAGTGCTTTTAATTGAGTTGTTCATAATTTCTATTTCTTCCTCATTCAGTCTTGGAAGATTGAACTTTTCTAAGAATCTGTCCATGTACAATGGGTCAAAGATAGCCTCTTCAATAAGTGGTGCTGGGAACGCTGGACAGCTACATGTATAAGAATTAAATTAGAACATTTCCAACACCACACACAAAGATAAACACAAAATGGATTAAAGACCTAAATGTAAGAACAGAAGCTACAAAACTCCCAGAGGAAAACATAGGCAGAACACATGCTGACATAAATCAAAGCAAGATCCTCTATGACCCACCTCCTAGAGTAATGGAAATAAAAACAAAAGTAAACAAGTGGGGCATAATTAAGCTAAAAGCTTTTGCACAGCAAAGAAAATTATTAACAAGGTGAAAAGACAACTCTCAGAATGGGAGAAAATAATAGCAAATGAAACAACTGTCAAAGGATTAATTTCCAAAATATACAAGCAGCTCATACAACTCATTACTAGAAAAACAAACACTCAACCAAAAAGTGGAAAAAAGATCTAAACGGACACTTCTCCAAAAAAAGACATACAGATGGCTAACAAGTAAATGAAAAGACACTCAACATTGCTTGTTATACTGTTCATGGGGTTCTCAAGGCAAGAATACTGAAGTGGCTTGCCATTCCCTTCTCCATCTGGTCCCATCACTTCATGGGAAATAGATGGGGAAACAGTGGAAACAGTGTCAGACTTTATTTTTTTAGGCTCCAAAATCACTGCAGATGGTGACTGCAGCCATGAAATTAGAAGACGCTTACTCCTTGGAAGAAAAGTTATGTCCAACCTAGATAGCATTTTCAAAAGCAGAGACATTACTTTGCCGACTAAGGTCCGTCTAGTCAAGGCTATGGTTTTTCCTGTGGTCATGTATGGATGTGAGAGTTGGACTGTGAAGAAGGCTGAACACTGGTCAGCATGGCCATCATCAAAAAGTTCTACAAACAATAGATGCTGGAAAGGGTGTGGAGAAAAGGGAACTCTCTTGCATTGTTGGTGGGAATGTAAGTTGATACAGCCACTATAAAAGACAGTATGGAGATTACTGAAAAAAACTAGGAATAAAACCACCATATGACCCAGCAATCCAACTCCTAGGCATATACCCTGAGGAAACCAAAATTGAAAAAGACATATGTACCCCAATATTCATTGCAGCACTGTTTACAATAGCTAGAACATGGAAGCAACTTAGATGTCCATTGACAGATGAATGGATAAAGAAGTTGTGGTACATATACATAACAGAATATTACTCAGCCATAAAAAGGAACACATTTGAGTCAGTTGTAATGAGATGGATGAACCTAGAACCTATTATACAGAGTGAAGTTAGTCAGAAAAGGAAAGATAAATACCATATACTAGCACATACATATGTAATCTAGAAAAGTGGTACTGATGAATTTATTTGTAAGGCAGCAATAGATAAACAGACATAGAGAACAGACTTTTGGATATGGGGAGAGGGAAGGAGAGGCTGAGATGTATGGAGAGAGTAATGTAGAAACTCATGTTACCATATGTAAAATATATAGCCAATGGGAATTTGCTGTATGTCTCAGGAAACTCAAACAGGAGCTCTATATCAACCTAGAGGGGTAGGATGGGGAGGGAGAAGGGAGGGAGGTTCTAGAAGGAGGGACCATATTTACAACTATGGCTGATTTATGTTGATGTTTGACAGAAGACAACAAAATGCTGTAAATTATTATCCTTCAATAAAAAAATTTAAAAAGATCCCATGTGCCTCAACCAAGACCTAGTGTAGCCAAATAAAAAGAAAATAATAAATATTAAAAGCCGTTTACAATGAATAAGAGAAATAAGAGGAACTTACTCATAACTCATATTTGACATCCACAGAATCCCATGTACACTTTATTCCTGACTTTTAAGAGACAGGGACTTCAGTTTCAAGATGGCAGGCTGAGTACAAGCATCAAATCTTCCTACCATGAAATACTCACATATACACACATACACACACCACACACACAATATGCTTAAAAATCAAACAAACAAAAAGAACTGTTATTGGGTCATAAATTACAAGTAATCTTCCTAAAAGAACAGAAATAGCAGATAAAACTTCATCTAAGAAACTCACAGAAAATCTCTGTCACAGAAGATAGGGCCAAGAGACTCAGGACTATGAACGTCAGATGACTCAGGAAAGCTGAAAACAGGAAGAGATGCAGAGTCAACCAACAGCATAGTTAGTTACTGTAATTGGAGTTATTTTGTAGTTCCCACCATTTCCAGGTAACAGTCAAGTGGGAATTGCAGTGCAATTCTACATATTAAAACCCATGTGATACAGTTACAGCAACACAAATATACTATCTTAAATGCACTCATTAAAACACAAGGAACGTTGAAAGTAAATAAATGACTTTTTTAACTGTAAAGAACTATGATAAGCTATGGCAAATCAAGAACTATAACAAAACAGTATATTAAAAAGCAGAGACCTTACTTTATCTACAAAGGTCCGTCTAGTCAAAGCTATGGTATGGTTTTTCCAGTCGTCATGTATGGATGGTGAGTTGGACCATCCATACATGACAACATAAAGAAAGCTGAGCACTGAAGAATTGATGCTTTTGAACTGTGATATTGGAGAAGACTTTTGCAAGTCCCTTGAACAGCAAGGAGATCAAACCAGTCAATCCTAAAGGAGATCAACCTTAAATATTCATCAGATGGACTGATGCTGAAACTGAAGCTCCAATACTTTGGCAAGCTAATGTAAAGAACTGACTCATTGAAAAGACCCTGATGCTGGGAAAGATTGAAGGCAGGAGGAGAAGGGGACGACAGAGGATGACATGGTTGGATGGCATCATCGACTCAATGGACATGAGTTTAAGCAAGCTCTGGGAGTTAGTGATGGACAGGAAGGCCTGGCGTGTTGCAATCCATGGGGTCACAAAGAGCTGGACATGATTGAGCAACTGAACTGAACTGAAACGAACAAAGATAATGTATTTACTCTACTAGATATTAAAATATACTATAAATCTTAAGTTTTTGAAACATTGTAGTATTGGAACAACAGAAGACAAATATATTGTGGAAACAGAATAGCCATAAAACACATACAGGCATTAACAAAAGGATTAACACATTAGATTATACAAGTAGAACTCCAACATGTTTAAAAGTACCATAAAGATAAGTGACTGAGAAGAAACTTCAATATTAATATTCCTTACATATATTAGAAATTATTACACATACAAACAACCCAATAGGAAAAAAAAAAGGAAAGGATATAGACAGGCAATTCCAAATGAAGAAAATACAAATGTCTTCCAAACATGCTAAACATATGAAAAGTGCTTAATCAGAGAAGAAATCTGCAAATGAAAAATAAAATAATGAGATATAATTTTTCCTAATAAGGAAAAGTTTAGCTAAAGTTTGAAGGTTTGACAGTTTTAAGTTCGGGTAACGTAGGAGGGAGAGCTTTTAAACCATTATGGAGATAATACTGTTGTGTCTATTAAGTTTAAGTATACTTTCTTTAGACTATACAATTGTAATATTTATTGAGAAGCTTAGAGAAAGTGCTGCAAGTGCAAAGAGTCACATTCAAAATAGGCTCATAACAGCATTGTTTTGAAAGCAAAAGTTTAGAGGAAATCTAAAGTCAAAAACCAGAGAAATGTTTAACTGTGGCATTTAAAAAACAATAAATACTACACTACAGATATTAACATATTAACAGGGAAGTGTCCCTAAGATTCCATAGTACTGAGGCAAATGAAGTAACAGAAAAATAAGTACAGTGAGCTCTTTTCTCTCTGTGTATATATACATATATATGCTTATTATATATATACTTGCATGTTATCTGTATGTATATGGATGCATATATGTATATGCATGTATTTATTTATAGTGTATACATGTTTTATATAATTTTAAGTTTAACTGACATTATATAATTATATTTTGTGATGCTAACTATATATTAAATAAGCTTAATATATTATATGTTATTATCCATATATAATATTTTATATGAATATATATAAATATACATAAATTTTAAGAAGAAAATTAACTGATAATAGAACATAGGATCTCTTAAACAGTAATTCTTGTGGCTACAATTTAGAATACCTGGGAAGATAGTGCCATAAATCAGCAAAGAAAGCTTTAGTTTATTTATCTTTTCTTATACTTTTTTAGAAAATGTTATAAAATGTATAATTACCTTGATAATTCTTAGTATCTCAATGCTGAAGGGATTGGTGGCCTTAGAATATGCAGCATAATTCTTTAGTACTTACACTATTTATTTTGCATGGGCTTAATTACATGTCATAAATATGGACCATCTGATTAGAAAAATCTTAGAGAAGTTTATTGGCCGATGGAGTCACCTCGTCTCCCATGTTTTGTTATCTGCCCTCCACCTCCAACATATACTCCTTTTTGCCCTGAACCACACTCAACCCCAAGTGAATACTGCGTAAATGCAACGTCCTTTTACCCTATATCTACTAATTCATTAATATAATTCCAGGACTTTCTCATAAGCAACAATATAGCAGAAAATAAAAGGTTAAAATAATGTTGTCAGCACCAGGAAGAGGCAATTTGCTACTAAGGCTTTTCACTTTGACTCAAGAGAGCTGATCTCCATTACTATTAAAAACAGGCTATGACCAGATTCACTGGTGACCTATGTCAATGAATTTTCTAAAAAATCCTAAATATAGTACAATTTCAAAAATATACATACCTATCACCATTTCATCCTTAAACTTTCTTTGCAGAGATGCTACAATTAAACACAGTGTTTGGAGGTATGCCCGATAACACAGATGGGCTAATTTGCTGGTTTGTCAAAACCATCATGACTTGTCATTTCCCCTAGCTACGAAATAGGAGAATAAGAATTACCTTAGATTTCTTATTAATTAACATTAGAGTTCTATAAAATGATTAATATGTTACTGAAAGATACATTGGTGGCTATATATAATGAGTTGATAAAGGTCTAACTATGGATCTCCTGCATTGTAGGCAGATTCTTTACCAACTAAGACACCAGGGAAGCCTAAGTATTAAGCCAAAGGCAAAAAGCCAAAAAATGAATAAATTTGATTATATAAAAAATCAAATATTTCTGTAACAAAAATATTTTCTAAAAAATATTTATTTATTTTTAGCCATTATTTTTGCCACCATTCTTCAATAAAAGGAACTCAGAGAAGTAGCTGATTCTACTGCTGGAGTCAAGAGTAATACAAGATGAGCCTGGAGCATCTTGTACCAGCTAACAGGGAAGAGCTTAAAAAGGGGTGGCAGGGAGCAGGAGAAGTGGAGCTATATGGAAAGATCAAAGAAGTTAACTGTAATGTTCCTAATGGCTAATCTGGAATAATTTGAACAATTATTGAATAAACTATTGAATAACAAATAACCATATCACTGGTTTATAGCTGAAAGGGTACAATAAGTATGCATGAATCTACTGGCACAAATAAATTATTGAATAAATACATAGAAAGTAAAGGGATAAGCCCTCCTTACAGAAGAACTGAAATTAATAACTGCAGAAGAAATGAAGAAAGTATAATCGAAAATCACCATTAGACTCCCACTGCATAGTGAGACTCACCAATGAATGCTAAAAATTAGTAGGCTAAACTTTTGGATAATTTTCATGGCTTCAAAGTATCTTTCCCAAAGTACATTAATTATTGTGATCATTCTAACATATCCCCACAAAATCTTTGATATCTTTCCTTCTGTTCCTCCTTGATGGTGAAGCTTAATCCCCTTCTTCTTGAGTGTGAGCTCCACTTAGTGATTCCCTTTTAAGAAACAGAATGCTGAAAAGGAAAAATTATAACTTTGTAATGGAAAATCGTATCAATCATGATCTAATCAAAGTCAACACCACCAGTATTAAGCTGTGTTGTAAAATAAATGGGTCCTGAAAGTTAGAAATCTGAGTCTTAATCTACCTGCAATGTGAACTAAGAAGAGCTAGGAGAAACTGCAGTCATCTGTATGAAAAATTATTAACTTCGAGCAAGAAATTTAGCCTCTCTCTGAGAGGCTGTAAAACACAAATAATGTTGTTTTTTGTTACCAGAAGTTTTGTATGAATAAAAGTTAGTATAGCATTAGGTATAAGAGTGATCAAATAGTTTAGAAAAGCATTTAATATGCACTTTCTAAAAAAACAACACCACCACTCAAGTGAGGTACCTATCTGAAGTTCATATGCGTGTGTGTGTACAACATAAGGAATGGCTAAAGAAAATATTAATACTATACTGTCTCATGGCCTCTCCGGTTACATAGTTTCAAGATCTTATATAGGTAAAATTTCTCTCATATATTAGTTCAATGAAGATATATAACAATATGCCTCTAGATTAAAAAATAGATGTAATTCTTATTTCTCCATTAAAAAATTGACATTTATTCTGTGTGGTTATCCACTGTGTTTTGTAATTTTGGATCCAGCCACATTCTGATAAATTACCACAGGCAAGTCAAAGCCATCCTTGAGAAGAATATAATTCTATTGCCACAAACTTTCCTTCCGTTTAGACCATTTTGCTAATATTATTTCTTCTCTTTGATCTAAATTTATCCTCCCTCTTTCTAGGAATACATCTTTATGATTTTATCTTTGTATTTTATTATTACTTTAATTGGCTTGTCCAACTTGGCAAAATCTCTTCTATTATAAAGAAGATTTTCCTTGGATCAGTTTTACCATATGAGCCACAGAAGACAACATTTGCTGTTAGCCACAAGCCAAATGTAGAGATCCTAAAATACACCATAAAATGTGCATATTCAAATATGCTGATATTAAGACAAAGAAAGCTGAAGTATAAAGGAAAGCATATAGAGTCAAATAAGCAATCAAAATAATCAATAATAATTCTACCAAAGAAAACCTTTGAATCCTTTTGCTGCTAATTCTCTACTAAACAGTCTTTGCTATTGTTTTCCGTTAAACATCCATTTACAACAAAATAATGTGAAAACAAAAGACTAAATATTCATCCTTTCAGATAAGACTATCTACCTGGGTGCCTATAACATAGTAACATTTAAGTCCAGAAAGAAACTGTTAATGGAATAGGACCTTTTTATTCTACCTAAAAAGTATGTGAGGTTCTGAATATGTTTAGGAAAAGTACTAGAAACAAATTATCATAATTCTACATACTGAAAATCAGTGAACAGGTGTGTGAGTTCCACCTTTGATGAAAATAACTAGAAAATAATTTCTTCATTTAACTGATAATTTACCAGTAGAATTTTAAAATCTTAGCAGTCTTTGGTTTTAAGGAAATGAAGCAGAATTGCAGAGAATGATTTAAGGAAACACAGACAGTAAACTTTCTCATACTGTTTCGATTACACAGTCATAGAAGTATAATTTATGAAGATAATGATTTTTCAGGCTTTTCCGCTGTAATCCCTTCTCCTCTCTTTCTCCAGTAAGACAATCAACTCCTTCTTGGAGAAGCTTGTGTACAGTAGCTCAATGAAGATATTATGCTTGTTTTGTCTGTCAGGGTTAGAAAATAGAAAGAAGGAAAGGAAGAAATAATATGAGAGAACTGAGGAAGAATAGAATTAGATGGAGAGAAACATACATATCTTCTTAGTCCATCAGGGACAGTGTTAGAACTATCAGGACCAAAGGAGGAGATGGCTATATGAGGAATCCAGGTAAGCCAGACTCTAGTCTCAGAGCTCTGGATTTCTGGAAAGCTACCCAGGCCAGTGTAGAGTTGCTGGATTGTGTAGGACCACAAAGGCTTAGAGATCTTTTCAGTAGCATGAGCTCTATGTGAAGGAACTCACATAGAGTGAACTTATTTATTAGTAATCATACCACCCTCCATGAATTCTTAAGCTATCTGAACACATGAGACTGCCTCAACCCCCACCCCTGATTAATAAAGGACTATGATATCACTGAACCACTTTGATTTGGCAAATAAGATTCATGTCCCATGTTTTTACAACAAATGAAGTTTCTAGTTTTTTTTTTTTTTTCATATTTCTTATTCTTCATTGATTGGTGTATAAACACCTCAGGGAAGGGAAGGGAAAGTCGCTCAGTCGTGTCCGACTCTTTGCGACCCTGTGGACTGCAGCCTACCAGGCTTCTCAGTCCCTGGGATTTTCCAGGCAAGAGTACTGGAGTGGGTTGCCATTTCCTTCTCCAAAACACCTCAGGAGTCCTACTGTTTCTCGACATAGACAATATTCCAGGCCAGAATACTGGAGTGGGTAGCCTTTCCCTTCTGCAGGGGATCTTCCCAACCCAGGGATTTAACCCAGGTCTCCCATATTGCAGGCAGATTCTTTACCAGCTGAGCCACAAGGGAAGTCTAAGAATACTGGAATGGGTAGCCTATCCCCTCTCCAGCAGATCTTCCCAACCCAGGAATCGAACTGGGGTCTCCTGCATTGAAGGTGGATTCTTTACCAATCTCTGAGCTATCAGGGAAGCCCGGACACAGACTATTGAATGTATTTTAATGGAAGCTGACAATCATAGGCCAGTGTATGTCTACAGTACATGTACTGGTGGGCTACAATACATGGGGATTGCAAAGAGCTGGAAATGACTGAGTGACTGAGCATGAATGTCTTTGCAATGGTGCTTTCCCATCCATCCCATCCATTTTAATGTTAGTGTTGTATCTACAAAGGACTCCTTCTTTGTGCTGGTACATCCTGATTTAAGAAACCAAATTATTTTTTTGTAACATTAATAGCATTGCTACTTTCAAGAAAAAAATCTCAGTAGAGGATCTAGAATAGATACACAAAAGACAAAGAGAAGGGAATCAAAGCATACAACTATGAAACATCATCAGTTTAAACATATATACACACACGTACTAAAACAACAAAAGAGAAAAAAGAACAAGGAAACTACAAAACAGCCAGAAAACAGTAAGATGGCATTAGTAAGTCCTTACCTATCAATAAGCTTCCTTCCCCTGGTTCATGGTCCCTTCTCTCTTTTTGAAGTCAGCAGCATATCATCTCCAAATGTCTCTTCCAGTCTTTCACCTCTGCTTCTATTTTTCGTTTTCTTAAGATTCTACTTCTGTCACCACATTGCCTTTTCTAACTTGGACTTCCCAATCTCCCTCTCACAAAGACTCTGGAAATGATATTAGGTCCACCTGAGTAAATCAGGATAGTCCCATTTCAATCACATCCGCAAAGTTATTTCAGCCATATAAGGGCAGGAGGAGACAGGGGCAATGGAGAATGAGATGGTGGATGGCACCACTGACTCAATGGACATGAGTTTGATCAGACCAAGGGAGATGGTGGGGGCCAGGGAAGGCTGGCTTGCTGTAGTCCATGGGGTTGCAAAGAGCCAGACATGACTTAGCAACTGAGCAACAACAAATTCACAGGGTTCAGGGGTGAGAATGTGGACATCTTTGGGGGTGGAGAATGGACATAATTTGGCCCACCACAGCATACTTAGGCCCACTATCAGCCTAAGTCCCTGAATGCTCATACAGTACAGAGCCACGTACCAATCTAAAAACACTTATCCCTGTACTGTTACTAAAAGGCAAATTTCTTTGTGGTCACTTTGTCCTGATTGACCACCATCAATCTAACCTCCTCTAATACATCCATCTTGAAGTTCGGTATATGTGTCAAAGAATATTTAGAACTGTTAATGGAATTAACCACAGCAATTCATAATATGTTATTTCTTATGTATAAGCCATTATTCTATAATATAGTATGTACTCTGTGGGAGTTTGTACCTATTTCTCTCTTGATTTTCTAATTTTTTATGATGAGAATTTTTTTTTTTTTTAAGAAAGTTAACTTTGAAATTAAATGTAAAGTGAGGCTGTGATCCTGTGTGTCAGGATTGATGATCCTGACCCTTGGGTTCCAGATGGATCATTATAAAAAAAAAAAATCCTGCCAGTTATTCTCTAATTTCCTACTGTGCACTCCATCTGTTAGCCTACTTGCTCTGGTTAGGGGCTGCTTATCTGGCTTATTCTTCACTACTCCAGAGACAAAACTCAACTGACATATACACAAATTATGTGTAAGTGTATGTATTTAGAATGTACATTAGAAGAATTCAAGGACAGAATATAAACAAGTGAAATAAGACATTATTGAAATCTAGCTTACCAAGTTTAGGGAACATTAGAAAAACACAGCCAGACTAACCAACCAGTCCTAAGTTTTGGAGGCACACATTATATGAACTTTAGCTTGAAATCTACTGATTTTATAATAAAAGCTCTTACAAGCTTGCAGTCAAAAAAGACTAGAAATGGTATCTGGAGTTACTAAGCTAGTTCCAAAAAGTCAATCAGATGTGTGCTTAAAACTATCTAATTTGGTGTGCCAACTCAATGTTTCATTCAAAATTATGAGTTATATTATGAAATCATTGTTTCAAGAGTTTAAAGTCAATTTCAAAAGTTTATATGTCCTCAATTTTACTGACAAGGAAAAGTATTAGGATGATAAAACAAAAAAAAACTTTTGTGATAGATAATGACAGTTTGAATTTCTGCATGCTGCAAATTACCTGGCACATAAGAAGTTCTCCATTAATAAATGCAGAACTAGTAATCTTAACTAGAAATTATTTAGTCAAATCCATGACGTTGACTATGACAATGAATAAATCATAGGGTAGCAAATTAAAGAGTGACATTTAATCACACTCTTTACCATTTTTTTAGCAATGTCTACAGGGTTCTGGATCCACTTTATGTTCTGCTGTTTCATGTCAGATATGTGGTTGAAATACAGATGGCAATAATTAGAACATCTAGAATATAAACACAATTCAAAAGCAGAATTTGTGTATTCTGATGTTACCATTCCAGAATATGTTTTCTTTTTAAGGGCTATACAAAAATAGTACCCATAGGACTGTAGTGGTTTTTGTTTTTTCCCCTCATGCTAAAACATGCCTCCTCCAGTGTCAGTCTTCAGCTCATCCATCCTTGGTGAGTCAATTAAAATTTTTTTTAAAAAATTCTATTTTATTGAAGAAGGGAAATCCTTGGGTATAAAATATGTTCAGAAAAGAAATCTTTTTGTATAAAATATTATCAGACTCAGAGTGATGGGTATAATGGGGATACAAAGAGTAGCTAAGTTTTGTGCACTACTGGAATCCAGCAGTGACATTTGCAAGAGGCACAGGTAAATGAGGGGAGGAGAAGACAATAAGGAAGATTAAATGATTGACTGGGAACTAATATATTGGTTAAGGTCCAACAATCTCCATTTGAACTCCACAGGACTACAAGCAGAGAGCTCTTTTCACCCTAGATTCTTTGTTTTGCTACCTAAGTAAAAATGTTGCCATTAAGTACATAACTTTGGCACATAGAGGATATGTTAGGAGGCAATAACTTTACCAATAATTTCAGTGACTTCTTAGAGAATACTAGCAGCATCAGCAGTAATCAGTGGGCCACAGGTAGGTGACTTTGTGTGCAACTAGTGTGGAGGAATGTGGTTGGTTCTATGATAATAGAAATATTTTTCATGAACCCAAAAGAGAGATGCCTAAAGACATACAGAAATAGCAGAATCTAAGGTATACTTTCCATCAAAAATATGCACTGTCATACAGAGTGAAGTCAGAGAAAAGCAAATATTGTATATTAATGCATATATATGAAATAGAAAAATGGCACTGGTGAACCTATTTGCAGGACAGGAATAGACACAGACACAGAGAACAGAATTGTGGACACATTGGAGGAAGAAGTGGATGGGACAGAGAGAGAACTGAAACACGGATATTACCATACGTGAAATAGACAGCTAATGGGAAGTTGCTGTATGACACAGGAAGCTCAATCTCATGCTCCAAGACAACCTAGAGGAAAAGGATGGGGTGGGGAAAGGATGGGGTGGGGGTGAGAGGGAGGGTCAAGAGGAAGGGAACATATGCATACTTACAGCTGATTCACACTGTTGTATGGCAGAAATCAACACAACATTATAAAGCAATCATACTCCAATTAAAAATAAATCTTAAAAAAGAATATTAAAAAATAGACATTGAGGTAAGAATTGGTGACACACTGGTAAATATAAAATTAAGTTTGGAGACCAGGGATTTAACAGGAGACCAATCTGGAAACTCTAAGGGAAAATGATCTTTGTTAAGGATTTTTCATATTGTGGCTTGAGAAAGAAAATAAATAACAGAAAATGGGAAATACTTTGACATTTACTGATGGTAATACTCTGCTTAAAAAAAAAAAGATTGGAAAAGATAAAGTACTAAAATACACAGAACTTTGGAACATATCTTATTTAAATATTATCAGAAAACTTCAAATTGACAAAAATGTAGAAAATAAGAGGCAAAACAATTAAAATGTTCTTAATCCTCAGGTAAGTTTCAGTCAAGCAAATGGATTTATACTTTTGGAATCCTTCTATGGATTCACTTCTGTGATTCCAGCATGTAATGCAGGAAATTAAGGATTTGGACACACAAAAAAATGTCATTTTCTTTGAAGTATAGCAGGAACTGCTTTCTCTGCTAGAAATTCTTTATTTTGAGGACACTCTTTGCACCTTTCTATGGACTAACTGGATTGTCTTGAATCACTCTTCTTTGGTTAGTCTGGATAGGCATGCCAGGCAGTGATAGTTTGTATGGTAGTAAAAGGACAGAATCTCCATGTACTATTGCAATATACAGTCTGAACTTCTGCCATACTATTCATTTAACCTAGCAAAGTATGGAAGTCAGGAGTTTTCACTAAATATTCAACATATTTCCTGAAGACTTCAAACATTTTAAAACATGATATCAAGGCCAAAGAAGATGAAGCTGAATAGTTCTATGATGACCTACCAGAACTTCCAGATCATCCAAAAAGGATGTCCTTTTTATCATAGGGGGTTGGAATACAAAAGTAGGAAGTCAGAATATACATGGAGGAATGGTCAAGTTAGGGCTTAGGGTACAAAATGAAGCAGGGCAAAGATTAACAGAGTTTTGCCAAGAATGCACTGTCATAGCAAACACCATCTTCCAACAATACAAGAGATAACTCTACACGTGGACAGCACCATATGGTCAATACCAAAACCAGACTGATTATACTTTTTGCAGCTGAAAATGGAGAGGATCTATACAGTCAGCAAAAACAAGACTGAAAGCTGACTGTGGCTCAGATCATGAACTCATTGCCAAATTCAGACTTAAAATGAAGAAAATAGGGAAAACCACTAGACATTCAGGTATGACGTAAATCAAATCCTTTACAATTATACAGTGGAAGTGGCAAATAGTTTCAAGGGACTACTTCTGATAGAGTGACTGAAGAAATATGGAAGGAGATTCATAGCATTACACAGGAGGTGGTGATCAAAACCACCCACAAGAAAAAGAAATGGAAAAAGTCAAAATGATTCTCTGAGGAGGCTTTTCAAATAGCTGAAAAAAGAAGAGAAGTGGAAGGCAAAGGAGAAAAGGAAATATACATATTTGAATGCAGACTTCCAAAGAATAGCAAGGAGAGATAAGAAAGCTTTCCCAAGTGATTAATAAAAAGAAATGGAGCAAAACAAGAGAATGGGAAAGACTAGAGCTCTCTTCAAGAAAATTAGAGAAATCAAGGGATATTCATGCAAAGATGGCACAACAAAGGATAGAAATCATATGGACCTAAGAAGAGCAAAAGATATTAAGAAGATGTGGCAAGAATACACAGAAGAACTATACAAAGAGATCTTAATAAACCAGATAACCACGATGATGTGGACACGCACCTAGACCCAGACATCCTGAAGTGTGACATCAAATGGGCCTTAGGAAGCATCACTACAAGCAAAACTAGTGGAGGTGATGGAATTCCAGTTGAGCTATTTCAAATCCTAAATGATGCTGTGGAAGTGCTGCACTCTATATGTCAGCAAATTTGGAAAACTCAGCAGTGGCCACACGACTGGAAAAGGTCAGTTTTCCTTCCAATACCAAAGAAAGGCAATGTCAAAGAATGTTCACACTACTACGCAATTACACTCATCTCACATGCTAGCAAAATCAGTTCAGTTCAGTTGCTCAGTCGTGTCCAACTCTTTGGGAGCCTAAGGACTGCAGCATGCCAGGCCTCCCTGTCCATCATCAATTCCTGGAGTTTACTCAAACTCATGTCTATTGAATCAGTGATGCCATCCAAACATCTCATTCTCTATCGTCCCTTTCTCCTCCCATCCTCACTCTTTCCCAGCATCAGTCTTTTCCAATGAATAAGCTCTTCGCATCAGGTGGCCAAAGTATTGGAGTTTCAGCATCAACATCAGTCCTTTCAATGAATATTCAAGACTGATTTCTTTTAGGATTAACTGATTGGATCTCCTCGCAGTCCAAAGGACTCTCAAGTCTTCTCCAATACAACAGTTCAAAAGCATAAATTCATCAGCATTCAGCTTTCTTTATAGTTCAACTCTCACATCCATACATGACTACTGGAAAAACCACAGCCTTAACCAGATGGACCTCTGTTGGCAAAGTAATGTCTCTGCTTTTTAATATGCTGTCTCGATTGGTAATAACTTTCCTTCCAAGAGTAAGATTTTTAATTTAACATCTGCAGTCATCATCTACAGTGATTTTGGAGCCCTCCAAAATAAAATATGTCACTGTTTCCACTGTTTCCCCATCTATTTGCCATGAAGTAATAGGATCAGATGCCATGACTTAGTTTTCTGTTGTTGAGTTTTAACCCAACTTTTTTACTCTCCTCTTTCACATTCATCAAGAGGCTCTTTAGTTCTTCATCACTTTCTGCCATAAGGGTCATCTGAATATCTGAGGTTATTGGTATTTTTCCTGGCAATCTTGATTCCAGCTTCTGATTCATCCAACACAGCGTTTCTGCATATAAGTTAAATAAGGTGGGTGACAATGTACAGCCATATGTACCCCTTTCCTTATTTGGAACCAGTCTGTTGTTCCATGTCCAGTTCTAACTGTTGTTTCCTGACCTGCACACAGATTTCTCAAGAGGTGGGATAGGTGGCCTGGTATTCCCAACTCATTGAGAATTTTCCACAGTTTCTTGTGATCCACAGAGTCAAAGGCTTTGACATAGTCAATAAAGCAGAAATAGATGATTTTCTGGAGCTCTCTTGCTTTTTCAATTGCAGATGCTGGCAATTTGATCTCTGGTTCCTCTGCGTTTTCTAAAACCAGCTTGAACTTCTGGAAGTTCACAGTTCACATATTGTTGAAGCCTGGCTTGGAGAATTTTGAGCATTACTTTACTAGCGTGTGAGATGAATGCAATTGTGCAGTAGTTTAAGCATTCTTTGCCATTGTCTTTCTTTGGGATTGGAATATAAACTGAGCTTTTCCAGTCCTGTGGCCATTGCTGAGTTTTCCAGATTTGCTGGCATATTGAGTGCAGCACTTTCACAGCATCATCTTTTAGGATTTGAAATAGCTCACCTGGAATTTCATTACCTCCACTAGATTTTTTTTGTAGTGATGTTTCCTAAGGCCTACCTAACTTCACATTCCAGGATGTCTGGCTCTAGGTGAGTGATCGAACCATCGTGATTATCTGGGGCGTGAAAGTCTTTTTTGTACAGTTCTTCTGTGTATTCTTGTCAATTCTTCTTAATTTCTTCTGCTTCTGTTACATCCATACCATTTCTGTCCTTTATTGAGCCCATCTTTGCATCCAACTTTCCCTTGCTATCTCTAATTTTCTTGAAGAGATATCTAGTCTTTCCCATTCTATTGTTTTCCTCAAACAAGTGATTATTTCTTGCTCTGATCACTGAGGAAAGCTTTCTTATCTCTCCTACTGTTCTTTGGAACTCTCCATTTAAATAGGTATATCTTTCCTTTTCTCCTTTGCTTTCACTTCTCTTCATTTCACAGCTATTTGTAAGGCCTCCTCAGACAGCCATTTTGCTTTTTGCATTTTTTTTTTCCCTTTGGGGATGGTCTTGATCCCTGTCTCCTGTACAATGTTATGAATCTCTGTCTATAGTTCTTTAGGCACTCTATCAGATCTAGTCCCTTAAATCTATTTCTCACTTCCACTGTATAATCATAAGGGATTTGATTAAGGTCATACCAGAATGGTCTAGTGGTTTTCCCTACTTTCTTCCATTTAAGTCTGAATTTGGCAATAAGGAGTTCATGATCTGAGCCACAGTCAACTCCTAGTCTTGTTTTTGCTGACTATATAGAGCTTCTCCATCTTTGGCAACAAATATATAATCAATCTGATTTTGGTGTTGACCATCTGGTGATGTCTGTGTGTAGAGTCTTCTCTAGTGTTGTTGGAAGAGAGTGTTTGCTATCGCCACTGCATTCTCCTGGCAAAATTAATTAGCCCTTGCCCTGCTTCATTCTGTACTCCAAGGCCAAATTTGCCTGTTACTCCAAGTGTTTCTTGGCTTCCTACTTTTGCACTGTAATGAAAAGGACATCTTTTGGGGGTTTTAGTTCTAGAAGGTCTTGTGGGTCTTCATAGAACCATTCAACTTCAGCTTCTTCAGCATTACAAGTTGGGGCATAGACTTGGATTACTGTGATATTGAAATGTTTTTCTTGGAAACGAACAGAGATCTTTCTGTCATTTTTGATATTGCATCCAAGTACTGCATTTAGGAACTCTTTTATTGACTATGATGGCTACTCCATTTCTTCTAAGAGATTCTTGTCCACAGTAGTAGATATATTGGTCATCTTAGTCAAATTCACCTAGTCCAGTCCATTTAGTTAGCTGATTCCTAAAATGTCAACGTTCACTCTTGCCATCTCCTGTTTGACCACTTCCAATTTGCCTTGTTTCATGGACCTAATATTCCAGGTTTCTATGCAATATTACTCTTTACAGTATTGGACCTTGCTTTCATCACCAGTTACATCCACAACTGGGTGTTGTTTTTGCTTTGGCTCCATCTCTTCTTTCTTTCTGGATTTATCTCTCCACTGATCTCCAGTAGCATATTGGGCACCTACCGACCTGGGGTGTTCATCTTTCAGTGTCTTATCTTTTTGTCTTTTCATACTGTTCATGGGGGTTTTGTGGTAAGAATATTGAAGTGGTTTGCCATTCCCTTCCCCAGTGGACCACATTCTGTCATAATTCTCCACCATGACCCATCCATCTTGGGTGGCCCTACACAACATGGCTCATAGTTTCATTGAGTTAGATAAGGCTGTGGTCCATGTGATTAGATTGGTTAGTTTTCTGTGACTGTGGTTTTCAGCCTGTCTGCTGAAAGATGCTTATGGAAAATTCCTGATGAGAGAGTGACTGAGGGGGAAACAGTGTTTTGTTCTGATGATGGGGCCATCCTTTGTAAATCTTTAATTCAATTTTCTAATAATGGGTGGACCTGTGTTCCCTCCCTCCTATTTACCTGGGGCCAAACTATAGTTGGAGGTAATGAAGGTAACGGAGATCTGGAAAAGGTCCCATGCATGTTGAGAAGCAACAGTTAAAACCAGACATGGAACAACAGACTGGTTCCAAATTGGGAAAAGAGGACATCAAGGCTGTATATTGTCACCCTGCTCATTTAACTTAAATATACAGTACATTATGCAATATGCCAGACGAGGTGAAGCACGAGCTGGAATCAAGACTGCCAGGAGAAATATCAATAACCTCAGATATGTAGATAACACCATCCTTAGAGCAGAAAGCAAAGAGGAACTGTAGAGCCTTTTGATGAAAGTGAAAAAGGAGAGTGAAAAGCTGGCTTAAAACTCAACATTCAAAAATGGAAGATCATGACATCCAGTCCCATCACTTCATGGCAAATAGATGGGGAAACAGTGGAAACAGTAACAGAATTTATTTTCTTGGGCTCCAAACTCACTGCAGATGGTGACTGCAGACATGAAATTAAAAGACACTTGCTCATTTGAAAAAAAGCTATGACAAGCCTGAACAACATATTAAAAAGAAGAGACATTACTTTGCCAACAATGGTCCATGTAATCAAAGCTATGGTTTTTCCAGTAGTCATATATGGATGTGAGAGTTGGACTATAAAGAAAGCTGAGCACTGAAGAATTGATGCTTTTGAACTGCGGTGTTGGAGAAGACTCTTGAGAATCCCTTGGACTGCAAGGAGATCAAACCAGTCAATCCTAAAGGAAATCAGTCCTGAATATTCATTGGAAGGACTGATGCTGAAGCTGAAATTCTAATACTTTGATCACCTAATGTGAAGAGCTGACACATTATAAAAGACCCTATGTTGGGAAAGACTGAAGGCAGGAGGAGAAGGGAATGGCATAAAATGAGATGGTTGGATGGCATCATTGACTAATGGACATGAGTTTGAGCAAGCTCTGGGAGTTGGTTATGGACAGGGAAGCCTGGAGTGCTGCAGCCTATGGGGTTGCAAAGATTTGGACATGACTGAGGGACTGAATTGAACTGATCACTAATTCATTGCCTCCTGGCCATACATTGTGTTCTTTATTTGCCTTTAAAGTCACTCAGTCGTGTTCAACTCTTTGCAACCCCATGGACTATACAATCCATGGAATTCTCCAGGCCAGAATACTGGAGTGGGTAGGCATTCCCTTCTCCAGGGGATCTTCCCAACCCAGCGACTGAACCCAGGTCTCCTGCATTACAGATAGATTCTTTACCAGCTGAGCCACAAGGGAAACCCAAGAATACTGGAGTGGATAGCCTATCTCTTCTTCAGCGGATCTTCCCTACCCAGGAATCTAACTGGGGTCACCTGCATTACAGGCATATTCTTTACCAACTGAGCTATCAGGGTTATACAGGGTAATTGTTAGGACTCATTTTCATATATACCACTTTTTTAAAGATATAAATTATAAAAATGAGACAAAGCTTATTTTTAGGTCCATGACAAAATATAAGGAAGGTACAGAGATTTCTTTTATATCCCTTGTCTCCACACATGCACAACCACTGCTACTATCAACATCTCACTCCATAATGGTACATCTCTTACAATCACTGGACCTGCTCTGATGCACCATTATCACACAAAGACCATAGCTTACATTAGGTTTCGCTCTTGGTATTTTACATTCCATGAGTTTTGTATATGTATAGTGACATGTATTCACCATTGTATTGGGTTGGCCAAAACGTTTGTTTGGGTTTCTCTGTAACATCTTTTGGAAAATCTGAAAAGACTTTTCAGGCAATCCAATATATTATCCTATAGAATAATTTCCCTGTCCTAAAAATTATTTGTACTTTGCACTTTCATCCCTTCCTCCCTCTATCCTCTGGCAACAGCCAATGTTTTTTACTGTCTCCATATTTTTGTCTTTCCCAGAATGTCATATAGTTGGAATCAGGCAGTATATAACATTTTCAGATTGACCTCTCTCACTTAGTGATATCCACTTAAGCTTTATCCATGATTTTTCATAGCTTATTTCTTTCTTATTCTTCATTGTCTGGATTTATCACAGTTTATCCATTTTCTATTGATGAACATCCTGGTTACTTCCAAGTTTAGGCAATTATGAAAAAAGCTGCTGTAAATATCCACATTCAGGTTTTTATGTGAACATAAGTTTTTAACACCTTTGTGTAAAAACCTAACACAATTGCTAGATAGACAAGACTATGTTTAATTTTGTAAGAAACTGCCAATGTGTCTTCCAAAATAGCTGTATCATTTTGCATTCCCACCAACAGTGAATGAGGGTTCCCATTGCTCCACACTCTCCTTAGCATTTGGTATTGCCAGTGTTCTGGGTTTTAGTGATTCTAATAGACATGCAGTGGCAACACATTGTTTTAATTTGCAATACCCCATTGACAGGTAACATTGAGTATCTTTTTTATATGCTTATTTGTCATCTGTATATCTTCTTTTTTGAGGCATCTATTCAGAACTCTTGTCCATTTATTTTTTTACTGAGTTGTTCATTTCATTATTGTTGCATTTTAAGAATTAATTGTATATTTTGGATAACAGGTCATTATCCAATAATGTGTTTTACAAATATTTTCTACCAATCAATACTTGTCTTCTCATTTTCATGACTCATCCCACTTTTCAATAATCAAGTTTATTTTTGAAATGGAGACAGCAAAACAACAAAAAGTAAAAACAAAACACATCTCCTAGTGTGTTACCTTTCTCATCTTACAGAAATAATGATTTACTGAATTTTTTCGACTATCCCATGCCTGGCATCAAATTCCCCTGCTTCTATAAGGACACTTATAAAACTGCAGTTTCTTTTCATTTTAGGTTACCTTCCATTTTTCCTTTCAGGAAATTTTAGTTTCTCCAAAAAGTGTTCACCAAGAAAAGTATGGTACAAATTTATGTGTTTGCTGTTGAACTGAAGTGAGGCCATGCAGGTGGGCAGAAAGAGCAGACTGTGAATTTAGACAACTGGGGCTCATTCTCAACTAGCAGCAGCATTATTGGGCAAATCACTCATATCTCCACAGCCCTGTTTCTTTATTCAGACTTTCCTGGCGGCTCGGTGTTAAAGAACCAGTCCACCAATGTAGGAGCCGTGGGTTTGATCCCTGGGTTGTGAAGATCCTCTGAAGAAGGAAATGGCAACCCACTCCATTATTCTCACCTGGATAATTCCATGCACAGAAGAAACCTGGTGGGCTGCAGTCCATGGGGTGACAACAGAGTCAGACATGACTTAGTGACTAAACAATTTCCTTATTCAAGTAGGAACTCAGATTACTTTTGTGCCCATTTCAAACTGCACTACATAAATATGTGCCTACCCTAGAAGCTGTAAAATGCCATCCAATTTTAATTATGGGTATTACAAATACATGATAATGTATCCTTAAAAACATTCTCTAGGTCGGCTGTCCTTGCAACATAACCTCTGTCCCCAATATGTAGGATTTCTTCTGTCATGTTTGTTGGCCTGTGACTGGCAAGCAATTACAGTGACTAATTCCATTTTAGGAGAAGATAGTAAAACGTGATATCGTAACTACCCACAGAGCCTCAAAAGTATTTATGTTTCCTCTAATAACCTGGTGTGATGCTGTTAATCTTGACAAAGGCTGCCTGGCAGGTGCTGGGGAGCTGAATCTTCATGTTCTCTCACTGTTTGCTGACTCTTCCACAGGGAAGAATCTAAGCTATTAAAATGCAATGGCCCTGCTCTATTTTTAATTACATTTAGTTTATTAGAGGAACAACCAGATGCATAACAAATACTGGGAACAGCCTTTCCCCCATTACCTCAATAAAGGCCTACAACATTTCATCATTTACCAAATGGGTCATGGGGAGCCATTTCTTCTCTTCTCTTCACCAAGAGAAGTTAAAACACAATTTAAAGGAGTAAGGAAAATAGATCACTTCCAGAGGGACCCAGTTCTTCCTTGACAGCTTCCTCTTTGACCCAGTTAACCTTTTCATTCTAACACTCATCCTCATATCTTTTATTTAAATAAGTAGACACTTTCCAGGTAAGCATTAGGATGGAAAACTCCAAACTTCTTTCTTCCATATCAAGTACAGTCTCTCCATAAAACAAACCATAAACGTGTAGCATATAATATTTCCTTTAGAAGAACTCTGCAGGTTGTAAGGTAGTGATAAATATAATTCTCAGTTCTGAAGAAAATAGGCTGTGTTCCTTGGTTGACCAAATCAATCCAGTTCCTTTCAATACACAGCATTATTAAAGCTGTAATTTCATGCATTATTATGTGCAAATAGAATTTAAGAATGCTTTTCATTTTATGTATAAAGAAAGGTATATACCATAGAAGAAGAAGAATATATTTTCCACATTTATCATAAAGTTGTTTTCCAATCCCATTTGAGAGCTGAGTCTATATTTTGGGCCATTATCATTAATCATCTAGAGCAGCCAGAACATGGCAGGGTGTGAAATGTAGCTTGTCTTTTTTTTTTTTTCCTCTCTTCTATTTTGAGAGTAGGATTGTGTTGTAATTTTCAAACACTGTGTAGGACTATTGCAACACAGAGTTCAGATGCAAACAGGGCAAATGATTATGGAAAGTATAAGAAAACAGACCAAGTAGGAGTGCTTGATTTGAAAGTGTCAATCAAGTCAATCACCTCCCTAAGTTGAGCTACCCTTTAAAATAAGAAAAATAATTATTACTTACGATGAGTTTAATTCTATTTCCAAACTTTAGAAAAAAGTTATTGGATATACTCAGATTTTTGGTTTACTTAAATATGACTGACTCTAAATTTGCAGAAATGTTTTGCTTTTATTTACTTCTCCTCCAATCTGTAAGAATAGAATGACAACAAATGATAGGAAACTGAAGTAAATAGAAATATGTAAAATGATACATTTTTCCTATATTTTAATCAATCAAAATTAATTAATAAATATTTCTTAAGCATCAATTAATACATTCAATGAATGTGTATATAGCACCTACCATGTACAAGTTATTACGTTAGCCACCAGAGATAAAGTAGGGGAGAAAATAGAGTCTCCTTTCCTATGGAGCTTACAGACTTATGGGAAAGAAGCAACAGAAATTAGTCACATTTTGATGAGTGTCACAAAGGATAAATAAAAGGAACTATTGAAATTGTAGAAGGTCGAGTGGGATGGGAAGGAAGAGACTTAAGGAAAGAGTCACCAAGAAAATTATGATTAGAATAAAACTTGGAAAAATAAGTAGATTGCCCATGTGAAGGGACATAGTAGGAAATGGATTCTAGACTAGATTGTGTAGAAAATCTGATGGGATAAAGCACATGGCATCTTGAGTGGCTAAAAGAAGGCAAAGTGTGTAGGGCTCCAGGGTGGATGGCCTTAGGTGAGGATGGAGAGAGAGGTAGGAAGTGATAGATCACACAAGATGCTATGGGTCACGTTAAGTATTGAATATTTGGGACTTGTTAATAACAAAGGAAAGCCATAAAGGACTTTAAGCAGGGTGTGACTAAATTAAACTATAAAGGTTACTTTGACTTCATTATAGGATACAGAGCAAGGCCAGAGTTGTTACATAGATTCCTGCTAATAAAGAACAGCAAGATTCCCCCACTGTACAAGTATCAGGTGACACTAAGCCTTATGCTACCTATATAAAAAGACAGTCGCTTTGACAAGAATGTTCAGTGAAAATAGATAAATGCACAGGATGTAAATACATGAATGAAACTGAAAAATAAGACTAGTGTTTGTTAGAAGAGGGATGAAAGTGGGGGAAGCCAAGAAAAGTCTAGATTTCACACAAGGACCCAAAAGACATTAGATTCTCCATTAGAGCTGTCTCTTATACACATCTCCATGTGTATAAGAGACAGGGGTGACAACAGAGTCAGACATGACTTAGTGACTAAACAATTTCCTTATTCAAGTAGGAACTCAGATTACTTTTGTGCCCATTTCAAACTGCACTACATAAATATGTGCCTACCCTAGAAGCTGTAAAATGCCATCCAATTTTAATTATGGGTATTACAAATACATGATAATGTATCCTTAAAAACATTCTCTAGGTCGGCTGTCCTTGCAACATAACCTCTGTCCCCAATATGTAGGATTTCTTCTGTCATGTTTGTTGGCCTGTGACTGGCAAGCAATTACAGTAACTTTGACTTCATTATAGGATACAGAGCAAGGCCAGAGTTGTTACATAGATTCCTGCTAATAAAGAACAGCAAGATTCCCCCACTGTACAAGTATCAGGTGACACTAAGCCTTATGCTACCTATATAAAAAGACAGTCGCTTTGACAAGAATGTTCAGTGAAAATAGATAAATGCACAGGATGTAAATACATGAATGAAACTGAAAAATAAGACTAGTGTTTGTTAGAAGAGGGATGAAAGTGGGGGAAGCCAAGAAAAGTCTAGATTTCACACAAGGACCCAAAAGACATTAGATTCTCCATTAGAGTATCTAATGGAGGGGGCGGGGGGCGGTGGGGTGGGAAAGAACCAGTTTGTTTGGCCCTGTGGTTAACACAAAAGAAAATAAGACATTTTGTAATCCTTACAAAATTAGTTAAATGTCCTAATCCAAATTCTAAAAACAATTTCCTTCTCCAGGGGATCTTCCCAGCCCAGGGATGGAACCCAGGTCTCCCCTTTGCAGGCAGATTCATTACCAGCTGAGCCACAAGGGAGGTTCTAAAAACAAAATAGAGCCTATTGAAGCAGTAAATGATGCAATACGGATTTTATGGGTAATACAAATCCTGAATGAGTTGATGTGGTCAGAAAAGAGACATTATGGAAATTATGTCACTTGAGCTGTGCTTTGATGAAATGGCTTTAAAACTAAGTGAATGGACAGTGGGTAGATACATAGGCTCCTGTGAAAGAGAAGAAGCTATAAGAATGAGCAGCCTTGGTAGATTTTGGGTGGCCTTGAAAGCCAGAAAGAGAGGCTTGGACTTGGTATACTGTCGATATTATGGACTGATTATAGCAGGGAATTCAAGGTTCATGCTGATGGTAGTAAGTACTAGGCTAGAACTTACTGGCAGAAGATCAGATCAAAGGCAGAGAGAGCAGACAGTATGGCTGTGGCAGAATTTCAGGAATAAATCAACACAGCTCTGGGCCACAGACATGTTAGTGGAAATGGACAAGAAGGATATATTGTGAATTATTTCAAATATACAGTTAAGAATACAGAATTGAGATAATGAGCATCCATGCATCTACTGCTTAGCTTTATCAAAGCTTACTACTAGTTTTTACTTGCTTCTAATTTTTTTAAGCAATTTTCAAAGAACATATGTAACTGACATTCCCTGTTTGCCTTTCTTAAGAGATAACTAGCACTGTAAATTGAGTTTTATCAATTCCATGAATCTATGCTTACTTCATATTTAAATATGCAACAATTTATAACATCATTGTATTGGTTTTTATATTTTATATAAATGACAGAAAATAGTATATACTATCCTGCAACTTTTTCTTTTCACTCACTAACACTTAACAATGCCAACAAATGATATTTGTTCCTTTAAAAGCTGTATAGTTTTGTGCTAAAACTACAACAAAATATTTATATTCTTGATAGGCATTTAGGATGTTTCTCATTTGTATTATTAGAAACAAAACCTCAATATTCTTGCATCTCCTTATGCACATGTTCTTCTATATTTTCTTCTACTTATAAAATTGTTTCTTGATATCAGCAGGGGATTGGTACCAGGACCCCTGTGGACATGGAAATCCATGGATGCAATTCCCTTATGTATAAAATGGCATAATATGTGCATATAACCTACATGTATCCTCCTGTATACTTTAAGTCATCTCCAGATTACTTAGAATACTTGGTACAATATAAAGGCTATGTAAATAGTTGACAAACCATGGCAAATTCAAGTTTTGCTTTTTGGAACTTTCTGGAAAAAATTTTTTTGTAATATCTTCAGTCTGTGGTTGGTTAAATCCTTTGATGCAGATCCTGTGGGTACAGAAGGCTGACTACACCAGGTGAAGTAAAATTTGATGGTTGTATGATAAAAATATCTTCACATGAGCTGTCGGTGATTTATTCTCCAAAACAGTACTTTCTGTTTTCACCTGCTGCTGCTGCTGCTAAGTCGCTTCATTCGTGTACGACTCTGTGCGACGGCAGCCCACCAGACTCCCCCGTCCCTGGGATTCTCCAGGCAGGAACACTGGAGTGGGTTGCTATTTCCTTCTCCAACGCATGAAAGTGAAAAGTAAAAGTGAAATTGCTCAGTCATATCCGACTCCTAGCAGCCCCATGGACTGCAGCCTACCAGGCTCCTCCGTCCATGGGATTTTCCAGGCAAGAGTACTGGAGTGGGGTGCCATTGCCTTCTCCGTCTGTTTTCACCTACTGCATTATATATGTGTTAGTGGATTTCCATATCTGTGTCAAAGCTTTGCCAATTTAATGGACACAAAACGGTTTTTTATTTCTTTTAAAGTCCACTTCCATGATCACAATGGTATTGGCCTGTTTTCCTTACTGGACTTCCTCCTTTGGAAATTGTTTATGTATTTCATGTATTTTGTTGTGTGTTGTGTTCTTATTGATTTCTAGGAATCTTTTATAACTAGTACATTGTTAGTTATTGTGTTGTAAAAACTACTGATTCCAGATTTTTCTTTTAGTCTTTATGGTATCTTTAACAGAGTATGTAAAAATATGTGATCAGATGTATATGTATTTTATTATTTGCACTTTTCTTTATATTTTAACAAATCCTGTCTTAAAGGTCTTAAATTTAGCTATACACATTTAGGATTTTAATCTACTTGAAAATCATGTTGGTATATGGTGTGAGGAAGACACCTGATTTTATTTTTCTATCCCTGTCATCAGAGAAGGCAATGGCAACCCAGTCCAGCACTATCCTTGTCGTATTGTATAAAAGAGCTTATCATTTTCCTCATTGTTTGTAATGCTAACTTTGTTATATATAAAATCATTCTTATATGTATGGATTTCTTTGCAGATCCTTATTTTGTACCATGGGTGTATTTTTGCTATTTCTGCCATTCTAAAGATTATAGTTCTATAGTAAGTTTATGTATCTGGTAGGCCAAGCTCTGCCCATGTTACTCACCAAAATTATTGTGTCTGTTTTGCCTGTTTCTTCTTACATGTGAATTTCATGGATGACATTTCTAATTCTATCTTTAAAAATCTGTTGGCGGCTGCAATTATATTTAAATTAACTTGAAGGAAGCTATTATTTTAGTGTTACTGATATTTTCTAACCCATGCACAGGTGCTGCCTTCTCTATTTATGTACAATTAACCCACAGGTTCCACATCAGTAGATTCAAACAGATCAAAAATATTTGGGTAAAATAATTCTAGAAAGTTCCAAAATGTAAAACTTGAATTTGCTGTACTGGCAACTCTTTATATATCATTTTACATTGTATTAGGTATTCTAAGTAATCTAGAGATGATTTAAAGTGTATGGAAGAATGTGTACAGGTTATATGAAAATGCTATCCTATTTGATATAAAGAAGTTGAGTATTAGTGGATTTTGGTGTCCATGCCAGTCCTAGAATCAATCCTCTATAGTGCCAAGTAATGACTATACGTATTTTATGTCCCTCATTATTATTCTGTAATTTTATCCCCATAGGGTTGAACCTTTTTAGTCACAATTATTCCAGAGAAACATTGATTTTATTGCTGTTCTAAATTGAAGCTTTATCCTTTATATTTTCCAGTTAGCATTGTCTCTGACATATAAGATTTCAGTATATTCAATTTGTGTCTTAAAACCAAAATTCTAAAAGCTAGTTGAAGAACATCAACTCTAATAATTTCAGAGTGTGAAGATTACTTTGAATGTTATATGAAAATAATATTATCTGCAAATACATTTATATCTCTTCTTTTCCAATTCTTTTTCTCTTCACATATGTATTTTATATTTTGAATTTAATAATTTCTATATTTAATAGCTCACTTTCATGTTTATTTTATTGTGGTTACTGATACACTGGACTTATTTCTACTACCTTGCTTTGTGCTTTCTTTTTTCCCATTACCTTTTCTTCTTTCAGATAGGTCAATTTTCAGTATCATTCTTTACTCCATCTGTGGTAGGTGGACTCTAACATGACTCCCAATGATCTTTTGTATTCATGCCTTTATGTAATCACTTCTCCTTGATTCTCTACTAATGAACAGAGTACGGCAGAAGTAATGTATGCCACTTCCAAGAATAGGTTATATTAAAGTCTATGAACTCTGTTTGGAAGTGCTCTTTCATTTGGTGTGTGTGTGTGTGTGTGTGTGTGTGTGTGTGTGGTGGGGGGATGCTCACTTTGGGGAATGTAGCTGCCATGTCATGAGGCAGCCTTGTGGAGAGAAGCAGGGGAATACATTAGAAAGCAGATCTGAGGGCAGTTAAAAGCCATAAGCTTAGAAGCAGGCAAGAATCATCAAAGATGGGAACAAAGGAGTGGAGACTACTGGCACAAAATAATGATCTTTGTGCACATGGACAGGGTAGGAAGGAAAATGATGACAGAATATTTCAGATAGATATGGAAATTATAAAACTCTGAAAATAATGGGAGGTACTAGATGAGCAAGAATGATAAAGGCAATTCATACATGAAAGAAGTTTAAAGATGGGAAAGCAGACAAGATATAGAGATGTAACACAAAGTTTGAGCCTTCAACCAAGAGAAAGTACCTTGTTGCAGAGACAAATAGGAAAGTTATGTGCTATGAGATGCATAATTAAAGAGCTAAATAGCTCTTTAAAACAATGCCTTATACAAAGGCAGAAGACCAGCTGGGATGTCTGCTCAAGTTCTGAATTTTAGGGTAACTGAAAAAAAAAGCAACAAAATGCTTTGCTTATTGTTTACTTATTTTTTTTAAACCTAATCACTTCCACAGATTGTGAAGTAATTTAAGGAAGTCTGCTTGTTCTTAATAATTATATTCTTAATACTTTTTAGAGAAGATTTCATACAGAATTAGGAAATATTAAAGGTGTGTATGTGTGCTTATATACATAATATTTTGAAATTTTTTTCTTTTTGAAAGGAAGTAGAATAAACCAAATAATTATTTCTTGAACTATAACACTGCAATCTAATGAGATGGTTCATTACTGCTAAAGTCAGCTTATCAAACAATGGTGATGACACCAAAAAACAGTTAATTTATAAATTAGAATCTTGCATAAAACATTTTAAACAAATCAATTATGTTAACTAAAACTTTCAATTACCATTTAAATCATAAGTTTTCAAAAACAAATGCAATGTTTTGCCTTAGTGGTAGTCATTTTGTAGTTTAGCTCATCTACTGTTTTTCTATGAAGTTTGAATTCAGCCAGTAGGTTTTTTGGTTTGTATTTTTTTTTTTAATAATAGCACAATTTCTTATAGCATAACTCCTTCCTGACACTGAAAAAAAAATCATTATTCCTCAAAATTAAAAAAATTACATTTACTTCATAAATTTCATAAGTGTCTTTCATTTTGATTAACCATCTCTTGGATATGTGGGCATGTGTGTGTTTGAACATCCAGCATTATTTCCATTGCCCAAGATCATGCTGTATAACCTAAACAAAAGAGACTAATACCTGTCATATTAACAGTGATGGTCTTTAGCTTAAAGCAGAATAAACAATTCAATGTTGTGAAAATCACCTGACAACTCCTTTGTAACAAAAGCAATTGTGTTGACTCTGAACAGCCTGGAATGGAACATTACTGACAAAAAACTGACTTTTGGCATATATTTGGGAAGGTCAAATGACCTTCTGGATAGGATAGTAAGAGGATATCAGTAATTTCTTAATACAGAATAAAATCCTAACAGTAGTAATAGCTTTGCAATTTTTGCAATTTCCCTGGATATGTGTATCATGAAAGTATTAGTCACTCAGTTGTGTCTGACTCTTTGCAACTCATGACTAAAGACCTCCAGGCTTCTCTGTCCTTGGAATTCTCCAGGCAAAAATACTGGAGTGGGTTGCTGTTCCCTTCTCCAGATCTTCATGACCCAGGGATTGAACCTGGGTCTCCTGCATTTCAGAAAGATTCTTTACCATCTGAGCAACCAGGGAAGCAATCAGGAAAAATCACCAGGGGAAGGAAGCCACCCAGGGAAGATGAGAGTGTTTGTGTGCTATGTCGCTTCAGTCCTGTCCAACTCTTTGTGACCCCATGGACTATAGCCTCCCAGGTTTCTCTGTTCGTGGGATTCTCCAGGCAAGAATACTGGAGTGGGTTGCCATGCCCTCCTCCAGGGGATCTTCCCAACCCAGGTATCAAACTTGAGTCTCTTCTGTCTCTAGTATTCAGTTCAGTTCAGTTCAGCTCAGTCATGTCCAACTCTTTGCAACCCCATTGACTGTAGCACGCCAGGCTTCCTGTCCATCCCCAACACCCATAGCCTACTCAAACTCATGTCCATCATGTTGGTGATGCCATGAGTCTCTTCTGTCTCTAGTATTCAGTTCAGTTCAGTTCAGCTCAGTCATGTCCAACTCTTTGCAACCCCATTGACTGTAGCACGCCAGGCTTCCTGTCCATCCCCAACACCCATAGCCTACTCAAACTCATGTCCATCATGTTGGTGATGCCATCCAACCATCTCATCCTCTGTTTTCCCCTTCTCCTCCTGCCTTCAATCTTCGCTAGTATCAGGGTCTTTTCCAATGAGTTGGTTCTTCACATCAGGTGGCCAAAGTATTGGAGCTCAGCTTCAGCATCAGTCCTTCCAATGAATATTCAGGACTGATTTCCTTTAGATGCAGCCTTGACGTACTCCTTTCCCAATTTGGAACCAGTCTGTTGTTCCATGTCCAGTTCTAACTGTTGCTTCTTGACCAGCATATAGATTTCTCAGGAGGCAGGTCAGGTGGTCTGGTATTCCCATCTCTTCAGAATTTTCCACATTTTGTTGTGATCCTAATAGTCAAATGTTTTGGTGTCTATGATAAAGCAAAAGTAGATGTTTTCCTGAACTCTCTTGCTTTATCAATGATCCAGTGGATGTTGGCAATTTGATCTGTGGTTCCTCTGCCTTTTCTAAATCCAAATTGAACATCTGGAATTTCAAGTTTCACGTACTGTTGAAGCCTGGCTTGGAGAATTTTGAGCATTACTTTGCTAGCGTGTGAGACGAGTGCAATCGTGCAGTAGTTTGAATATTCTTTGGCATTGCCTTTCATTGGATTGGAATGAAAACTGACCTTTTCCAGTCCTGTGGCCACTGCTGAGTTTTCCAAATTTGCTGGCATATTGATTGCAACACCTTCATGGCATCATACTTTAGGATTTGAAATAGCTCAACCTGAATTCCATCACCTCCACTAGCTTTGTTCGTAGTGATGCTTCCTAAGGCCCACTTGACTTTGCATTCCAGGATGTCTGGCTCTAGGTGAGTGATCACACCATTGTGATTATCTGGGTCGTGAAGATCTTTTTTGTATAGTTCTGTGTATTCTTGCCACCTCTTTTTAATATCTTCTGTTTCTGTTAGGTCCATATCATTTTTTCCTTTATTGTGTTCATCTTTGCATGAAATGTTCCCTTGGTATCTCTAATTTTCTTGAAGAGATCTCTAGTCTTTCCCATTCTATTGTTTCCCTCTATTTCTTTGCATTGATCGCTGAGGAGGGCTTTTTTATCTCTCCTTGCTATTCTTTGGATTCTGCATTCAAATGGGTATAAATTTCCTTTTCTCCTTTGCCTTTAGTTTCTCTTTTCTCAGCTATTTGTAAGGCACTGGCAGGGGGATTCTTTACCACTAGCACTACCTGGGTGATATGTGTAACATGGTAGATAGATTATTGATACGCAATGCTTTTAACCTCAAAGTATTTCTTTCCCTTTAACTTATTCACTTTATAATCCTTATTTCAGGGCCCAGTATCATGTGTACAAATAAGAAATAATAAATAAACTACTCCTTTAGCTTGATAACATTTAGTAAAAAATGGTTTTGAATATAATAGGTCCATGAGTATAAGAATTTATTATATTTACTGATGTGCCCCAAAAATCTAAAATCTAAAGTAAAATCTAAATAAAATCTAAAATCTAAAATAAAAGAGTGTCCTTTAATATCCCAAAGACTATGTCCAGCACCACAATTTACCATAATGGTAAGAATTCTTCATGGCTCACCTCCATCAGTACTCCTTGGGTTGATAGGGAATATTTTAAAATGTGTATTTATAATCACTTAGCCAAAGGCAAGCACAGAAAATGTGTTAATTTACTGTGAAATTTGACCTAGATGATTTGTGCTTAAATACATAAAATGAGGATATTGACTTACATGGAGTTCTGTAACCTATAAAAAAAAAAAAAAATCCTCATTTAACCATTTCAGAGATAATGCAGTTTCAGAGGTGTTAATTTACATACCTAAATTAAAATGTAAATTTTTGCATTACTAAATTAAAATGTAAAAATTTTTAAATACAGAAGGAACTCATGCATACTTAGCATTTACCATGTCTATGTAATTCTATCTTAATGATATCTATCATTTATCTGTGTTTAGAGAGAGAAGAGACAGAGATAGACAGCAACAGAGAAACCCTACAAAACTGTGTTTTCCAGAAGTTGAAACACTTTTTTTCTGGTCACTAGCTAATCTACTGAAGAAAAGCTTTCAGAGATGAAATGAAAATCACACCTGTTCACCTACAAGCAATTATTTTGTGACACACATACAGTGACTATAGAGAGTCACATGCATTTCTGAATGTTTATTTTTCTCAATCAAAGGTCCAAATATTTAAGGAAGCATAAACATTACTTTGAGTTCTTTTTCTAAGATACTTCTAGTTAAAATCTTAATGAAACTTTAAAGTAGCCATCAATTTGACTACAGACTGCAATGAAATTCAATTATGACAAAGAGAATTTTGAGGAAAGAGAATGAATGGCAATGGGAAGAAGAGTAAAACTCAGTAAGTCCCAGATATGCGTAATCCCACACCATAATCAGCATGGAATGACACTGCATAGAAAATGTGTTATAACTGCTGGGAGTGGGGGTAATCTGGATTCTCTCCTCATAGAACCCAGACCTCATTTCTTCTGACTCTAATACTCCTTTCAGAGTCAGCAAGGTGATTCCTAGAGGCTTAGTTTTTTCAACAATTATCCATAAGTAGTGGGCACAGACCTCGGGCACTCCAGTATTCTTGTTTGGAGAATCCCACGGACAGAGGAGCCTGGAAAGCTACAGCCCATGGGGTCACAAAGAGTTGGCCACACACACACGGTGGGCACAGACCTCTGGCAGAACCTGCTTTAACTTTCTGAGATCTGTATTTAGTCACAGAGAACTACATGTAATTCTGTTAAGAGTCGGATATTTAGACTTACTTTTCATTATGGTTGAAAATGAGAATTTTCATTGTGATGACACTGAATACATATATATTAATAATTAAATGTTAGTGAATTGAAGTGAAAGTCACTCAGCCATGTCCAACTCTTTGTTACCCGCCTTGGACTATACAGTCCATGGAATTCTCCAGGCCAGAATACTGGAGTGGATAGCTTTTCCCTTCTCCAGGGGAATCTTCCCAACCCAGGGATCGAACCCAGGTCTCCCGCATGACAAGCAGATTCTTTATCAGCTGAGCGACAAGGGAAGCCCTAAATGTTAATAAATACAAGTTATTTAAAAATAAATATTTCCTAAAAAAATAGACTTCCTGCAAGAAAATTTAAGATATGACTGAGTTGCCATTGGTGCAACTATGGAAAAGTCACAGTAACCTTTATGAACATTGTTTAGTAACAATGATCATTAAGTTATTAGCTTCATCAGTTCTGCAGAAAGGGACACATTATTAAGTAGCAGGGCCAGTGGATTAAGGGCCCACTTTCCTGAGGCTCTGCCATAAGATCCTATGACACAGCAATATCACTCATTAGAATATATCTTAAGGAAATATTGATGAGCAAGCAAAAGTGTATGGAAAAACATTCCAATGTTGTTTGTAGTTTTAAAAATAAATTTCCTCTAAAGAAAAGAAATGTGATAAAATAAGTGATTGGACACCCACATTATGGATGCAGCTGCAAAAATGAGCTTTTCAAAAATTGTTAATAACATGGGAAAAAACATAACATTAAGTGAAAAGTCCATTATTCAAAATTCAGTATAAGGTATAACATTACTGTAAAAATATATTTGTATACATAATAAAATGTAAAGTGCATATACTAAAAACTAACATTTTTTTAAATGTGATTTTTTTTAGAGGAAATCCACTTGAGTGAACTTTTTAGTTTCATGAATGTTAAAGAAGTCCCCAGTTATTACCTTGGAGAAATGTGTGAAGAAAATATTTACCTTGCTGAATGGTAGTATTTACACTGAGAACATATTATAAATTATATACTTTTTTTTAAGCAGTTTTGTCTCTAAATGCTTTTGTTTGTTTGCCTCCTTGATAAAAGTATTCTTTGCTATTTAAAGATTTAGAACACTCAGTGCCTGGGTATGCTGCTTATTTTCCTGGAGTTAAATGTATGAATACATGTTGTATGTGGGCATGGGCATATATGCACATGTTGTTGTTCAATTGTTAAGACGTGTCCAACATCTGGAAAAGGTCAGTTTTCATTCCAATCCCAAAGAAAGGCAATGCCAAAGAATGCTCAAACTACCACACAATTGCACTTATCTCACATTCTAGTAAAGTAATGCTCAAAATTCTCCAAGCCAGGCTTCAGCAATACGTGAACCGTGAACTTCCTGATGTTCAAGCTTGTTTTAGAAAAGGCAGAGGAACCATAGATCAAATTGCCAACATCCGCTGGATCATGGAAAAAGGAAGAGAGTTCCAGAAAAACATCTATTTCTGCTTTATTGACTATGCCAAAGCCTTTGACTGTGTGGATCACAATAAACTGTGGAAAATTCTGACAGAGATGGGAATACCAGACCACCTGACCTGCCTCTTGAGAAATCTGTATGCAGGTCAGGAAGCAACAGTTAGAACTGGACATGGAATAACAGACTGGCTCCAAATAGGAAAAGGAGTACGTCAAGGTTGTATATTGTCACCCTGCTTGTTTAACTTATATGCAGAGTACATCATGAGAAATGCTGGCTGGAAGAAGTACAAGCTGGAATCAAGATTGCTGGGAGAAATATCAATAACCTCAGATATGCAGATAACACTACCCTTATGGTAGAAAGTGAAGAGGAACTAAAAAGCCTCTTGATGAAAGTGAAAGAGGAGAGTGAAAAAGTTGGCTTAAAGCTCAACATTCAGAAAACGAAGATCATAGCATCCGGTCCCATCACTTCATGGGAAAGAGATGGAGAAACAGTGGAAACAGTGTCAGACTTTATTTTCTGGGGCTCCCAAAATCACTGCAGATGGTGATTGTAGCCATGAAATTAAAAGATACTTACTCCTTGGAAGGAAAGTTATGACCAACCTAGATAGCATATTCAAAAGCAGAGACATTGCTTTGCCAACAAAGGTCCGTCTAGTCAAGGCTATGGTTTTTCCAGTAGTCATGTATGGATGTGAGAGTTGGACTGTGAAGAAAACTGAGCGCCGAAGAATTGATGTTTTTGAACTGTGGTGTTGGAGAAGACTCTTGAGGGTCCCATGGACTGCAAGGAGATCCAACCAGTCCATTCTGAAGGAGATCAGCCCTGGGATTTCTTTGGAAGGAATGATGCTAAAGCTGAAACTCCAGTACTTTGGCCACCTCATGCGAAGAGTTGACTCATTGGAAAAGACTCTGA